>CM040242.1:242325324-242690638 GCA_022545495.1 Chrysanthemum lavandulifolium
ATTCGCGGAGGAGGATTCGGTTGACATGGTGTGATGACGTAAGCGGTGTGAGTGATGAAGATTTTGTGAATGTGGAAGAATTGAGCGCATAAGAGATTTTTATCTACGTGTGGCTTGTGTGTGCGTGAGTGTCTTTGTTAGGGTTTTTCATTGTTGGGCTTTCGTTGGGCTTTGACGGAGTCCATTACGTTTAAAGATCGGGATCTTACTTATAATCGTTTTTGTTTTTGAGATCGTGATCGTAAGATTGGATCGATATTAAAATCTTATTAGAACGTCATTTTTAATAGTCTTTGTAATATTATTCAAATCTATAAATTATTATATATCATAAATGAAATTATATGAATGTTTCATTATAACGTTGTCGCAAATTATGAATATTATTGTTTAGGAAGAATCATACGTATTGTTTCTTAATTCTATTAAAGATAACTCATAACTTTGTGGTTTTTAGTTTGCGGTTCGAAATGTAAGATCGGATCGGATTATATCTTAAGATCACATATGGTCGAAGATCGGAATACTTGTAAGATTTTAAGCTTTTTAAGATCCTATGTAGGATCCGGATCATTTTTTCTTTGTAGAATTGTAAAATCGTAAGATCCGAATATCAGGATCTGGATCCTGACAACTACCGATAAAGTATTTGGCATGATTCATGAGTTTAATTTTGTGTACTGTTTGTTTTTCTAAAAAAAGCTTTTACCACCTTTTATCACTTACTAGTCATACAATGTAAGAGGCAAAGGTTGTTTCCAGACGCAATAAGAGATTATCCTTCATACCTAATAAGATGTGATGGTAAAATCTTATTGCCTCTTAACACCCTAAATTTTCTTGTGTTTTCTTGTGTCAGAATGAATATTCTTGTCCTTTATACTAACAGCCGTTTTTATACGTTTTCATCGATTTTTATACATTTTGGTCTGTTTTTATATGTTTTCGTCCGTATTTATACGTTTTTTTCGTTTTTATATGTTTTCGTCCGTTTTTTAAAACGTAAAAGAATGAACGATAACGTAAAAAGCGGATGGCGATATAGAATGGACGAACATATAAAACATACAACGATATAAAAATGGATGAAAACGTATAAAAACAAACAAAAACGTATAAAGACAGATAAAAACGTAAGAAAACAGAAAAAAAACGTATACAAATGTAAGAAATCGTATAAAACGGTGAAAGCATACAAATATGGATGAAATTGTTTAAAAACGAATAAAACATAAAAGCAAACACAAACGTAAAAAATGTAAGAAAATGTACAAAAACGGACGAAAACGTATACAAATGTAAGAAAGCGTGTAAAATGGATAAAGCATACAAATATGGATGAAAATGTTTAAAAACGAATAAAACATAAAAGCAGACACAAACGTAAAAAATGTAAGAAAACGTACAAAAACGGACGAAAACGTACAAAAACGGATGAAAACGTATAAAAGCAGATGAAAACATAAAAAACATATGAAAATCTATAAAACGGACTGTAGCACCTAGCATATTTCAGGTCTATATTTTACTATTTTACGTTATATAAATTACTTTTAATTATTTATATAAGTAATCTTAAAAATTAAATAGTGTGAATTATCCTGCAACCAACACAAGACTAGGAAAAGTCTATGTGTTCAAAATACTTTAGTTTTAACACTAGTCATAATTCATATGAATTATTGCCACTTTGCCAATTTTAGGTAAACATTTTACCATTTAAGTGTCTGGCGTGCTGAACCTCGTTATTAGGTTTTAACAACATAGAAACACCATATTAGACTTATCCTACTTTTAATATACCTAGTTGGAGTATATTGATAAGTTTTAACATTTTGGAAGTATTACATTTTTCGTTACGGGTTTTAAGTTTCATGAATTAAGGGCTTAACATTAGTAATTACGGGACCAAACTATACCCTAAAACTAAAGTATATCAAAAGCACACACAAACTACCACCTCATAGGGGAGGTGGTTTGATAACCTCTATCTGAAGCCATGTGGCTTCTCCTCAACACACATGTACTCTTACTCACTACCTTTTGTCCCTATATACCCCAAAGTCACCTCAAACTTATCATTTTACATGCAAAGTTACCAAACTCTCTTGGTCTCTCCTCCTTTGCAGTCACTATTAATCCCAAAACACCAATCCTTTCTTTGTTTTGTACTTGAGAATCGCTAAGAAGATGGAGCTAGAGTTGGTTCTTACATGATCCTAGGGTTATTTTGTTGATATCAAGGGTGAAATAAGAGCTACACAAGAAGGTTAGGGCTGAATTAAAGAAGGTTATTGCAAGGGTAAAAGGGTTTGTAAGCTTGGGTTAAGAAGTTGAAGACAAGGGTTGAAGATTGAAAGGGGTTTAGGCTTGATTGTTCTTGTGACCATTCAACCTAAGTCTTGTAAGAAGTTTGTTTAAATTTCTTGTCATTCAATATGGTTGTAATGATATTTATAATTATTTGATGTAATTTGATATAAGCAGTACATGTAATAAGGCTTGCTTGATGTTATACATAAAATTGATGGGTAAAACCTAGTGTAGAAACTCATTAAGATAACTAGTAAGAAACTAGTGAATTATCATGAGTTTTAACATAAAATCATAAACTTTGGACTAGATTAAGTTTTAGAAGTTGTTAGTGTTGGATCGATGTACTCTAACCAAACTAACTTAAATAGCTTGTTAAGGTTTAATAACCTCGGATAAATCCTAAGTTATTAACGAGAGAAACAACGAGCAAACTCTATTAAGTATCACGAATTTACTTAACAAAGCTAAGAAGAATAACTTTAACTATGAGCGATTTTATTAATAACTCTAACTCGCTTATTATGCGGATCTTTAACAACTCTAATAATATCGAACTTCTCTAAAACTCTAATAAAATCACGTCGTATTATGCCAATCTAGGGGTCCTTTTATAGGCTCAAGGATACCTAGTCGGTTTACAATATGTATCCTTGTCGTCAAGTAATCTAACATAGAATATTCTAGAATTACAAGACTTTCTATAAGCGAATAAAGCAGTTCTTTGATCTTGCGGTACTTTGACTTCGTATGCGATGCTTTGACTTTATCATTAAGCGATACTTTGACTCTTTGACTTTTCGATACTTTATAGTTTACGATGCTTTATCTTTACGTAACACTCTGTCAATCTTGACACTTTCATATCCCAACAATCCTCCCTAACTTGAATTCTACTTGATTGACTTCAAGTTCCTTTGTAAATTATCTTTATCGACTTCATCTTTGAGAGCAGTTGTGTCTTTGTCTTTGGATTGTATCTTTGTAGTTTACGTGCATAGTCAAAGTATCTTTAGAAATATTCTTTTCTGACATCATCCAATGAAGCTCCATCTTTTCGACAACACAACAACATATGACAATTTGTACATTAATTCGGTTTAAGTTGCAAACTATTCTCATCACTTCGGTGTGTTAACTCACATGAGAGGTGAATCATTGAAAATTTAATGGATTTAGATCTCTTTACCAAAGCCATTAACTCGGAGTAGCCAAATGTTTTGGTGTGTAAGACCATGGTACTTGATAACCATATGATTTTAGCAAATCATCGACTATCAACATTTGATTTGTCTTTACCAAAAGTTGTACCATACGGACTAGTTAGTTCTTTCATCATGGTGAACTAATTACCATATAATGGTTTTCCACGACCTTTACCACAAGCCATTTTCTTGTGGGCTAGCCAACTCTTCACATTCTTGATATGGTGAGTTGATTACCATCCAACTTATTAGCAAGTTGTCAACTAAAAGCAGTTTGATATATCTTTACGAGCCGTTTGCTCATGGATTAGTCAATCCTTTTGTAACCATGGTGGATTGATAACCTATTGATATTATCATCTCAAAACCATTTATTCAACCTTTGTTTCAAAATATTTATTACTTAACAAAGTTTTCTTCAAAAATCATTAGCGGTTAAAAGGCGCAAGCGATACTTTGATTAAAATCTTGTTTGATCGTGATACTTTGAATAAAATCTTGATTTATCAAAAATAATTTATTCAATTAAGTCTCATACCGGTTATTCATTATCTTACGCAATAGTAGTCCGGTTGATAAACAAATTGATGACCATACAAGCAATTTCATTGTCCTCTTCAACCTCCATTCCATGCTCTAGCATCCTCCTCATAAGATCATTGTAAGAGGATATCTTCTATCGGCAAACATGTGAATCATTGTACCATTTTCCAACTCTAGAACATGAACTCCAGTTCTTCAAAAATCTCCAACAAACAATTTCCAGCTCTCTTGATTCTTCCAAATTTCATCACTACTCATTCATCGGTTTCCCATGCGGTTGTGAGATCTCCAAGTAAAACTAAACCAATTCCTTCTAAAGGATGATGTTCAAAATACTCTTTCACCACATGATATAAATAGAATAGATCCACTCTATCTATGATATGCAATAAATCCATAATCTATTGAACACTCTGAAGCTTTCATCTTCTCTATGAAACATCGGATAGCTTCCTTCTTTAGATTCCACAACTTCAAAAGTAATGTCGAGATCATTCATCTTCATGTCGACATCTTCTGGAATATTCAAAATCTACTATTACGAGATAATTTCTTAATTCATCCTTAGTTTGAGATCTTAACTCAACTTTTCTTTCTTTGAAAATGTTTATCTTCAACTTGAGTTTTCCTTTTCTTTTCAAACTTTTCTTTCTTTACTTGGTCCAAGTAGCTTCATCTTTATAATCTTTGATACTTGCAACATCCTTCTTATAAGCTTCATCTCGACATCATATAATCTTTTCATATCAACATGCTTGAACACGCAATCCTTTATATCCTCGACTTTTCAAATAAGCCATCATTGCATTCCTTTCTTTAGCAAGATTTGGTTTTCTAGGCATAAAAGCGAGCGAGAAGGTGACTCTAAATGTTCACTAGCTTGACATTCAATTCCTCATGCAACTTCTTAGTTGCTTCTCTATTACGAGCTTCTTGACTTCCTTATCTTCTCTATCTTTAGCATTTATTTCCTCTTGAATCTTTCTAGTTGCTTGTTCATTCAAAGCATCTTGAGCGACTCTTAAGCGTGCTAAAGTTGGTTTCTTCTTCTTTACTTCTACCAAAACACCTTTTCCTTTATCCTTAGGATCAATAGCGAGTTGAGAAACTCTTGATTGTTCCTCTTCTTGCACTCTGGAATAATAACAGCCCTTGGCTTTGATAAATCATGCAAAATAGTTGCAATAAATTCATCATCACTAGCGGTATGTACTCTTTGAGGTGTATCGACTTCTTACGGTATAGCGATTGTTGAGGACCGACTTGTTCTTCATGTGGAATAGTTGAAGGACCGACTTCCTCTTCAAAATCTAATACCCTTGGTGTAACCAATTCTTGTCTGTGAGTACCGGTGAAAGCGATACTTTGTTGTTCGATACCTTGATCTTGAGACCTTTCTTCTTGATACTTTCAATGACAACATGTTCTTGATTTTGAGGTTCTTTATCCTTAACATCTTCTTTCAAATTCTTTTCTTCTAAATTCCTCCCAATTGGACGAGAAGATGGTTTAGGAACCTTTTGCCTTTGTTTTCTTCTTAAATTGCCTTGGCGCTTGTGTTCTTCCTTAACCCATAGCGATAACGTTTGATAAAAGGCGTAACAAAATTCTTTAACCTTTTATACTTGAGCATCAACCTCTTAATCTGTTTTGCTTGAGCCTCGGTAGTCTTTTCAACTTGACCAACTCCTTGTCAAAACATAATTATCAACGTTAACCCTTGGTGAGATAGTATGAGAAGCATCTCCTTGAATTGGTGAATGTTCCTCGGTTGAGAATCGAGGAGCAGTTGTTGTGGAGATGGAGAAGGTGAACTGCAACTTCTTCTTGAACTTCAATACTTGGGAAGCGGTACCTTGAGTTGCGGTACCTTCTTGAGATGCGGCACCTTGAGAGATGCGACACTTTGAGAACCGAGTGCTTGCGGATCGGTGCTTGCGGTGCGATACCTTCACTTGCTTCATCATCTTGACATCGGCTCTAACGACTTGAACAACTTCCATCATAGAAGTAGTTAAAGGCGTATCTGGACCTCTGAATAGATCACTTCTTCTCGCCATAAAGGTAAAAATTTTGCTTGTTGTACAATAACGGGAAGTAAATCTGTAGGCTTTGGTACATCGACAAGTTGTTTGTTCGAAAAAACTTGAATAAACACAGGATACATTAACCATTTTGATCCATGAGTGATGTGAGAAAGCATGCCATCTAGAATCGCCTTGAAAAATTGAAAATCGATCATAGCCAATCCCACCATAGCGGATGCTATATTTGATCAAATTGCTCCCATGAAGTACTTTTAGCACTAATACAATGTAGCAACACATGTACTAAAACTTCCATTGAGGACAAAATAGTTGTTTCACGAAAGTTTGTTACATTAAAGACCCTTCATAACCAAGATGCCCAAAGTTTCCCAAATCAACTCCTTAGCAAAGCGAATAGCCCTTCTTCATCATTAAACAATAAGTCTTCTCGAATAGATGCTTGATAATCTTCACAGTTCTTCCAACAAGCTGTAGCCCTAATATAAAATTCATCATTCTCCATATTATCCCTTACGGTAGCCCAAAATTCTTGAATCCAAGGTTCAATGATATCCGCTCCACTAAAAGAGCATAAGCGATTGGCGACCAGTGAGATAATCAATAATATCATGAAAAGCCTCATTATCTTGATCTTATCTAAATTCGCCACCATATTGTGCTTTGAAGCAGTGGGACGATTCGCCATGGTTGAGTATGTAAGCACAATTAGAGATAGAATCGAATAATAAAGAGATGGTGAGAGAAATATGGAAAAGATATGATAATATCAAGATGAGAGGAAAATCGGAGTAGTTATTTATAGGTGAGATTTGAAAATCACGACCCATAATAACAAAGTTACCGTTAGTAGAATTACCCTCAATATTACCGTTGGAGCAGTGCTTCAATAAGACAAACGATACTTTCCACGTGTGCGATACTTTCCCAGCGGTACTTTCCAGCGGTACTTTCATAAAAAATAGTACTTTTCCAAATTCCTCTGTATAAGCTAAGTATACATAAATATCCTCCCTCGAACAATACAGGGACTATACTAATACTAAATAGTCCTCCCTTAAATGTAGCTCGATAGTTAATCATGCCAATGCTTACCACCAAGTGATTAAATCTTGAAACATCAAAGCCTTTGGTGAGTAAGTCGACTACATTATCATCCGTGTGAACCTTGACCACATTAATGAGCACATGCTCATAGCAATCTCGATAAAGTGATGCCTAATCAGATGTGCTTGGTCTTGGAATGATAGTGGATTCTTCACAATCTGAGATAGTACTCTCATTATCAATATTGATAGGAGTATTCTTAAAGTTGAACCCATAATCCAAGAGTTGATTACGCATCCACGAACTTGTCACAACAACTTACGGCGACTACATATTCGACTTGATAGATGATGTTCTTTGCAATTGTTTGCTTTTACCTTGCCATGAAACTAATCTTCTTCCAAGATATTGGCATCCACATGGTTGATCTTACATCATAATTATCACTGCATAATCACTATCGAAAAAGCCTCCAAGTGAAAAGGTGAATCCACAGGATACCACAACCCTAACTTAGGTTGTTGTTTCAAATAACGAAAAATTCTCTTTCTTTGCATTCATATGAGAAATCTTTGGTGAGACTTGATATCTTGCACATAAACAAGCTGCAAACATGATATCGGGGCCTAGATGCGATGAGATACATAAGACGACCAATCATTGATCTATATAACTTGACTTCAAGCTGGTGTCCATCTTCATCCTTGCCCAATGAGTTAATTGATTTAATAGGTGTAGTGACGGACTTCATATCATCAAAATTGAACTTCTTAAGTATATCGGATACATACTTGTCTTGACTTATGAAAATTCCTTCCTTTGTTGCTTAACTTGAAGTCCCAAAAGAAATTTAACTCACCCATTGAACTCATTTGAAATTCTTTACGCATCAATTGCTCAAACTCCTTAACCATAGGCATTTTGGTAGCTCAAAGATGATATCATCAACATATACTTGAACTAACATGATATCCTTCTTGTCTCTTTTGATAAACAAAGTCTTGTCAATAGCTCCCTCACGTAACCATGTTGTAATAAGAATGTGGAGAGCCTCTCATACCAAGCTCTAGGTGCCTGATGAAGGCCATAAAGAGCCTTAACCACCTTGTAGACTTTGTTAGGATGTTTAGGATCTTCAAAACCAGGAGGTTGTTTGACATACACTTCCTCTGTAATAGTACCATATAAAAAGGCACTCTTGACATCCATCTGGTAAACCTGAAATCCCATATATGAAGCAAAAGCAAGAAATATTCTAATAGCTTCAATTCTTGCTACAGGAGCAAATACTTCATCATAATCTACTCCTTCTTCTTGTGCATAGCCTTGAGCTACTAACCTTGCCTTGTTCTTGATGACATTACCTCTTTCATCTCTCTTGACTCGAAAACCCATCGGTTCCAATAACTTTCTTCCCATCGGAAGATCACATAATACCAAACTTCTTGAAGTTTGAATTGTATGATTCTTCTTGCATAGCTTCAACCCAACTTTCTTTTGTCAATGCTTGAGCAATATTCTTGGGTTCCTCTTGAGAAATAAAGCAAGTAAGCAGACATGTTTGATGGTCCTTATGATTCGACTGTTACGTTTGTAGACAAAGCTAAGTAAAGCATTATGAGGTTTAGTAAAACTCTTAGCTTTGTGTCTTGTCATCACTCCAGTAGAAGGACCAATGATTTGATCGATGGGATGATTCTTATGAATCCTTAAGATTGGAGCTGTGGAACTCCATACGCATCATCCAGTTAGTTAAATCGGCATCTTCATTGGAATCGAGAAAATACCTTCATCTGCAAACTCATCATCGGTTTCCTCTAATCCGGGCATGGTAGGATCATCCAAATCATCTAAAATCTTGTCAAGCGGTGCGGCGATACTTTGGTCGAAAATCTTGTCAAAATCTTGTAAGTATTCTTGATATTAGTCTTTTTCTTTCTTTGCTTCATAAGCTCTTCTTTGTTCATCGAATAAGAATGTGCCATTACATCTTGTAAAAGCATCGATTAAGTGTCTCTTGAATATCTTGATCTTGACGAGATAGTGAAGTTTTGGTATATCGATACTTTGTTTTGGGGCATCGATGCTTTGCTTTGGAACTTGATGCTTTGCTTTGTAGCATCGAGAACGACATCGGGTCTAATATGAACTCCATGAACAACATCTTGTGAGTCTTCTACATCATGTACAGGTTGATTTTCTTCTCTAACGGTACATAGTTCATAGAAGGAGTTAAAACCTCAAGATCAAACATCCAATCGGGACCTTTACCCTTCGATTGTCTTGATCTTCTAAAAACTCAACATGAAGACAATCTTGAATCTTCTTAGTGACTACATTGTACACTCTAAATCCACTTCTTGTTGGTACAATAACCCAATAAATATCCTTCTTGACTTGCCATCAAACTTTCCCAAATTATCAATTGTGTTTAAAATAGTAAGAGGGCATCCAAAGGCTTCATAAAGCGAATGTTGGGTTTGTTACCCATCGACAACTCATAAGGTGTCTTCATACGTGGTTTTGTGGTGATACTCTGTTGAGTACATAGCAAGCGTACTTACGACTTGACCCGAATTGAATAGGTAGTTGTGAATCGCAAGCATAGTTCTAGTTGCTTCAATCAAAGTCCTATTCTTCCTCTGCAACACCATTACTGCTGTGGTGTTCTTGCAATCTTGAACTCCCTCTTGATTCCTTTGTTAGCACAAAATTCATCCATAAGCTTGTTCTTGAATTCGGTTCCATTGTCACATCTAATACCTCGACCTTGAGTCTCGATTGGTTTTCGAGTGCTATTATTAATGTCGAATAGCATCAAAAGTATCATCTTTAAATCCCAAGAAAAATACCCAAGCTGAATCTCGCAATCATCTGTAACAACTAAGCGATACTTTTCTTGTTTAAACTTGCCACGAAAGCAGGACCAAACAAATCCATATGTAATAACTCAAAGGTTCTCTAATTGTCCTCTCCTCAAGCTTCTTGCATGAAGCTTTGTGTTGTTTTCCTTCTTACCGCCAAGCAGGGTGTTCATTCTTGTAAGTCTTTGAAGGTAAACCTCTAACTAAATTGCCTTTGACCGGTTTGTTGATATTCTTGAAATTTACATGGCCCAATCTTCTATGCCAGCGATGTGCTTCTTGATTGTTGCTTTTGCCACTAAGCAGTGGCTCTTCCATAAGAGTTAAGACTCTTCATGTCCGGACTATACACATCATTGGTTCTTGGTACTCGAGTACTACCAAGTTATCATCAACGAGCTCGAATTCGAGAAGAAAGGATGAGACATTACGTGTCGATGAATAACACAGGATGCTTTTTGTCACAGATTTGAAAGCGACAATAAGTTGAACTTGACTCCTTCACATATCTAACATTCTCAAAATCTATCGCCTGCTTTGATAGTTCCTTTCCTGTAATCCTTCCTCCATTGGGATCATTCCCAAATGCAACTCTTCCTCCACTAATAGATCTAAAATCGACAGAATATCCTTGTCTCTGTCATACTTCGAGCAACCACTATCTACAATCAAATGATCTTTAAGCTCCTCTTACAGGTTGCCTGCACAAAGATTTAGAGTTAGTCTCTTTTAGGAACCCAAGCCATTCTTGACTTGTGTTCCCCTTGTGGAGTTACAAACTCAAATTCTTTGAGTATGTAATTTCCTTTATTTTTCAAAACATGATCCGAGGATTATCTTTTGATTTTTAGCATGTGGATTTTCAAAACTTTACGGATTTTCAACGAACTCTCTTTTGCAAAATCATTCTCTTTTCTTGTATTATGAAAACATCGATTCACTTTTTGTTGAAAGTACAGGTTTGTCCTCGGTACTTTCTCTCTTAACCCATTCGGTTTAACACTTGGTTCTGTGATCTAGATCCCTATGTGAATTGTAGTACCTTCTAGGTTGATAGTAATGAGATCTCCTAGGATTTACGTGCCAAGTGGTATTCGCGATACCTTGGTTTGGTGAGCGATACTTTGAGAAGTCTTGCTTGTGAAAATCTTGGTGGTTTAGAAAAGGTCTTCTCGGTGGGGTACCTATGATCGGTGAGAAATTCTTGTGATTGACCCTATTAGAATTATTCCAAAGCGGTTTGTTCTCTCTAGGTTTACGGTTAGCGGACCTATTCTTTGAAAATTTCCTAAGGTATTACGAATGATGTTCACAATCCTTGATTAAATGATTAGGACTAAAACACACAAAACACAGTTTTCACCCATACTCCCAATATGACTTCTTCTATGTCTATGACCAAAACTATTGTGCCTTCTAGGTGAATGATTAAATCTGTTTTGACCAAAATTATCCCAAAAGGTTTAGCGATCTTGTTTTGAAAAGGTTTTCTGAAGGTCTTGCTTGTGGGCGATACTTTGAGTAGAAGGTCTTGCTTGACTTTGAAAATTTGTTTCAACATTCTTTTGGGGTTTCGGACCTAGATTGACCAATAAGCTTCTTCCTAAACTCTAGGCTGTCTACACCAAAGCGTGAAACATCGGGTCTTATGGGTTGATGACTACCAGCTGGATGTGGAACGACATGATAACCTCTGTCTTTCTTATACTCGGGAGGTGATTCACTAATTGAACCCTCATTACTATACGTGTCTACATAATTAATGAGTTCATCATCACTAGTGGTAACATCCTCAAAATCACCTTCATCCTTATCACTAGATGTGTTTTCTTCTATGTTATCAAAGTCCATACCAAAACCTAAGCCGGTTCTAATGTATGCTCTTCTCATTTTTTGAACATAAGTAACATGTGACGAGACGAGATTCTTTCCGGGCATCAAACTTTGCTAACAAATCATCTCTCTCCTTAGTGAGTTTCTCAATTTGACAATTTCTGGTTTAGTTTCCATTCACTAAGTTTTAGCGGTAATCTGTTGTTCATATTTTTCATTGAAGCCATTTCATTATTTTCATGTGTTATAATTTTGGCTTCCATTGACTCTAAGGTTATTTGATAACTTTGCTACCTCGAACCTAGCCTTAACACAATTATCTCTTTCAAACACATAATTATTTAGCGGTTTTGATAGAAATCATGACAATTTGAGCATACCTCGGAGATAGGGGTTGAACTTGGTGAAGTAGCTACCATTGCAAGTAGAACAGGATCATCTTCACACTCCAGCTCGATCAAATCCTCCATACCCATCTCCAGTTCCAAAGCGGCATGATCAACTTCCTCATCAAAAGCAGTGCTCGGTCCAATTCTTCTACGAATCTTCAACTGCTTCTTCCTTGCTACCATACAATAAGTCACTTGGTTCATCATCAAACTCTTCCTCCGGTCAACTTGACAAATTCTCTTGAGCAACCAAAGCCTTTGTTTGATAATGGGGATTTCTTTTAGCTCCGACTTTGGTTTCTCGGTCATCTGTTTGCTTGATACTTAGCAAACCTGCACTCCCTTGCAAAGTGTCGATCTTTTGACAATTGAAGCATTCAATTTTGGATTTGTCAAAAGTTATTCCTGTTTAGGTTTGAAGTCAATGCTCTTTCTGTTTTCTTCATATACTTCTTGATCCTTGCGGTGATCAAAGCAACTTGCCACGATATCAATCTCTTCTAATGCATCCTCATCAATCGGGAGATCTTCTTCATAAGCGACGGTAAAGAAGCTTGTTGTGCAAAGAAAGAACACACAACTTCATCTGAATGCATAGTAGTAGGTGGTGGGGTTTCTTTGAGCATAGGTGGGAGCGATATCTGAGGCAGTGCTGAGGCGCAGATGCTTTGAGTTGGAGAAGCGGTACTTTTGGTGGAAATCTTGCCCTCTTTTCGAGATGATAGAAAAGCAATCTTGTGAGACTTAGAACTTGTTTGACCATTCATCTCATGCTCATATACCTTGAGATGATTGTAGAGATCATCAAAGTCCATAACATCAAGCACAGTTGTCCTCGATCATAGTAGCAATCACATGCCATGTGGATGGCAAACTCATAGAAACTTGATTAGCATCTTCAATGAAACTTACACTGGTATAACTCCAACATATTGAGGAGATTTTGAAACCTATCATATCTTGACATCAAGACTCTCTCTTTCACCTCGGTGAAAGTTTCAAGCTGTTGCTTGATGATTTACGTGCATCTTCTTAGAAGCTTCATTCCTCAAATCTGGTCTTGAGAGCGACCCAGGCTGCTTAGCATCTTTAGCATCATGAAACTTGAGAAGATGACCATCGGAATGGCGAGACAAGAGAATATTGAGTGCCTTCTCTTGATTCCTTAAGGTTCTTCTTGGTAAGGCGCCTTAGGTGCTTTAGGTTGTCGGGGAATGTCTATAGGTTGGAACTACTTCATTACCATTGACAATTACATTCCATAGAGCATGGTGCAGTAATGGCAATGTCTTGCCTCATCTTCATACACCATAAGTCATATTCACCCTTCTTGATTACGGAATCCTCATTGAGGTGATGGAAGGTGGTGGAGCAGAATCGATCGACATCTTTAGGTTACATTGTAGGTTTTAGGGTTTCTTCTTAGTCGAGTTTCCACACAAGCTCGATACCACTTGTTGGATCGATGTACTCTAACCAAACTAACTTAAATAGCTTGTTAAGGTTTAATAACCTCGGATAAATCCTAAGTTATTAACGAGAGAAACAACGAGCAAACTCTATTAAGTATCACGAATTTACTTAACAAAGCTAAGAAGAATAACTTTAACTATGAGCGATTTTATTAATAACTCTAACTCTGCTTATTATGCGGATCTTTAACAACTCTAATAATATCGAACTTCTCTCTAAAACTCTAATAAAATCACGTCGTATTATGCCAATCTAGGGTCCTTTTATAGGCTCAAGGATACCTAGTCGGTTTACAATATGTATCCTTGTCGTCAAGTAATCTAACATAGAATATTCTAGAATTACAAGACTTTCTATAAGCGAATAAAATACAGTTCTTTGATCTTGCGGTACTTTGACTTCGTATGCGATGCTGACTTTATCATTAAGCGATACTTTGACTCTTTGACTTTTCGATGCTTTATAGTTTCTGATGCTTTATCTTTACGTAACACTCTGTCAATCTTGACACTTTCATATCCATATACAATAGTTAGTCGTGAGTTCCATGAGCTTAGAGCAATAATAACTATCAAGAAGATAATTGTACACATTGCAATTATACTACAAACTATTGTCCTTCTTGTTTTCAAAACTATGAATTCACTCAACCATTGTGTTGACTTTTCGGCATGTTTTATCTCGGTCCGTAAGATATATACAGCACGCGAATGAAGGCACACGGAATAGGCATTTTGAAGACTATGCATATTATCATTCGAAAACTTTTAAACTTTTATGTACATTATGGGACCTATACTACGATATTATGAATAAATTAGAATGATAATGTATTTTAAAGCGTCTCATTTAGAGTCGTTTTACGTAATATGTACTTTGTGCTAATAAGTAATATCCTCGATTAGCTTCATTGCTATAAAAAGCGGGGTGTTACAAATTGGTACGAGCTACAATTATAGAGAACCGGGGTGCATTATACACCTAGACTATAACTACTATCTACCGATTCACTCATTATAGTCTTCATTTTCCGTGTGCCATGCCCACTATTTGACATATCAACTGTTTCAATTGCTATGAGCGTTTAACTAACTTTCGAACATGGATACTCTTGTCACGGACATTATATACATACCACCATCGAGATCGCGATCTCGTTGTTAATACAAATAAACCGTAAAAGCGTTTATTAATATTTTGCGATCTCTTTGTGTTTTGTTGATAAAAATATAATGTTATCATAAGTAAAATTATAAGGATACATGTTATTTTTGTAAAGCATTTACATATAGTTATATAATACAAAAATGTTGCAATTAATCATTTGTTGTAATAGTTTATTAGGATGGGTAAAACCACAACCCATGGATCATATCCATAACCCATTGACCATACCCATTTGACTAGATACAATGTATTCATTAGATACATTGAATCTAAAGGAATACCATGGACGACCCATAACCCATGACCCATAACCAAAAACCCATGGGCGAGGGCGTCCGGATACCTAGGTTTACACTAGGCGGATCCGCTTGTGGGAGGGATCCGTGGGATCGAGGAGCGATGGTAGAATTTTCCTATAAATAAAGAGCCATTTCTTCATTCTAACCCACCCTCTTCTTACTAATTCTCTCATATACTCTTATTCTCTTACAACAAAAGATCACTTGATCTAGAGTACTTCCTTCTTTATTTCTTTAGTGATTCTCATATAGGTCCTTCTTTAAGGCGAGATCACGAGCTTTCTAAGTCATCCAAGCAAGGGGTCCTTGATTGATTTGTTCTCCATAAGATTTACGTAGCAAAGATCTTGTATTTTATATTTCACATATTTGTTGTGTAATAGTCGTGTTGGTTTGGTCCCGCGTGTTCTGGACTCGATGTTTAGCTTTGTGCAGGAAAAGGTGTAAACAGCGTTAATGAAGGCTTCTCCGCCAAGTTGAAGGAGTTTGTTGACATAGTGCTTGAACTCTCGGTAGGTAACTCGGGGAGTGGAGTAGGGTGAGAAGGTGTCCTTGTGGCGAACCACTATAAATCGGTTGTGTCATTTCTATCCCTTTGCTTTACTTTATTTACTTGCTTTATCATTAGATCTATATTTTCTCTACATCCATACGATCTCATATTATCGAATCTAAAGTTTTTGAAACTAACTTAAAATCGGTAAAACTATTCAACCCCCCCTAGTTTTCCTGATTGGCATCAAGAGCTAAGTTTATAAAAGTTTTAAAGTAAACCGTATTTTAAAAACTTTTCGATCACTATGGGTTCTGAAAATTACAAGGAAGGGCAATCTATGCAACGACCGCCACTACTTGAAACTAATGGTTTTATATATTGGAAAAATAGATTCGAAACATATGTGAAGTCTAAAGATATTGATCTTTGGTACATTATTGTTGAAGGCGATTTTGAGGCTACCTCAAAAGATGATAAAGGAAATTTAGTTAACATACCTCATGATAAACTAAATGATGAAATGAAGAAAAAGCTTTCTAAAAATAGTGAAGCTAAAATGGTTTTGTATAATGTTTTACCCAAAAAGGAATTCGAAAAATTTCTATGCTTAAAACCTCTAAATAAATTTGGAATTCTTTAGTTGTAACTCATCAAGGTAATCAACAAGTTAAAAATAATAAAATTGATTTATTTGTTCAACAATATGAACAATTTTCAATATCGGATGAGGAAACTATAGATCATTCATTTGCTAATTTCAATACTATTATTACATCTTTACAAGCACTTGATGAATCTTTTTCTAGCCGTAACCATGTTAGGAGATATCTAAGGCAATTCCATCAGTGGAGATCCAAGGTGGCCATGCGATCGAAGAGTCAAAAGATTTGACAATCCTCACCCTTGATGAACTCATAGGCAACTTAAAAGTCTGAGCTTGTCCTTGCTAAAGACTCAAAGCCTCGAAGGTGAAGAAACACAAATCTCTTGACCTTAAAGCCAAAAAGGCTTCAAGCGATGAAGAGAACTCTCTTGAATAGTGACGACGAGTGCGCTATGGCGATGAGGGACTTTAAAAGTTCTTTAGAAGGAAGGAAGATCGTCAAACAACCGTATGGCGATAAAAACTTCGGGAAAAGCAAAGAGGACGAAAGCCAAAAGATGATCGTACTTGCTTTAAATGTGGGGACCCGAACCACTTTATTAGTAAGTGTCCCAAGCGGGATGATCAAAAGGCGTTCGTGAGCGACACGTGGGGAATGAGCGACGAGGAGGGCGAAGAAATTTGTCTCATGGCAAATGACGGGTATGTCGCGAATACTATAGTAGCTCATCACTAGATGACGACTCATTGCATAATGAATATGACAAACTTTGCAATATTAGCTTAAAACTAATTAACAAAAATAAGCTTTTAAAAAGTCAAAACAACGTTTAGATAAAGAAGTCATAGAATTAAAAGCAAAATTGAAACATCTAGAAAAGGGTAAAATAGCAAGTGGTGAATGTGAACTGCGTTCAACTTCAAACACTAGTTGATCAACTAGATTCTAAAATTGCTAGAATGAGTCGAATACTTTAGATATGATATTAGATAGTGTTAAACCGGTAACAACAAAAAGGTTTAGGTATTCAACAACTTGATCCATCAACTAGTGAAAACAAAGAAACACAATTTGTTAAAGCACTAGATAAACCGACCCTTTGTTGTGGCGGATCCCACGGATCCCATAAAGGGAACCGACTAGTGTTAAGCCGAGGATTCGTGGGTGCTGCTTTGTAGCAAGCAGTGGTAATAACGTAACTTCTTCATCTAGAACTGATTTTGTTATCGTTAATAAGAAGAAACCAACTCATTTCACCACTAGACAACCACCTCCAAAATATAATCCTATTTTTGCAAGAAACAAAGCTCCATCTTTTTCAAAACCTAATCCATTTAGGAGACCTAATAATGTTTACCTAAGAAGTAACCATCAAATGGGATGGAACCCAAATATGCAAAATGGTTTTCCTTTTAAAAACTTTGCTCCATGGAATGCATACTCACCTTATCCATACATGTCTAACATGAATGGAATGTTTAACAATAATGGACCCATGAACAAATGGGGACCAAACTTTTGAGTTAATTATTTTCTTAGGTGTGCTTAAAGGTCGACCTTGACCCGGATGAATGGGTCGAGGATAGCGGAGTGCAGAGGCACATGACCGGCAATAAAGATCTATTCTCCATATGAATCCTTGATGGAGGTAATGTGGTGTTTGGAAATAGCAAAAGTAAAATCATCGGTAAAGTACGATTTCTAACAAATCTCTAACCATTAACGATGTGTGTCATATAGAAAACCTAAACTTTAACCTCTTAAGTATAGGACAAATATGTGATAAAAAGTGCAATGTACTTTTAAAAACCGGTAGTAAGATATTAAAAATGGCATAACCATAGGAAGAGAATTAGGAAACATGAAGTCTATGTCATTAAAATCGGTAATGAACCTAAAGGCAATCTATGTCTTACCTCATGGATGATACTTGACCTTATGGCATCGAAGTTTGGGTCATGCCAATATCGACTTCTTGATCGCTATCATCCAAAGATCTAGTAAGAGATCTACCTAAGTTAAAATATGAACATCACTTTTGTGATGCTTGTAATGTAGGAAAACAAGTCCATTCGAGTCATAAAGCTAAAAACATGGTGTCTACAACTAAGTGTCTAGAATTACTACACATGGATTTATTTAATCCATCCGCTATCTAAAGTTATGGAGGCAACTACTAAACTTTGGTCATAGTGGATGATTACTCTATGTACACATGGACAAAATTCTTAAAGAACAAAACGGAAACGTTTAGTTATTTTGAAATATTAAGCAAGAAAATCTAAAGACAACTAGGAAGTCCTATAGTGTCTATTAGAGCGGATCATGGTAGGAAATTCGATAATGAGGTGCAATTTGGAGCTTTTGTGGCGCTAATGGTATTACTCACAACTTCTCGGCTCCGCACTCCTGATCGAATGGGGTAGTTGAAAGAAAGAATAGAACCCTACAAGAAATTAGTCGCACCATGCTTAATGAGCAATCCATACCTCAAAAGTTTTGGTGCAATGCCGTTGATACTTCAACATACATACTCAATCGAGTCTTAATTAGACCAATCTTAGGTAAAACTCCATACAAGTTACTCCGATGCAAAAAGCCTACGTTAGATCACTTTAGAGTCTTTGGTAGCAAATGTTTTCTTCTTAACACTAAAGATTACCTTACAAAATTTGATCCTAAATCAACCGAAGGTATCTTTCTAGGTTACTCTCCAAATAGCAAAGCTTACGTCATTTTAAATAAAGAAACAATGAAGGTAAAAGAGTCATTAAATGTAAAATTCGATGAAAGTCCACCCAAACCCTCTCCACCTCTTGTCGATGACGAGATTGTAGAAAGTGAAGCTATAGTAATAAATAGAAAGATAAATGAAGAAGAAGAACCCTTAAATGATGAAGTCATTAATATTAAAGAGTCTAAAGATGTTACGCCCCGTGTCCGATAACATAAAAACTTTGACTTTTACTCGGAAAATTCGTGTCGTGAAACTGACCTGCTGTTACTCTTTTGACCACTAACAAAAATCTATAAACATCTGGACATTGAAACTATTTTTAAATGAAACTAGACTCAATTACCTTCGAAGCGCTTGATGGCGGGACCCGTGACGACTTACCGTTTTAAAGATATGATCTTTCGGCCCGACTTTGACTAGTTCTCCAACTAGTTTTCCAAATTAGTTCTCCAACTAATTCTCGAACTAGTTCTCCAACTAGTTCTCCAAATTAGTTCTCCAACTAGTTCTCCACTAGTTCTCCAAATTATTTTAACCACTTTATAAACACTTAACATATACATTGTTTTCCAAACATTCTTGACCCGTTTGACCCAAAATGGGTTAAAATAGACCTTGTCCCAAACACCCTTTTACGCATATCTCTTTTATATACTTTTGACCCATTTTCGAAAATGACATCTATTACTCGGAAAGACACCAAAATTTCGAATTTATTAAGACCTCATATATATCATTTCATGCATAAACATTAACCAATTGACCTTTGGAATGGCACTTTACAAAGCAGCGGGTATTATGTAAAATACGTTTGGACCATTCAATACATACAACCTTTACCATACAGATTACTTCAAATCTTTCTCAAAATGGGTATAATTACATTATTCCAAACACCTCTTTAAACATTTTTAGGAATTAGAAAATTCCTTAGTGAAGAGTCGATTACCCCAAATGTTATCTAGCTTAAGTTAGCTCGTAGACTTGTCGTTATTCGTTATTAAGTTGTTTATTAGTTAGTCGATGGCGTAAAATAGTTTAGTGCAACACCGTGGAGGAAGGACGGGTCTTTACCTTTGTATCCACGATCCAGGGCCGATAGGAGGTCGTTGTGTACGTAAGTATAAATACCCTTCCATCCATGAAGGGTGGTGCTTCTCATTTTAATCTAATCTTTCATTTGTGTAAACCTCTAGCAAGAACACCCTCTCTCTCTACTAACTCTCTAACTATGGCAAACATGTATTTTGATCTTCCAAGACCACCCGAATCATCAACACAATAAATTTAAGATCCTACAATTGGTCTCTCTACAATTGGTATTATGTCACGGATTGGTATCAGAGCTACAATTGGTATCCTACAATAAATTGTGTTGTGCGGGTTGGTACTTTGGTTTATACATTTTCACGGAGATTATGTCACGGCTTGTATTGATGATTGAACGAAGTTGACCACGGGGTTGTTCTACGGCATTTCTTATTTGAATTTGAAGTAAGGTTTTTCAAGCGTGTTCACTTATTTCATCTTCTTTCTTTCTACCCTTCCGAAGATGACTTGTTTGGGCTTTTATAGAGTGTGATAAAGACTTGGCTATTTAGCTACGTTTGTGATTCTTTCTCGCTTAACAACGTTGCTATCACTTGATGTCTCGCTCTTTTGAGAATGTCAAGAGGTTTTGTACATTGGGTACACGTTTCTTCTTCAAGGATTAGTACAAGGTTAAGTAACAAATGGGAAATTCTACTTCATGATCAAGTTTGGCATATCGGGTTTACTTGCCAGTGGTCCTTTGGAATAGCCGAGCGAATATGTGGATGATGTGTTTACCAAAGTGTTTATTGGATGGTTGTTGATATTGTTGATGTTGGATAATGAACCATTGATGAATCGTTGCATATTCCCTAAAGCAGATATTCACGAAACCAAAGTTTGTCATAACACATTCAAGCTAATATTGTTTACGGTTTTGTCTTGATTTTGTAAAATCCGAAAGAACCTATTTCTGGTTTAAATCATAGACACAGTAAAATCCCGTGACAATGGAAACATCACAGTAATTGTAAAGTGCATTTAAGAACTATCATACGGTTTATTCTTGTTTTTGTAAAATCCCTTGAAAAACTATTTCTCGGTTTAAACTATAGAATTGTAAAATCCGTAATGATGGATCCATCCGGAGAAAGGAAGGTGTATTTCTTGATCCTAATCTTTGGTGCTACGGTTTACATTTGAAGAAGGGATAAAGGGTGTATTTCATGAATTGGATGTGTGTTTGGATATTCGTCATGGTAGTTTGGTTACTTCAAAGTTTTACGGATTATGCTCATTAAACCATGGTCGGCATGAAACCATTATCGAGTTCACTTAAATCGTCAAAGAAGGCTAGATTTGGTATTAATCGGAAGATGTGACAACGGAGTTAATTCACTATTATTTATTTGAGGTTGAAGTGAATTATCACGGGCGAGTGTACTTAGTATCTGAAGGTATCGGGGATGGATGGATAAAGATTCTTCGAGATCCTTGTTCGAGCTTATTATCAAAAACGAAGACTTGGAAATTGATGAGTGTGTAAATACTCATCATTTTTGGATCAATCTGAACTGCAAAACGTCTAAAAATGCTCACAAATGCATCAAAATACTGAAAATATTCCAAATTTTCATTTTATATGTTTCAGATGCAAAATATTCAAAATCGGATGAAAAATGAGCAAAGTTTGCATAATTGGCGGTTCAGTCCCCAAGTTTCTAAAATTGTCGAAATAGTCCTGAGTTCTAATTTCAAAAGAAAAATCACCAAAGGTCCTTTTTAAATCATAACTTGTCATAATTAGTCCTTTGGTGAAAAATATAAAAAGTTTGAGAAATTACAAAATTGGTCCTTTAAGTTTGAAAATTGGCAAAAATGGTCCCTGGAAAATTGGAAAATGTCAAGTTTGGTCCTTGTACTTTTGGAGATTGTCACTTTTAGCCCTTGGAGCAACTTTGCATAATTGACAGGATTGGTCCTTGTATATTTGAAATTACATATTAGTCCTTGTCATTAAAACCTCAAAACCTTGGACCTATCATAATTGCATTTGGACCCCTGTCATTAAGCCATTTGGACCACCCATTCAAGCTTGACCCTTTTGATATTATACCCATTGAAAGCCACAGTCAATCCCTTTACCCGCCAAAGTCTTCTCCTCCCATTGCTATCATCGCAAACCCAGGCATATCCCATCCCTCTCTCACTTATCCCTTCCATGTCCCCCACCTCCACACAATCCAAGATACATTTAATGCATCTTCATCCCTTTACTCAATCTCCTAGCGCGAATATCCATTTCCGCCAAAATGGAATGAATGGCCAAGATTGCCTAAAGTGATCCAAGGGTCTCAAAAGAAGGTGGGATCAAATCGAAACAAGTGGGAGTTGATTGGAGTATAAAAAGAAGAAAGAGAGAAGAGAAATACAAGTAGTTAGTTTTATAATTCTTCTTAATGTCGTTTTTTAAATAAAAGTCTTAGTTTAATGCAAAATGTTGTAATTTCAAGTTCTATGTATTACATTTAAGTAAAACACCTTTGTAATGTGCTTTTGATTATCTATCAAAGTTTTATATAAGTTCCAATTTCCAAGTTTATTGTTAAAAATTTCAATTTCATTATCTTATGTACAAGCTTCTATTAGCTTCATTTAAGCTCATCTGAAGTTCATTTAAGCTTATCATAGCTTTTGCAAGCTTATAAGTTATTTTCAAGCAAAATTGTCTCATGGTCAACAAAAGTCAAAAGCGGGCCAAGAATGGAAATGGTGATGGTATGTGGGTGATGCGGTGGTGATATTGGGTTGAATTAGATTAGCTTAGATTAGTTTTGGGTTTGGTTTTACTTTGTATACCATTTGGACACATGTGAGTAAGATTTCTCGGTTTCATTTCACATCGGTTTCCATTTTGCTTGTACTTGTGTTTGTAGTTATAACTTTGTTCAAATGTGTTTATTTAGTTGTATTTAAGTCATTCAAGCTTAGTTTGATCATTGGCATAAGCAGTTTAGCGATTTAGGTAGTTTTAATTGCATATCGGTTCATTAAAGTGGTGTTTGGAATTGCTATCAAACTGTTTTAGAGGCTTGCTAAGTAGTTTAGACTTGTTGTTATATGTTTGTTTAGTTCATTTAAGCTCAATTAAATCTTCATTTGCACCCTAGAACGACAATAAGTCAACAATCCCATGTAATCATCTTAAGCCTTTAACTGTTGAGATTTTGCAATATCAAAAGTTTATTTTGTGTTCAAAAATCATAAAACTAGCTTGCATTAACTTTATTTCATCATATTACATCTCATTCAGTCCAAAAATCATGATCAAAGTTCAATTTAGTCAACTTTCAAGTCTGTCAAATAAAAGTCAATTCGCACAAAATCAGTTTTGAGCCAACCTAAGATGAATTTTCATTGATTCATTCTTGGGTCATTTTAAGTGAAACTTGTGGCTTTTAAAACGTCTCTTGGTCTATTTTATCATTATCATTTTTGTCAAATTTTGTAAATTTTTCTTAAGCTCTAAACTAGATTGTCAAAATGGGATTAAATCCCATGCGGGCATTAGTGCATAGGGATTATCTGAGTTTTGCAAGGCTTGCATTAAGCTCATTTGAGCTTATCTAGGTCTCGACTTAGGCTTATAGATAGCCACCCGGTCTATCTTAGGATCCGACTTTTAGTTTTAGTTTCCACTTATTCAAGTGCGTATTCTTACGCTTTAAGTGCCCCTCACAACTGTTTTAACTTATGATCTCAAATCACCAAATCTTGGTAATTTGCAATCCAGAGGTTATAGCTTGTTGATTCTAGTTGCATTTGGTCACTTTTAGCATATTTTAGCTTGTATAAGTTTGGTGCTTGTTTTGTCCCTTTAGCTTATCCAAGTGCTTATTTCATAAGCACTTTGCACATCGATTTCAAATTCCTCCACACAAGCACCTGTTTTCCATTTTCTTAGATTCTAAATATAATTTTAGATTTTTCCTGAAATTTTCAGATTTTTCCAAGTCGGTTTGCTATTTTCTTGATTTTAATTAGTTTTAAGCATTTTTAATTAGCATTTAATACAATTAATTAAGAAAAGGTTCAAAAAATAATTTTCATTTTTCTTAAGTTAAGATAAATATAAAATACAAAAAATATTTTTCTAGATTTTTCTTAGTTAAATTTATATTTTTAAGTAATTTAAGTAGTTTTAAATAGTTTTAATTCATAAAAATCCAAAATAATCGAGAAAATATAAAAATAGTTTTGAAAATTCTATTTTGTTATTTTAGATTTTTCCAAGTCATAATTTTATTTTTCTAGCTTTATTTCATATTTTCTTGTATTTTAGGCTATTATTTAATAGTTAAAATTAGTTTTAATTAATAATAATTAATTAAATAGTTATAAAATAATTTTCTTTTCTATAAATTTTCTTTTATCATTAGGTTTGTAAAAATATCATTTCATATTTTTAGGGTTAATATTGTGTAAGTTTCACGTTTTCATTTATGCGTTACGTAGTTTTTAATTTAGTTTTATAAAACATAAAACAAAACATCATTTTACAATAGTGATAGCGTTTATTTAATATTTTTATCTTTTAATTTCCTTTAATTTGCATTTAAGCCTCTGTAATTTGTTGGTTTTTTACGTAGTTATAATCAATTCGGATCCACTTTTTCGTTCAAATTTCTCGATCACTATCGTTTGGTGATCCATTGCATAGCTCATTGGGACATAACGACAGGAAACCCTATTCTCTCCGATCTTCATTGCATTTGTGCTTAAGTTTGTTTTAAGTTTCTTCTGATTGGCCATTCATGAGTGGTCGACTTGCGTGAAAAACCTTGACCGTTTGGGGCGAATCAATCTAGTTATTGTTGGGTGTATTTTACCTTTTCTTTTACCACTTGGAATTGGGCTCTTATCACCTCAAAATAACTATCACTTAAAGGAGGTGCGTTGCGTGCTCGATGTCACATTCAATTGTGGATTTTCAAGAGGTGATATACGTCTTATACTTGATGGTTGGTTGGTTGAAGAGTATAGAGTACTTAGAGATTCAAATGGGCATGAAGTCTCGGCACCACTCTTTGTTACATATGTGCAAGTTTAAGTCACGAGTTCGAGGTACTTTACTTCAGGGTCAAATTCATCATATTGGGTTTTCTCCATCAGCTGTCACTTCAAAGAGCCTACTGAATGATAATGGGGTGAATTACAAGTTTTGCCAAAAGAGATGATGAAAAGAGAGAGATAATGACGTATGAACACAACAGTTCATGCCTCGTACTCTAAAGAAAAGAAATGTGTACGTTTCAGTGCGCATCTGAATAAGAGAAATCTTCTTATTATGACCATTCTCATCAACATGCTTCATACTTTTTCCATGCACTTGAGTCATCAAGTGAACCGGGCTACCACTGATTGTTTGTCTCATTCCACTTGCTCGATTATAATGAAAATGGCAACATCATGTGCTTATTTTACGGGAGAGAAGTGTGAATAGAACATTCGGATGGATTTTCACTTATTTAGTCAAGAATGGCATCTCCATATACAATTCTTGAGGGAGAAAGAAGTGTGAATTTTTGCATTCACGATTGATATTTGAGAATTTAAATGGTCATACGACTCTAAACTCATGTAAGAACCGAGCTTCTTATTATCGGGTCATCTTCACATGGAGTTTTTCTCTTCTAAGAGCCGTTGGTTGACATCTTCACTCGGATTGATGAGTTTATCGATAAAGTGCTTCTGGTTAATTTGATTTCGTAAATAAAAGGCTTAGGGGTATGTGTATGGATAAAACCTCAATATCGATATCAAAAATAATCACGAAGATAGATTCAAAATTCCTTTAGGAAAAGAATATTAAATCAAATCCGTGTGTGATCGTTGATACGGATTAGTCAACCCGAATCGTTTCCCAACGAGCGTGAATTATAACGTCGTTTTGGTTTGGAATTTAATGCTCGATGTTTTGAATTTGTGATTTGATTTTATTAAAAACTACGGGAATAGGGAAAGTAATCAAGGGAAATCTAATCTACGGGAAATCCTAAGTGCAAAATTAACTAAAACGTAATTAACGAAACGTAATTAAAATGCAACTACGTCTACTCTATATCCTAAAAATGCCTAAAATTACTTTAACTCTAAAAATGCAAGTTGCAAACTATTTATGAATTAAAACTATTTTTAGGATTTTTCGGATTTTTAGAATTAAAACTAATTTTAACTTTTAAAACTAATTTAAAATACTAAAATTATGAAAATCAAAGGAAAAATATGAAACTATTTTTATAAAATCTAAAATATCCTAAGAGAATTTTCAAAACTATTTTTATTTTTACGATTATTTTCTAATTTTCTATGAATTTGAAACTATTTAAATCTAATTAATTGGCTAAAAATTACAAAATAAGCTAGGAAAAATCTAGAAAAATTATTTTTTGCTTTTTGTATTTATCTTAATCTATTAAAATTGAAAATTATTTTTGGAACTTTTCTTAATTAATTGCAATAAAAGCTATTTAAAAGACCTAAAAGCATTTTAAATTGTGAAAAATACTAAGCAGTGATGAAAATTTATGAAAATTCAGGATAATTCTAAAATATTATTCTAATTTTATGAAAATATAAAACTATAGCTTATGTGTGAGAAATGAGAGCGCAATGAAGCAGGTTCTTAATAAGCTCTTATAAATAAGCTACAAGCTACTAAAGCTGAATTCTAGTTAAAGGAGCCCAAAAGGATCTAAAGGGCGATTTAAGCTATGGGAGCATGCAATGGGCTAATGATTAAGAAGGATAATCTTGAAATAAGAATTAAGCTAATAAGCTACAAGGAGCCTTAAATAAGCTAATGGGGAAGGGAGTCCTAATAAGCTAACTATACTAAGGTTTCTAGGAGTGACTTAAGCTATACTAACAGTCTAATAAGCTCTGGATACTTATTTTGAATTCTGAAATGTCAACAGTTAGGGGCAGCAAGGGGGTGACTTTGAGCTTATTTTTCAGCTAGCTACAGAACTTATCATCCAAAATAAGTTAAATCTGATATGACCCATGTACCAGAGAGTACCAAAAACCAATTTTCAAGCTCAAATGAAGGAATTAACAGATCTGATGTAAAGGATGTTTTGATGACAGTTATGCTGATGTGGGAATTGGGACAGAAACTAAGACTAAATTTGAGTCTCCAAAAGCTGTTGAATGTTTGTAAAAACTGTCTACAAGCTAACCTTGCCCACTAAATTCTATAGAAAACTAATTTTTTTTGTAATTTTGAAAAGTTTGACACTATAAAAACTACTTGAGAAGTTGACCAAAAAGACTGCTTTAACAGCAAATGATTTTGACAGCAAAGTTTTGACAGCTAAAGATAAATGACCAACTCTTTTTGATATTCTGTGACACTAAACTAAGACTTAACACAAACTCAAAAGGACCTAAGATGACTCAACTGACTCTGACCAGGACTTATACTACAGCTTAAGCCATAAGCTGTTTTGACAGCTTATGGATACCAAAATGTTGAAAACCACTTCTGACTCTATAAAAGATGGTGTAATTATTAAAAACACTACAAGGACTACTGAAACTAATTGACCAAACCAAAGCTAACTCAAAGGTACCTTGAATGGGTCAAAAACCCTTAGTGCCAAACACTCCTTTTGAGGACCTGTTTGGTACAAAATGCTTGGATTTACCCCTTTTTGAGTCTAGGTGGTAAAATGAGGATGAAAGCATAGCCTCTAGATTATGAAAGACAGATTTGATTTGAAAATAAGCAAAGACCAATAAGCGTTTGACTTTTACTTTTGACCCATGTTGACCTTTATAGACCAAGAACTTTTGTGTATGCAAATGAGTGAAATGGAATAATTAAACAACAAATAAGCTCACAACAACTTATGTGGTTGAATGAGCTTATTTCAATCTTAAAACACCTTTATTCATACGAAAAGCGGAATGCAAGCTTATAAGGAAAACATGGAATTTTATCATTAAAGTGAAATTTGATTACTATGGCCGAGATTACATAAGAACTTTTAAAAGATAGTAATAAGCTACTAAAAATTTGAAATACACAAACATAAAGCGAATTGAAATTAAATTAATGCACGACTTGAAATGGTGAGCCAAGGGGTCTATTTATAGCCTTCAAGCAGTCTTGGGATTCCTCTTGGAAGAGCCTAGAAATCAAATCACAACCACACAATCTTTCCTCTGTCATCACCACCAATCACCAGTCTCCAATTCACCTTATGAGGTGTTTCGTCCAATGAGAAAGCTTGAAGTGACCACGTGTGATTCTTATCCTGCTGTGTCAGCTGCCAAATCAGTGTTTCTAGAAGGAGGATAGATTCTTAGTACGAGGTGGAGGATGGGTAATTTTTGTGGTTTGGGTAAATGGAGGAACGGGGTAATTTGGGCGCGGGGTGGATTTGTTTAATATTGTTTGAGTGATATTGACCGGGTTTGGGTGGTTTGACTTGGGTAAAAACCGGGTAACGGGTTGGATATATTGGCCGTGGGTTATTTGGATGGTATAATGGACCGGGTAAAGGTTTTAATATTTGGGCCGTGAATATTGGATTTGGATCATGGACTATAATTGTGATCCATTTATATTGGATTTGTTTCGTCCAATGGTATAAGGGCCATAAGAGTTTAAACTGAAACTTCAGGGACCAAATCTGTAATTCTGAAAATTAGATCAAGGACTATCTTTGCCAATCTTCAAATAATCCAAAATTTGAATTTGCAACCACGAAACTTGGGGTAATTTTGCCATATGCTCAAAGTTGAGGGGTGATTTTGACAATTCTTCAAACTTGATCATATCTTCCAAAATCATCCTCAAAGAGAATAAAATCTTCACAAATGCACAATTTTGATCTTCCTCAGTTTAGCTCTCTTAATCTCTCGTGCTCGGATTTTAATCGGTTGGTTTCTTTTGTGTGTTTTGACATATCCGTACTGTAGCATGTATAAACTCAAGAAACCATCAAATATTAGCAATAAACGGCTTTTCTTGGTTATTTTGGGTTTTATTAGATAAAGAAATGATATGTGTTTTGCACATATCATAATGCTTCACGATACATCAACATGATGATTCCGAACAATCTCTGTTCTTGTTTGATGTGATTGGTAGTTTGCGTTACCATCTTGTGTGTTCGTTGCGGCACGATTCTTGATTTCCTTGATGAACATCTTTCATTTCTTGTTTGATTGGGAGGATTTTAGTTAAGGGATTTGCAAGATGTAAGTTAATTGGGATGCTTTTGGTGAGATGCTTTTGGTGTGAGTTGAAGATGTTAACTATCTATTCCCCAACCGCACAATCTTGAAGAAAGTCGAGTCTACGATCATTCTACATTTTACGCTACATGTTAGAAGACTAAAGACGAGTTGCATTTAATGATCTAAAGACTTCTTCTTAATCGGGCATTTATCAAGCAGTTGTCGGTTTAGGGAGCACTAATTGGGAGAGTTATAAGTCGATTCAATCCCAATTAGACTTGCTCATATTCTTTAGCGATGACTCCTCGAGGCGTTGTTATTGACTATTTCACGTATTGGACATTTGATACAAGTTGATTACTTGAGTTAATCATTTATCACTTATTTGAGATTGAAGTTGACTTTCACAAAGGCGTGTTCTTATTTGATAACTTGCTCGGGCTTAAGAATTTGAGTTGAAGACTTGGTTTATCTAGTTACCGGTGATCGAGGTGGATGGTTGAAGACACGTTAACTATCACTATTAGGAGTTACTTTGTTTTACTCGATGTCACACGCATATGACGGTGTGGATAATCGCAGAAGGTGTTAATGTCTCATACTTTGCTTGAGTAGTGAGTACTTAGAGATTTACTTGAAGCATAAATTCTCGACACCGTTCTTCCATCATTGGGTGCAAGCTTAAGATACAAATGTGGGAAGTTGATTTCGTTTCAAGTAGGGTATATCGGGTTTCTTCGCCAAGTGGTCACCTCAAATTTTCTACATAAGGGTTGATAAAATAGTCGGAGAGTCTTGACAAGTTGATTCTCACAAGAGTTCAAGAGTTCTTCTCAAATTTCTAGTATACGGGCTTATTATGTGTTGCGATTACGAATCATCAAAACCGAAGCGGGAAGGAGACTCACATCTAAACACAAAGCGAGTAAACTTGATGAACTTAATTCTTAAGTGATTGAAGATATCCGGGAAGACAAATGTTATTACCGCAGAGAAACTCAAGGTTTGACTCATGGCGAGTAAACTTGATGAACTTAACTCTTCTAAGTGATTGAAGATATCACAGGAAGACATTTGTCATGACCGAGAGAATCTCAAGGTTTTACTCATCGAGGCTTTTGGTGTTATTATTCCAACTACATGAGGAAGTGATGTAATAGAAAGTTTACGAAGATAAAGAGGTACACAAGTGTGTGATGATAGAGATTGTGTACATTGGGATGCTCATTTGTCTCACTTGAGGGCTTAATATGTTCGAGATATAATCACTTATTCGGAGTGGACATCCGTAGAGATTGTCATCCGAGAGATAATCGATGATTCGGCCTGCTTCTTCAATGTTATCGGTTGTTCTCTCTTTGGGCATTCGGTACTTGGGTTCTTGAGCTTCATGCACTTTCTTGAGGAGGAGAAAAGTATACATCGGGGTTATTCTTTAGCTATTGGACTTAATCTGCTACTTGATGGTATAAGTTTCTTTGTCTTCGGGTTTGTGTGTTCGGGTTCGTGAGCTCTAGTCCAAGAGACCGCGCATCAATTCAACTACGTGGAAGTGGTCTCTTGACACCTTTTTGGAATGGATTGCTTGAGACTTGATGGTTATGAAATTTGAGAAGATTATTTTATGTGTGAGATGATACGTTCTTTGTTCTTCTATTGGATGATATAACCTCGAGCGGAGAATCTCGATCATCGGTCTTAAATGGAGCGTGGATTTATGATTATGGTGTGCATCTCTGTGCACTGGCTAAGGCAAGCTTGAAATATAGCTTGAATCACTCAACATAAGGATTTTCGGTTTGGGGAAGTCGCCAAAGTCTCACTTTCAAGTGGCTCAATTTCTCTCTTGATTCAAGAGTCTTGGAAGCTTTGGTGGTGAAAGTTTTAGGGATGATGACTTCTATCTTCTACAACGAGGTCATTCGATATCCTTATCTCGTTTTCGTATCATCATCTTCTTTAACTATATCATCTACTCTATCTTTGTATATATTTATCTAAAAACCAAATACAAAAATATAAAACCAAAAAACAAAATACAAAAATATAAAACCCAACAAAAGAAAATAGAAAAATATAAAATCTTAAAAATCCATAAAAATTGAGAAAATTTGAAAAGACCAAAAATATGTTTTCTCAAGACATGTCTTACGGTATCGATAACATCTACGGTCTTAGAAATATCATTCAATAATGGCACGGGACTTTAGATGAAGTTCGAGCGAGGAGGTGTAAATATTTTTCTAAACATGTCACAAAAAAAAATGGCTTCTGATTATTTGATCAGTAACCGGGCTTCAAATAATGGCTTCTGATTATTTGATCAGTAACCCGTGCTTAAACAATGACTTGCTATTATTTGAGATAGCAACCCGCTCTTCAAGGAAGGAAAGTGCTACGCTAAACCAATTTTCAAATATTTCGTGCACTTATCCTAAAACAAATTGAGGAAAGTATGTCGAAGGATCTGCTTGTTCCTACACAAATGTTTTTCCGTCTAAAATTCTTCGAAAAATATTTGTTGTATTTCAAAATGGTGGTAAATGAGTTGCTTGAAAATCAATCGAATCGAGTTTTCGTATTAATTTGCAAACTCAATCAATGACTTGCGCTTTTATATTTTTTTCAAAAAATGAGTGGTTGATTGAGGGGAGAATGTGTTCAAATCTATATCATCTAACGAGCTTTCTTAATTATCCTCGTGCTTAATTAAAAAAAATAAATTATATTTGCACGTAATCGAAGGACTAGGAATTTAGGATATGATTGTTAGGTTTAGATGATTAGAGTTTGATTAACACATAAACCCCATGCCTTATATGATCCGGTTATGTTGAATTGACTTTAATTAGTCGATTGTTGTTATGGGTGATGTCGACCACCATATATCAGATGTGTGTTCACTAACGTATGCAAGTATATTGGTTATAAGAATGTTCCCGATCCGGATCCTACAATTGAAGATGATTGGATGCGAAAGGAAAGGGTAACTATATCTTGGGTTGACAAATGAAGAAACGGAGCTTAATTGGACTTCTATGGAGAGTTGGCATAAATGCAACGTAAGAGGTCTCACCGCATCGCCAGATGGTTTTCTTAAGTGATTGAAGAAACGGAGCTTAATTTGACCTCAATTGGCATTCAAAATGCAACGTGAAGAAGTCTCACCGCATCGCCAGACGGTTTTCTTCCAAACCCTACAACAACAACAACGGAAGCTTCTCAACCACCTAACGTATCTTTGTGCGGATACCATTTTAAACAATTTTGAATAATTTGATTAAATTGTTTTGAAAATGGAAAATATTGTTTTGAAAATATATTGGACTTATTTTTGAAAATCACGGACTTCATGTTATCAAACCTAAGTCACTCAATTATTGACTTACATCATGGATTGAGGGGAGAGTGATTTAAAATAAAATATTTTCAAACGATGTTTCTTCACAAAAGTTCCGTCTTGTACGATAATAAGTGGTGATCTAAAGATTTAATGTTATGTAATGGTATGATTTTTCTTTAGAATCAAGGTCTTTCAAAATGAAATTTTTACTCGTTCTTGTTTGATTGTGAAATTGTTTTATTTTACTTAAAGATCTCTTAAAACTATCATACCGACACTAACAATCTTTAATGTCTTAAAATGGTCCTTATCATCATTTTCAAAAGTTAAATTAAGCCAACGTCTTTCCCAAAATGTTTTAAATGATTTAAATCAATTGGGATCACAAATCTCAAAAGGTTTGAAATTTTGATCGGGTAGAGATCGTGAGTTAAATCTCTTATCTGTTTAAATGGAATTGGTTTTAGTCCTTCAAAGGCACTCTTGCCTCCATGTGCCAAACGATTTCAAATACACATTGCACATGTTGAGGAGGAGGATTTATCCAAAACCGTTGAGTATTTAAACAAGGCCACATTTTCTCCCATGTTTTCTAAACCTAATTAAATCACTTGGGATCCAAAATCTCAAAGGGTTTGATATTTTGAATGAACTAATGAAAATTGTGATCAAAGAAAATATTTCAAAGTCCTTTTGCCTCCTTGTGCTAAAAATTTCTAAATCATACGCACATGTTGGGGAGGTTTTCTAAATGATCAAAGCATTAAGGTACAAAATGCTTTGATCTCGTATCACAAGTACCTTGATTGTTTTTCCAAATAATTTTTCAATTGGTTTCAAGGAAGAATGAACTGTACCAAAAGACCGACCATTTTTACTTTATGTATGGAGTTATAAGGATGGTGTGGTTAGGTATTTGTTCCCACGATCCGCCGTAGCCTGGAGGGATCTACCCAGGGACAATCCACTAGATAGTGTAGAGTCCTTAGGAATATTGAAAAAGGAGAAAATGAGAATATGGGAAGAGTGCGGATCGAGGCGAGCTATTCTTGGAATAAACCCAATAAGGTTCTAGTTATGAAGTCTCGGTAAGCATCAAGGGTTGAAGAATGAAAAAGAGCGAATGTGAAAAGGGTGAAAAGAAATAGCCCTCCATCAATTCAACCTTAGGGCGTAAACCGGGTTCAATACATATGCTCTTGGTTGTTACTAAGGTAACACTGGTATTGAAGACAAGACGTCATGGACCCGATGACGATCGCACTAAACTTCCCAAGCCACTCAAGTTCCTCTTAAAAGGGCTTGTTTCATTCTCACGGGAACCGACATAATCTATCGACTTTCTCTTAGAGATTGTTGATATTGAAGAAGGAGACCTCTCCCTAGTCTCCCAACAGAACCAAAAATGCACTATTGAGTCTAGAGCCAAGAGATCATCCACAATATCTCGTTAGGACACTAAATTCTTGAAGACTTGCTTTTCACACAATGTGGAAAGTAAGTATATATTAAGAGTCCTACGCATTATCCTTGTGGTATTTCGAAACATCCGAGTGATATGTAAAAATATTCACAATGAATATGGAAATCCTTCTAGAGCCAACATCTAACAAGCTCTTGGTGGGTGACATGTGAGATCTTCTCGTAAGATCAAGCTTGTGACAATGGATAGAAACAATGGGAGATTCACTCGTGAATCAACCTTGGTCGAGAATGGAATTGACGAATACTTTTGGAAAAATCGCTTCGATGTGCAAACCTTCTTTCTCTAGCACATCGAATGTGTATTCATTTTCAAATTCAAAAGTATCTCGATTGAAAATACTTTTAGAAAACCGTTCGATGTGCGAATCTCTTCTTTTCGCTAGCACGTCGAATGTGTACTCATTCTCTTATACAAAAAGTATTTTGATTGAAAATTGATCTTTCTCATAAAACCTTCGTCAGTATTACAAAACTCTTTCTTCAAGCAATACACGATTGTTTTCAAATCATTTTTCATCAATCGATGAATCTCAATTTCTTGGGTTCACTCACTCCGTGTTGTCTTCTTTGAGACGTTCGGTTTGAGAACAGTAGAAACATTGCGAAACCACATCAAGGAGATTCTTAGGAATCCTACCTAATCACAGGCGGTACTTGTACCGATCAACGGGAACCGTGGGCGTGTACCTCAATTCAACGAAAGTGATCAAAGACACTTTCGTGCGCTTTTATGCTAGCTGTCGTATGCGGTACACCCAGATGATTGCGGTGATCGAATTGAAGAGTCAATCCAAAGCCGCATGCTCACAAAGATCCACACTTAATTTGAAGAAATCATGACTTTGCATATCTACGAACACTGCTCGGATATTTCTATACTATGTTAGTCTTTGCCGCAAATATCTTGAACCGATAAAAGCTTCCGCCTACGATGGAAAGATGTCATGATCCGAAGTGTGAGCATGTCGGTCCGAAAGTCACAACATCACATGATGGCAACACAATAAAGGGTGATCCAGAGATTTCGTGGTGATGATCTCAATGAAAGCTCGAAGATCATCAAAGATGTGGATCGGTTCAAAGACCTCCACTCAAAGTACAAAACTATGCGGACTTTGAAGAATCGCTACAAAAGCACAAAGATTGCGAAATGAAGAATTCAAGTCTGAGCTCAAGAACAAAGTCAAGAATAGAATGCTAGGATTCAAATGTAAAACATGGGGTGACCTCCTTGGGGAGATTGTTAGGAATTAGAAAATTCCTTAGTGAAGAGTCGGTCACCCCAAATGTTATCTAGCTTAAGTTAGCTCGTAGACTTGTCGTTATTTACGTTATTAAGTTGTTTATTAGTTAGTCGATGGCGTAAAATAGTTTAGTGCAACACCGTGGAGGAAGGACGGGTCTTTACCATCTGTATCCACGATCCACAGCCGATAGGAGGTCGTTGTGTCTGTAGTATAAATACCCTTCCATCCATGGAAGGGTGGTTCTTCTCATTTTTAATCTAATCTTTCATTTGTGTAAACCTCTAGCAAGAACACCCTCTCTCTCTACTAACTCTCTAACTATGGCAAACATGTATTTTGATCTTCCAAGACCACCCGAATCATCAACACAATAAATTTAAGATCCTACAAACATGACCATAAACACCAAGACCATGTTATAACATACCGTTTGACGACCCAATTACTTCAAAGACCATGACATACCACTTTGACACGTGACGACACATTTACAAACCATTTTAGACTTCCGGGGGGTACAACATTGACTTGAGCTCGGTATCTACCTAAGCTCCTACTTTCTTACCAACCTTCTTAACTTCCTCATTAGAATCCTTAAGCCTTATTTCCAAGCTTTACCTTTCCTTCACGTTTAACCCTACAAAACATTAACATCTTAAACCGTAAGCACAAGGCTTAGTAAGTAAAGCGTTCATAACATGTTATCATAGACATTCATACATTATACATCATAACTCATTAATCATTGCAAATCATTAAACAGTAACACGTACCTTGATTCACTTAAATAAAACATTTCCTATGGGTCAACATTAACATACGTTAGCCTAGTCCACCTTGCCTATCCTTCATGACAAACCCACTTTACATAAACATATATTCAATTACCCTATTTCTTAGCATAACAAAATCACATAACATATAATGTGGAGAATCATATAACAACATATAATGACCGGTTTACTTACCTTGATCCCAAGCTAATGAAACCAAGCACATCATCATCACCACCCTTGCAATCTAGGCCAAATCACTATTATCATAAACATATAATCAAGTTACTAAACTATGATTACTACAACCATGGATCCTCTTTAAACACCTCTAGTTATCACATAACCATCCAATGATTATATGATAATTAACCCTATTAAATTATTAACTTACACCCAATATAATCATCTCATAATTTCTATAATCTTTAATTAGCTTCAAAACACCATTTACCCAATTCCCCCAAATTGGGTACATAAACCCTAACTCTTAATTCTTCAATTAACTCAATAATACTTATTAACATCATTTACCCAATTTCCTTTAATTAGGGTTCATAAACCCTAACCTTAAATTCCTTAATTAACTTGGGATAGAAGTACTTACTTAAGGAGAATCATTACTAGGGCTTCACTACTTGATTTGGGATACATAGACACCATGATTGATCATCATCATTTGGTATCTTCTTCCCTCCCTTCTCCATATCATGACACACTCACACACACCCACACTTTTCTGGAACTCCAATGAGGATAACAGAAACATCCAGACTATTGTAGGTGATGAGTTTGTCTATTTGGCACATTAGGTCCCTCAAGTCCCATTCTTCATATTTGGCCACTAAACACTTTATAACACTTTATAACTTAACAACTTAGGCCCCTCTACTTTCAATAACTATAACACAACATTTGTTAATTAATAGATTGACTATTGAGTTGACTAGTCAATTTAACATTCGTTGACTAACCAATCACATTAAACCTTGGTCAATTTCATCTAAGGTGGGGCCTATTTGTATCCGGGGATACGGGTCTAACAATTCTACCCCCTTATTTAGATTTCGTCCCCTGAAATCTCTCGTCTATTACTAACCATGACTTGGTCATTTCTTAACCCCATTCTTAGTACTAAGCACACTTTCATTCAAACATTTCTTTGCAATGATCTAAGTGATCCTGCAACACTAATTAACACATTCCAAAAATCCTAAATTCGCTCTACTTCTTGTTGATTTATCTAAGAGCATACGGATCTTACTAAGGTTATTATGTCAAATGAGACACATTTATTCTAACCAAAGTATCATTTGACCACTTTATCACTATTACACCACATTCTTACTTACTAAACTTAACTTTTTACTCAAGTACTATGTGTCACTTGAGAAAATTTATGCCATTTTTGACTTTAGATAAGTCAAACGTTAACCTATACGACTTAGCATTTCAATTCTACCATAGTGATTCTATTATCCGCTTAAACATTTTGCTATAACTCCTTTTTCTTTCTACTTCATTTAAGGATTTTCGCCAAGTGTTAAGGTTCACTTGGGAAATCTCAAGTTATTTTTACTTCATAAAGTCAAACTTTAATTTCCATCATAGCTTTTACACACAAGGGTGCCAATAAAGGTTATCATCCATTACTATCATTATTCACATTTTGTACCACTCCTCAAGGTACATTATAATATCATTATAAATTCTTAATCTTTCAAAGTCATACTTAAGACACTTAAATGATTGGTTTCACTTAATGTCTCAATTTAAAGTCGCATTCTAGTTATATCTCACCTATCATAGTTCTTAAGACTTTTAACTAATTCTAGGCTTTCGTTTTATACCCTTTTTACCTTACTCACGTCATGTCGAGAACACATAAGCCCACTCATTTATATTTCCTCATTTACATGGAAAGGCGTCCCAGTCTATGTAAATCAAAAAACATAAACTCATGGTTCGGAGATTCACAATTTCTTTAATTAAATGAAAAGGCGTCCCAATCCATTTAATCAAGGAAATCATAAATCGTACTACTTATACACTTTTGACATAACATTCGTACTTATTACTAGTTTTCACTTTACTTTCTTTCTCTTCATTCTTTTACACTTCACATTACTTTTAATTTTTTTGACTTGGATCCATACCATTATTACATTTACTTTGGGGATTTTTTATATGCCAAAGATATAGGCAACCCTTTGCCGGTGAAGGCAATACATTCCTTCATTAACATCATTAGCTTGGTCATCCCGAAGGATACCACCATTAACATTATTAGCTTGGTCATACCAAAGGATACCACTATTAACATTAGCTCGGCCATCCCAAAGGATACCATCATTAACATTATTAGCTTGGTCATCCCAAAAGGATACCATCATTAACATTAGCTCGGCCATCTCAAAGGATACCATCATTAACATTAGCTCGGCCATCCCAAAGGATACCACCATTAACTATCATTAATTCATTGGTTATATGATAGCTACCTTTAACCTTTCACATTTAACATTAGATCCAAGTCATTAACATTTTAACACACATACTTTTCCATTCCTTTTATTAAGTTTAAGCAAGCATCATTGGTATATGAAACCCCGCTTGTCATATTTACACATTTTTATGTGTTTACACTTCTCATTACAACTTACCTTCTTTAACTCAAGCTAACCATTTCCACATCTTTACCATTACCTCTTTTAGGCCACTCGATTCTTTTCCACTTCTAACCTTACATAGGTTAGATTAATAACACCTTTGTTAACATACGTTTATCCTTTACATTCATTTTAAATATCAACACGATCTCTCGCTTTTTTTTTTCTAAACAACATATTATTACGTTCTTACTTACATTCTTAACTCATCCATTTTTAGTAATTAGCACATTGGCTATACCATTTTCATTTCATCATTACATGTCATCATTTCTTAATCTCATTCATTACTTTTTCACATTAATAGACGCTTAACAATTAGCGTGACAATTCTTTTCTTGCTATCACACATTATACTTTAGCACACTTATCATTTCTAATCACATTCCATACCATTATTCCAACACACATTCATATAATCATAATACGATCACCGACACTAACCAAGGTGTACGACAATCTAATCATTTAGATACCTCAAGTCCTCTACGGACTTATATCACATAAAGATCAATACTATAGCACGCATTCATTATTATCAACTTAGATTCATGTAAACTATTACATGATCTGATTCAAAACTTAAACATTTACTTTCTCGCTTTAACTTCTCTTACATTCAACGCATATAATAGTTGTTTAAGTCTAGGAAACCTAAAGTGGAAACCTAATTCACTTAAACCGAAGCTCTGATACCAAGTTGTTACGCCCCGTGTCCGATAACATAAAAACTTTGACTTTTAAGCGGAAAATTCGTGTCGTGAAACTGACCTGCTGTTACTCTTTTGACCACTGACAAAAATCTACAAACATCTGGACATTGAAACTATTTTTAAATGAAACTAGACTCAATTACCTTCAAAACTCCGGGTGGCGGGACCCGTGACGACTTACCGTTTTAAAGATATGATTTTTCGAAAACTGACTTTGGCTAGTTCTCTAACTAGTTCTCCAAATTAGTTCTCCAACTAATTCTCCAAACTAGTTCTCCAACTAGTTCTCCAAATTAGTTCTCCAACTAGTTCTCCACTAGTTCTCCAAATTATTTTAACCACTTTATAAACACTTAACATATACATTGTTTTTCCAAACATTCTTGACCCGTTTGACCCAAAATGGGTTAAAATAGACCTTGTCCCAAACACCCTTTTTCTCGTATCTCTTTATATACTTTTGACCCATTTTACGGAAAATGACATCTATTACTAGGAAAGACACCAAAATTTTCGAATTTATTAAGACCTCATATATATCATTTTCATGCATAAAAATTAACCAATTGACCTTCGGAATGGTACTTTACAAAACGACAAGTATTATGTAAAATACCCGTTTGGACTCCATACAACCTTTACCACTTCTGAATTACTTCAAACCTTTCAAAAAGCATTAACTTAACATATTAAATCATGTTCATGATCATTAACCCATTTACAACTCAAAATGGGTATAATTACACATTATTCCAAACACCTCTTTAAACATGACCATAAACACCAAGACCATGTTATAACATACCGTTTGACGACCCAATTACTTCAAAGACCATGACATACCACTTTGACACGTGACGACACATTTACAAACCATTTTAGACTTCCGGAAATAACATTGACTTGAGCTCGGTATCTACCTAGCTCCTACTTTCTTACCAACCTTCTTAACTTCCTCATTAGAATCCTTAAGCCTTATTTCCAAGCTTTACCTTTCCTTCACGTTTAACCTTACAAAACATTAACATCTTAAACCATAAGCACAAGGCTTAGTAAGTAAAGCGTTCATAACATGTTATCATAGACATTCATACATTATTCATCATAACTCATTAATCATTGCAAATCATTAAACAAGATATACGTGCCTTGATTCACTTAAGTAAAACATTTCATATGGGTCAACATTAACATACGTTAGCCTAGTCCACCTTGCCTATCCTTCATGACAAACCCACTTTACATAAACATATATTCAATTACCCCATTTCTTAGCATAACAAAATCACATAACATATAATGTGGAGAATCATATAACAACATATAATGACCGGTTTACTTACCTTGACCCCAAGCTAATGAAACCAAGCACATCATCATCTCCACCCTTGCAATCTAGGCCAAATCACTATTATCATAAACACATAATCAAGTTACTAAACTATGATTACTATAACTATGGATCCTCTTTAAACACCTCTAGTTATCACATAACCATCCAATGATTATATGATAATTAACCCTATTAAATTATTAACTTACACCCAATATAATCATCTCATAATTTCTATAATCTTTAATTAGCTTCAAAACACCATTTACCCAATTCCCCCAAATTGGGTACATAAACTCTAACTCTTAATTCTTCAATTAACTAAATAATACTTATTAACATCATTTACCCAATTTCCTTTAATTAGGGTTCATAAACCCTAACCTTAAATTCCTTAATTAACTTGGGATAGAAGTACTTACTTAAGGAGAATCATTACTAGGGCTTCACTACTTGATTTGGGATACATAGACACCATGATTGATCATCATCATTTGGTATCTTCTTCCTCCCTTCTCCATATCACGACACACCCTTCTTCCCTCCCTTCTCCATATCACGACACACTCACACACACCCACACTTTTCTGGAACTCCAATGAGGATAACAGAAACATCCAGACTATTGTAGGTGATGAGTTTGTCTATTTGGCACATTAGGTCCCTCAAGTCCCATTCTTCATATTTGGCCACTAAACACTTTATAACTTAACAACTTAGGCCCCTCTCCTTTCAATAACTATAACACAACATTTGTTAATTAATAGATTGACTAGTCAATTTAACATTCGTTGACTAACCAATCACGTTAAACCTTGGTCAATTTCATCTAAGGTGGGGCCTATTTGTATCCGGGGATACGGGTCTAACAAAAGATCACCCCGTGGATAAAGTCATAGGAAAGCTAAACGAAAGAACATTAAGGTCTAAAGTTCAAAACCAAAGTAGCTTATTTTTTTTTGTTTCAACCATAGAACCTAAGAATACACAAGAAGCCATAAAAGATGAAAGTTGGGTAATTGCTATGCAATAAGAATTAAATCAATTTGTTTCTAATGATGTTTGGACACTTGTCCCTCCACCTAGTAATCAAACCATAATAGGAACCAAATGGGTTTATAAAAACAAATTAGATGCAAATGGAGTAGTGTCTAGAAATAAGGCTAGACTCGTTGCCCAAGGGTATAACCAACAAGAAGGAATCTACTTTGATGAGACCTATGCTCCCGTAGCTAGATTAGAGTCTATAAGAATACTTCTTGCGTATGCTTGTGGTAATGATCTAAAGCTTTATCAAATGGATGTCAAAGTGCTTTTCTAAATGGTTTTATAAATGAAGAAGTATATGTAGCTCAACCTCCCAAGCTTCATCGATTTTGAAAAACCTAAACATGTATAAGTTAAAGAAAGCCCTTTACGGTCTTAAACAAGCTCCAAAAGCTTGGTATGATAGACTCAAGTCATTTTTAATTAAACACAACTATACCATGGGGTTAGTTGACAACACACTTTTACTAAGAAAGAGAGTCACATATAATCATAGTTCAAATATGTGTAGATGATATTATATTCGGATCCACTTGTCAAGACATGTGATGATGATCTCTAAAATCATGCATGACGAGTTCGAGATGAGTATGATGGGAGAACTTAGTTTCTTTCTTGGTCTACAAATCAAACAAGTAGAAGATGGTATCTTCTTTAATCAATCTAAATACATAAAGGAGATGTTAAAGAAATTCGGTCTAGAAGAGTCGAAACCAATTAGGACACCGATGTCATCCGACACCAAACTCATAAAAGATGAAGACGGCGAATCCGTCGATAATACTAAATATCGTGGCATGATAGGTAGTCTTCTCTACCTCACGGCAAGTAGGTCTGATATCATGTTTAGTGTTTGCTTATGTGCTAGGTTTCAAGAAGACCCTAAAACATCACACCTATAAGCCGTAAAAGAATATTTAGATATATTAAGGGTACAACACAATTAGTATTATGGTATCCTAAGGCACGGGGTAGAAACAATTGTATATGCAGATTCGACCATGCAAGTGATTATGTTGACCGAAAAAGTACAAGTAGGGTATGTACTTTTATGGAATGTTGTTTAACATCTTGGTTTTCAAAGAAACAAACGGCATTAGCAATATCAACAACCGGGTTTAACGTCTTCGCGGCAAAGCATGCCAACAAGCACTATGGATGAAACAAGCATTAGTCGACTACAACATTCATCTAAGTGACATAGAAATTCTATGTGACAACAAGGGTGCCATAGATTTAAGCAAGAATCCGTATTACATTATCGCACAAAGCATATAGAGATTCGTCATCACTTCAAGAGACAATGTTCAAAGGGGAACATCTACATTAGAAGGTAGCGTCCAAGACAACATAGCCGACGTCCTCACAAAACTGTTGGAATCACTCCTAAACCATAATCAAGTGTTAGTAATTAATATGTAATAGTTAGCTTTATTATGGCCTTTATGTTTGTTATTAGCCTTAAGCTTATGTAGAAGGCCCATGAGCTTAAAGAAAGGATGGAAACTAGGAGTGTTGCCTAGCTTTCCTCCTATAAATACTCTATGTAAACCTTCATTTGAAGGTGGGTTGTTCAAGTTATTCTCTCATTCACATCCTCGACATACCTGCTCATTCTTACATGTGTGTGTGTGTGTGTTTACTTGTTCAATCGCCTTATCTCTTTTATATTACTTGTGTTTGTAAAACTAGTGACCTAACAAAGGGTATCAATCGCCTAATAGTTGAGTGAACGTATTGTTTGAAGTGAGTTTTGGTCTCACGCTTAACTTGCGTATCCTTACCTTTGGCTTGATCAAAACGATTATTTTACACTTTTAATTCAAGATTCTTGTACTTTCAACGTTATAAGGTGTTAAACTAACGTTTTTGGCAAAAGTTTGGAACTTTATGTGTGGATCATTGTTTTTGAACTCGCTTTTTATTCGTGGTGTAGTTCTACGCCAGAATCGCTTTAGAAGGTTTGGTTCATCAAATTTCACATTCTTGTGTTATTTGGTGATCTTGAAGCTATTTCATCACACAAAAGCTGGTTTAGAAACATCTTTGAGCAATATCAAATTTACGAGTAGATCTACGTAGTGAAATCCTAAAATTACGCGTAAGTATTTCCTTGGTTTGATCTTCGTTTTCTTGGTTTACTCGTGTTTTCTTGCTTGGATAAGCCCGAAAATACGTCGACTTTGGATATCTTTTGCACCGTGAAGTGTAAAGATCATTTGGGATAAAACCCTAAATTTACGCATAAGCATAAAGCTTACGCGTGAAATCCCACGATAAGATTTTCTTACGCCAAGCATAGTCTTACGCATAAGATAATCCTCGCCTAACTTTCACGCCTAACTTTTGTCTCGCATAACTTTAGCGTCTTTTCCTTACTTACGCACGCTAAATTCTACACGTAACTTCTAATTGTTACGTAACTTTGGTGTTTTTACGCATAAGTGCTACTTGGCTATTGTGATTTCTACGCCTAAGGATACTTCTTCATCAAAGGTTCATTCGACTACAAAGATCCATTTTTACCAACACAAGTTTTCAACATGTCTCAACCACCATACTCTAACTATTTCCCTTACACTTATTCTCAATGACAACAACAACTAAGTCCACAACATCAACAATGGAATCAACAACAAGCAATTTATCAACAACAATTTAATCAACAACATACTCCACAACTTGGAGCAATTCCTCCACCACAAATGGTTCAAACACCGCCAAGTCTTCAAGTTCAACCCTACACAAATGACTTCAATCAACATCCATCAAGGAACACTATGAAGGAACCCACTTGGTTTGCAAAGATGTGTGAAGCTTTAAGTAGCCAACAATCAATTCAAGAGGTTGGATCACTTGATAGACCTCCAATGCTCACTCCAGGAAACTACGATCAATGGGTGATAAGGTTCTTTAGGTTTTGTGATCTGAAGAAGCCACATGGAAAGTTCTTAAAGAAGGTTATCTTGGAAGGTCCATTTGAGATGCCTCACGTCATTGTACAGGAGATCCTAATCTTTCCACCAAGAGATGAACAAACAAACATTGCTATCTTGTGCAGATCTAAATCAAAATGTAACTTCTACACTATGAAGTCGATGAGATTGCAATGCAATATATCCTTTAGGATTACCTAACCCAATTCTTCAAGTATTGATGCTCAAAAGACGCAAAGGAAATGTGGGACCATATTCATCTTCTTATGGAAGGATCTCAGACTCAATCGGGAGGATTTGGAATCCAAAATTTACTTGGCTTATGAACACTTCATGATTGAATCTGGAGAGACACTAGAGTCTTATCATCATCGATTTTCGACATCATCAATGATTTGGATAAACACAACATCATCATGCCAAGAATGCGGTGAATATTAAGTTCTGAGTAGTCTTGGTCTGAATGGGAGAAGTATGTCATTTTTCTCCGTCAAGCGAAGAATATGCATCATTCTACATATGGATTGTTGTATGATTACTTAAAGCCTCATGAGAAGGAAGTTGATCGGGAAAGGATTCTCCGTGCTCAAATTGCTCCACCTACACATCCGAAAATCAACAACTTGCCTTATATGCTCAACAAAGTTATCCTCCTCAACAAGCAACTCAACCAACTGCCTCAACACACCAAACGATCAATCACAAGAACCTCAACAAAATCAATTGGTTCCTTACAACAACAACAATGATCAAGCACTTCATAGTCAAACTAATGAGGAATCCGATCCGCTCGAAGCATTGCAACAGAGATTCGTTATGATTGCTAATGCTTTTAGCCGTTATACCAACAAATCCAACAATCGATTCGCTCCTCATCCAATACACAAAATCAGTCAAGTGAACAATGGACGAGTTGAAGTTCGTAATCGTGGTTATGGTGGTCAAATAGGAGGTGGTCAAGGGTTTAATGCTATGGGTAGGAATAACAACAGAGCTCAGCGGTGGAGCAAATGCTCGTAATGGATTGAATGGTCTTGATGCTACAACCGCAATGAGAAAGGACACTGGCTAATGCATGCCCAAAGCCAAGGACTAGGGCGTGATTATTTCAAAGAGACTCTTCTTTTGACTCTTAAGGATGAAGTGGTGGATCTCTCACAAACAAAGACGAGCTTTATGGCGTATGCACTCGATGATGATATGGAGGACTTGCGAGCCAATGCAAATTGTTATGTTGATGGCTAATATGCATGAGTTACACATAAGTGAAGCGGGCCCAAGTATGACAACGATGGCTTGTCTCGTGCCGAACAAACCATCATCATATCTCGAACTAATATCTCCGCCAATATCTCGAATCCGCAGCTCGGATCGCTCAAATGAGTCATCTACATCTCATTCGACGATTTTCAAATAAACCCGTAGTTACATTTGACGATCAAGATGACCTTATGGTTTCCTTTGATAATCAAATTGACCCGTGGTTGTACTTGAGGATCTAAATAATGATCATGTTGAGACTCACGCTGAACAAGCCGAACTGTTGCCTCATCCGTTTTGCTCGTTTAATTCACGACCATCAAATCAAAATGGAGGAATGCTATGCATTAAACAAGGACTTAAAAGCAAAAATGCAATCATTAACCAAGGATTTTGAATGCTTACAAATGCAACTCAACTTTTCAAAACTCATGAAAACCGTGAAAAGGTTTTGAACCCACTTTGCTAAATCTCATCAAAACGAAAAATATTTAGAGAGCGGATGAGTGATCTAGCCGCTCAAGAATGCTTTGTTGTCTCGAAATAGAACAACTGAAACATGAACATAAAAGCAAATTAACGCTCTCACCTTGGAAAATCAAAAGCTAAGGTTTGAGTTGTTAACACGTCAAAACAGTTCTCCGATACAAAAGCATTCAACGAATCGGGTAGATAACCTTCTTGCGAAATTATTGGCTTGCAAAACAAAATTAAAGAGTTTAAAGCTGTTGTTTACAAACATGGTGAATCGAGAATGACTATTGAAAAGTTTACTTTAAAACCCAATCCAAAAGGATATGGACCAAACCTAGTCGATTACAAACCAAAGCTTTCACTAAAACATTCAAACCAAACTCAAGTTTCTAGTGTAGAATATAAAATTAATGATCTTGTTATGAGTGTTGTTGAATATCATCGTCAAGAGGAATTAGATGCGAAGACGCGAGTCGATCAAAATTAAAAGCCGCTTGTCTACAACAAACCTTTTAATTATTCAAAACCGATCACTTTCACACACCAACGGATTCTTCTAACACACCAAGGGTTATCATCAAAACACACGAGTCTTCTAATGTTAATCCCCAACCAGATTATGCACAAATTTATGGTCCTTTACCTTCAATCGGTGAAGTAAACTCAAAACCCGAAAATCGCAAAATTGTTAGATATTTTGATATTTTCATGGTCGACCTCAAAACTTTAGAACATGAGATAGAACATCATTCGAAATCAAAGTTCAACACTTTCAATCGCCTTTAGCGCGAGAACAAAGAGACATTTTTCGAAAATCTTTTACCAAATGTTAAAATTTGAAAAGTTGTGCATTAGCTTGGGAAAAGGATTTTCATAAGGAACTTGAGTGATGAAGGTAGTTTTCGAAAACTGAAACATCTATTTCTAATACTAAACGTAAAAGAAAATGTTGAGAAAAGATGTTGATCGACTCTTGGAAGATGTTATCCGTCGATATCCATAATGTTGTGTTATTCTATTCCTTGCCACATGCATCGATTATATCTCTGCTTGATAATGTTGACTGTGGTAAATGTTGAGAATCTCGATAATGCTTCGATCAAGTCTTTAAAAGCGAAAATAAACAATTACTTAACGAACTTTACAATGCAAAACGTCGTCTTCATTGGTGTGAAAAGATATTCACAATCATCAACTTAGTTTTCAAAAGAAAATCGCCGCCTGTAAACAAAATCTTTTGATCCTAAAATTGAGCAACCGGATGATCAAAACGTGTCTTTGAAAGGTCAAATCTCAAAATATGAACAAGAGCTTGTAAAGTTAAACATGAATATGGTGTCATATTTGATTTACTCAATAAGACTCGTCATGAAGCATAAAACGAACTTGATCACTATCTTGCTCACACTGAGAAGTCATGAATTTTCTTGGTAATATTCGGTCTCGAAAATCAAGATTTGATTCACACTATCTCTAAGCTAAGAGAAATGTTAGAAAGTATGAACAACTTCCGCCAACCATCATTAAGAGATTAGCACCGTAACACTTAGTAATCGTGCACCTAGAATCCCTACTTGCCAAATCACAAGTTGCTAACGTGCTTCCTTCTCTTGAAACATGAATAGTTGTGTCTTTTCCAAGCGTCCGCACTTCACGACCTAGGAGCACTCAATCGAAGAATAGGAAGTTGCGACCTAAGAAAAGATCCATAAGGAATGCTAAAGTGAAGAACACCCTAGACTATGAATAAGACTCATGTTGCTTCCACTATAGATGTTGCGTCGGCAAATGTAATAGAAATAGTGATGTAACGATTGCTAAACCTTTGAGCACTTTTGATATTCATCGATGCACCTTGTGTTATTTGTCGTAAAAGTATGAATTCGATTGTCATGACAAATGTGTTGCTAAAGCTATAATCTCTCGTTTACGGAATCCTAAGAATCGAATACCTCTAGGCCCACTAATCATTCTAAGTCTGTGCTTGGTAGACCGCTTCTTTAGATTCTAAATCAAGCATTCTTGTCACTTGTAGCTCAGGTTTCACCTCCCAAGAATATAGTACCACCTAGTGCATTTACTAAGACTAAAGCAAAGAGTAGTTATAGATGGCGAAATGGATATATAACACACTAGGATTTAAATGGATGCCTAAAATTATTAATGTGTGTATATCTAATATACACGCCTGGAACCCTCTAACATCTCGGGTTCCACATCTACATCTATTCCATCCGTGTCGTCGTGTGTAATGCAGTGATATGAGATCATTCTCTGGATTGTTGATAGTGGATGTTCCCGGACACATGACAAGCAATCTTAAACTGTTATCAAACTTTATTGCAAAGTTCATTGGCAATTGTCGTGTTCGGAATGATCACTTGGGTATCATGGGCTACTGAAGATTATGTCAATGGGAACATCGAAATTAGCGGTGGTTTACTATGTGGAAGGCCTCGGTCATAATCATGCTTTCGGTTGGTCGGTTTTGTGATGGAGATTTGAGGTTGCTTTCGGGAGAAAACTTGTTTCATTCGTGATCTACAAGGCCGACCTTATGTCCGCTCGCGTAATTCTAGTCTCTACACTATCTCTATGCAAGACATGGTTGCTTCATCTCCTATCTCGCTTACTTTTAAAGGCAACATCAACAAAATCCTGGCTATGGCACCGTCGTCTCTCACATCTAAACTTTCAAACCATCACCAACCTTGCTCGACACAACTAGTTGAAGGTCTCCCACTATTCCGGTATTCAAAGATCATCTTTGCTCGACACAGTGAACAGGGAAAAGCACTCGTGCTCATTTTCCTTCAAAGGTGGAACACGACTCTCGACATGTGCTTCATCTTCTTCATATGGATTGTGTGGCCCGATCTGCGTGCAAGCGATCAATGGCAAGCTACATCTTAGTAATTATTGATGATTACTCACGATGGACTTGGGTTTACTTTCTCGAAGCAAAGACCAAGCTCACAAATGATCATCACCTTTCTCACGAAAATACGGAGTTCGACTCCGCAACACAGGTCAAGCTAATCGTAATGCATACAAAGGCCGAATTTGTTAACCAAACCTTCGTGAATTCTATGAGAAAGTGGAATTCGACATCAAACATCTATTGCACGTATACCGTAACAAAGCGAAGTTGTTGAAAGAGGAAACCGAGCGTTAGTGGGCGCAGAACAATGTTAATCAATGCTAAACTTCCAGATTACTTGTGGCGTAATCCTTATCTCGCATGCTATACTCAAAACCGTTCTATGATCACAAAACGCCACAACAAAACACCTTTCGAGCTTGTCCACAATCATAAACCGAATCTCAAACACTTTCATGTATTTGGATCCCTTTGCTATCCGAATAATGATCGTGATGATTTTGGAAAGCTCAAAGCCAAAGTCGACATTGAGTCTTTATTGGATATTGTGAGAATTCTAAAGGTTACGGATGCGGAATCGTCGTACAAAATGGTGATGGAAACGATTCATGCTCATTTTGATGAACTTACGAAAATGGCTTCGAGTATAACAGCTTAGAACCCGGTCACAACCATTTAAACTTCCCTCAACCCCCATCATCAGCTGAACAAGGCCCCCCAGCTAACTCGTGTTAGGTCACTAGTTTTACAAACACAAGCTTATAAGAAAGAGATGAGGCGATTGAACAAGATCTAACATACACACGCAATAATAAGAACGGTTTAGGCGTAGGAATATGTGAAAAGAAAACTTGAACAACCAACCTTAAAATGAAGGTTTACATAGAGTATTTATAGGAGGAAAGCTAGGGCAACACTCCTAGTTTCCATCCTTTCCTTAATGGGCTTGGGCCTAAGCTCATGGGCCTTCTACATAAGCTTAAGGCTAATAACAAACATAAAGGCCATAATAAAGCTAACTATTACATATTAATTACTAACACTTGATTATGGTTTAGGAGTGATTCCAACAATCTCCCCTCAGTGTTGGTGATGAGCGGTGAAGGCGTTGATGTAATAGTAGCTCGGCGTCTTCGGCATTCTTCTTTCTTGTGAGAAGAATTGCCTTGATTCAAAAATCTCTCGATGTAGAGAAATTGTCTTCTTTGAATGGTTATGCTTTGGCGTCATCTTTAACTTTGTTCTTTGATTATTGTTCTTTGTGGTGAAAGTGATAGTATGTTGTTGTTTGCATCAATTACGCCTCAGTGCGCTTCGCTACTCCGGTGTCTCCACGTCATTCTTCAACATGCTCACACGCTCTTTGATGTTGTAATTCAATCTTGATGAAGTTCTTTAAGTCTTTAACTTTGTAGATTCTTTGGTTTGACGAAGAATCATTACGATCGTTGTATTGCATCGAATAGAACTTTCATTAGTGATGATGTTGGCGTGAGCATGAGAAGAATATGCACGATCATCCCGCTCGGAGCTTCCATAAGAGGAAAACATTTCAAGCGGTTAGTAATAAGCGGTTCGGCACTTACAAGTTTGAACTTCGAGAGAGTTAACAACATAGTGTGAAAACTCAACTCTAATTCTTACAAAGGCCGTTCTCGAACCGGAGTCCCACAAGTGAGATAACACGATGTAAAGTACACCTACGGTTCGGATGAGTCGTGAGGTACACCAAGCATCACCTCCTGACGTAGACCGTTTGAGACACACTCCGCGTAATCCACGGGAGTTACCGGTGACTTCGCCGTGGAGGCTTTTGATGTTGACCACGGCGGAGTTTCCATTCAATCACCGAGGATCACGAGATGTGAACCTCTCATAAATGTTCTCGACAGTTGTTAAGATCCGTGAAGGACTCGATATGAACCATCGATAATCTTATTTGTTGATCAACAAGTGATTAAATGTCACGTGTTCTAAGAGATCTTTTGATGAGACTCGTGGCTCTAGACTCAATAGTGCGTTTGGTTTTCTGAGCGGAGACTAGGAGAGGGTCTCCTTCTTCAATACCGGCGATCTCTAAGAAAGCCAATAGTTTACGTAGGGTTCCTGTGAGAATGAAACAAGCTTCTATTGAGAGAAACTTGAGTGGCTAAGAAGGTTTAGTGCACGCCACCGGGTCCATGACGACTTTTAATCTTCAATATCGGTGTCATTAAGTGACAACCAATTATCGTATGAGTTGAACCCGTTATGCGCCTAAGTTGAATAATGCGGAGGGCTATTTATTTTCACCCTTTTCTTTGCATTTCTTTTGATTCTTCAACTCCTTCTTTCTCCGATTCTCATTTTCTCCTTTTTATAATCGTACCTAAGGACTTCTAAGTACTAAATATTTGTGATGTCCTTGGGTAGATCCTCCGACTCTGGCGGATCATAGGACTGTTATTCCTAACCTTAGTCACCTTGTAACTCCATGACTAACCTATGTTGCCATTAAAACCACTTGTTTGTGAAAAATCTCTAAAAGGGTTTGTAAATGAAAACATGTTTGAACCATCGTGAGAGATAGGATTTTGCATAAATACTCCCCTCACATGTGCTTAAGAGTTTTAATGGTTTAAATGCACGATGAGGAAAGAGTGCGCACATTTTGAATTGATCCACCGAGATAGACAATCCCCATGAGACACAGATTCGTTGCATAGTTAAAGAGTTACATTGTCGACTTTTAGGTGACAACTAGCTCTAATAACTACCTTGAAGGTGTAGACAAACCTCGAAGGTTGTCATACCCGTCGAGTTCATGTCTACCAAGAGTGTCTCGAATGGTACTTTCTATTTGGACAAGTCCTTTGCGAGACACGTTTACATTACTAGCAAACTAGCTTGAAATTATTACCCGTCCAGGACAAGTATTTTCGAGTAACTAACGCTTTAGTACCATCAATTCGTTGGTTAAGTCTCAAGTACACGTATTCATTTGCATTTTGCACAACATATTTCTTATCACACAATTTTCTCCCCCTCAAAAATGGCATATAAAATGTTATTTTTGAAATGTTGACAATAAATATGACCATTTCGAGTGTTATGGAAGATGACCACTATGAACAATTTGTGAACAAAGTTTTAACGCAAATACTCCCCTCGACAAGTGATATAAGCGGTTGAGGTTTTGAAAATCATACGGGAAGTACTTGTCCTTTTGAGCAAAACCTTGAAAAGTGAAAGGTTTGATAGGTTTTACTCAAAAGTAAGAAGCTTTCGCTCCTTTTATAAGGATTGTGGCAGGCGTACCACATGGTCCTTTCTTAACAATTACGGGTTGTACAATTTGTTATGTGTGCACAAGCCATTGACATATATAATCACACATCCAAATTTATAATGAAAGAACCAATTCAAGGGGTACCGAAGTCGGAGATGTCGCCGGAGTGTGAATCGGGCGTTGAAAGCCGGTGATGTTAATCACAGGGTCGACCACCAACATAGCTTTCAATCTTACGAACGGATCCTTCTATACAACCTTTCATCAATCATCTTGATGATTCTCCTCACATCCTGCGATCACGAGAATTCCATCGCTTAGGAGACCCAATCTTTTGACGTATGTCCTTCACCTATAGGCCAATCCGTCCCAACCATCTTCAAAGTGTGATCCCCAAACTTGTGAAGTTCACTACGCCATTAAGCGCTTACTTTGTAGTTCACTACGGTAACAACGCCGAAAGGTTTGTCGATGAGTGTGTATTGTGAGAACTGCTTAAGATCGGGAAGATCTAGTTGAGGTGGAGTGAAGTTGACACGGTGCGATAAGATTCAACGACCATCGGAGATCTTCTACACGTTCCTTGATGACTATGCTTCCGATGAAGATGAGCAATGACTTGATGAATTCACGTTGTACTTTGGTTGAAAATCGTCTCATGCGACCTTGTACTTTGGCAAGGTACATGTCTTCGATGTCATTGATAGACAAATTCTCAAAGTCGACTTGAGAGAATGCATAATCCCTTTCATCTTGTCGTTTGACCACAATATTCTTTAGGGATGTGTAGTCCCACTTAGATGATGAAACAACATGTTTGATGGCAACGATATCCTTAATCTTGAACACCGCATGTTGAGACTTACGAACTGACGACACGTAGTAGATTCGTCGGCGTTCCGGCAAGTGATGAATCCGTACATTGCATCTCGGTCGTATCGTATGCTTCCACGTTGTTGGAGAACAAGTGATTGGCACGTTCCTCGATGGCTATCAGATTCGAGTATATAGTCATTGGGAATGGAAGTGTCAACGATGTAGCGTATTTCCTTGAACCATCGCTACCATGTAGAAGAAATTCGTGTCTTTGTTGAAGAAATATCTGAATGGAATCCTTGGTTCATCTGGTTGGCCAATTGTTGGTAGAGGTTTTGACCAATCGGTGTAGTATGGAGGGTTGTCCCGTTTGGTGAAGTCGATGTTTGCTTCGGGTTGAGCTAATCCATGTTATTAGACATAGCTCGAGCAATGTTCTCAAGGTGATATTCGACCTCGATGGCACTTTCGAGCTATCTTTCCAAATTTGAAAAGCTTCATTCTTGATTCGCCTCAACTCGGTTTCGTCATCTTCTTCACGGAACTTTTCTTGCAAAAGTTTTGCATGCTCCAATGTATTACCGTCAACCAAATTCGACCTTCTGCGGGGTAGGGAGTGTTGTTAACAAGAGTGAGAACCATTCAAAGTCTTGATTTTGTCGTCATCTAGCCAAGATATGGCGTCGGTTTGAGCGTCTTCTTCTTCTTCTTTTCAAGGCCAAGATGATGATTACGGTTTCGAACTTGTTTGGGAGAGGTGGGTTGTTGTAGGGGCTCAAGGACCTCTTCATCGTCACCACCCGTATACTCAAAGTAATCACCGGTTTTCTTAGTCGGGGTGGTAACTCGGAATCGTCACGAGGTTTATCCGTAGAAGAATCGAGGATGAGACCTTTGTTGAGTAGGAGTCCGTTTGAGAGGAGGTAACATAGAAGATGATTCATCGAGACTTCTTATGACGTTTAGCTTTATCATGCTTATCCCGATCCTTGTCTTCATCGTCTCTGGGGCGTTTAGACTTTCGACTTGAATCTACATGCTTCTTTGAGTTGGTAGTCCGGAATGCTTGAAACGACTTTCCTTCCTCGAGTAAATGTCCCGGATCGTGTAGACATTTGTGTGACAAGCTTGGCCGCCAATTCATTATCCGAGAAAACTACGGGATCAAATGGATTGATTGTGACGGTTAAAGGTGTTGATCGATAGTTTGCTTGCTATCTGCATAAGATTCGGATATAGTTATGCGGTAAACATCTCCTTTGTGACTTTAGGAGCGATATCCACGAAGGTACTTGTTAGTGTAACCTTGATCATTTCGTTCGATTCCTCTTGTGATGACTTTTCATGAATTCTGAATAAACTTCCTTTCTTCTTTCATCTTTTCATGCTCGTCATACGAGATCTTGTATGTGATCGACAAAGAAATTCAACTTCTTTTGGAGAATGTCTTTCTTTACGATTTGTTTGACATTTCCAATTCGTTTATGAGCATGAGATATCCAAGAACGAGTGGTTTCTTCAACGATTTGGATGATGATTTGGTTGATCTCTTTGATGGTGGTGGTGATGAATGAGAAGAAGAATCATATGAGGATGAGACATGAGGAGACTCGGGGTCCTTAGGAGGTGCGATATCCTCCTTGGAGCAGTTGGACTTTTGAGAAGATAATCATCATAATTCTCTTAGTCATCTTGTCAGTTAGCCTTTTCTTCCTTCCGAGCCTTAGCTTCTTCATCGATTTCTCTTTCTCGGTCTTATCTGTTCGGGTTCCTCAATGTTATAATCGGTGAACTCCTCCACAAGCGTTTGTTGTTGCACAAGAGTGGTGGCACGAGATCCACTGTCGAATTCGATTAACGCATCGGGATACGGTGAGGTAAGCGACACCACTTGATCCTCAAGGGGCCACCCATTTGATCTTTTGCAAATTCTTGACCTTTTGAATGTGTCTAACTAATTTAAACTTCTTCTGTAGGATTGATCCAGAGCTCTTCTTCTTCTTGAGCTTTCATCATAGGGCACAAGTCGAGAGTCTTCCCTTTTCCTTTAGCGACTTGAGGACTTGGAGGTTTTGGTGCTTGAAGGATTGTCATCCTTTGCGGTTTGAGTAGGTAATCTCTTCATCGTGTCGGTACCTTGAGCTTTCGTCCAAAAGCTTTCTTTGCGGTTCGGGTTTAGGGATTGGGATGGGAGTAGCTTCCTTAGAGGAGCAGTCCTTTTACGAGGAGGATTCCTCTTGGGAAACTTCCTATGACTTTCGAACTTCTTGCACTTCGAACTTCCTCTTTTGGTTCTCAGAGTAGGAGTCCACAAACCTTTTCATCAAGATGGCCAACTTTTCCTTCTTTACGGCTACCCTATACCTTTTTACGTTTCCACTTTTTGATTTCCTTTGTAAGAAGGTGATCGGGCAACTCGACACCACTGTTTCTTCGTGAGGCGATTCTTTGATTACGGCCAGATAGTATGGGCTCGATCAAGATGTCATGATTATTTGGGTCATTGAGTCTCACAGGGATATCGGGATGAAGTCCAAGCTCTGCGGATCAGCAGTTTGGTGTGTCGACATAGGGAATTTTGGAGCCAAGCTTCTTATGAAACAACATCATGTCTTCCCATGCGATGCTTCAATTATAATGTCCTTCTTTTTATCAACGACGGAAAATTTGCGAGTTCTATGAGCTTGGGATGCTCATAGCCACTGTCGCGACCGAGGCGGATTTGGTGATGATCATATAGAGTGTCCTCCATGGTTGAGGAATATTCTTGACTCCACGTGAGAGTGCTTAGTAATGATTCCTCAGAGATTCATCATAACCAATATCTATCAAGAATGCGGAGACGGTCTCTTGATAGGGGTAGCAAAGAAGTCGGTTGGAGCGATGTGCGGAATGATGAGAACATTTCGTAAGTCATCGGGAGTGATAGTGACTTGTTTGTGATTAAGAGTCACATTCACGACATTTTGACCGGTGATCCTCTGCATAGAATCCCGAATTTGTTGAATGTAGACCTCTAGAAGCGTGGCGAGTGTGAAAGCATGTTACGGTAGGGATGATTCACGAGAATATCCAATTGCAATGAGACAAGAAGATTACGAGCATGTGAGGGTGTCAAAGTCAACCCTAAGGTTGTTCTTTCCAAGCTTTCTCGGATAACCCTCGGAAAGATATCGGCAATTGTAAGAACTTGATGCATCCGCATTCATTTGTTCGACCATGTCGTGATGCGAAATAACATTAGCCAAAAGAACCAACATATCGAAAGACATAATGTTAGTCAACGAGAAGGTCTTATTGTCTAGTTATTGAATGTACGGTGTCAATGATTATTCTGAGTCCTAAGTCACTTGTTTGTCCAATAGTTCAATGATGTCGAGAAATATTTAGTGAGTTAGTTAACTTTAGGTTTTAAAGTTTATGTTATCACTTATGGTTCACAACATATCAAGCGTTTACGTTTATTAGTGACATTATTGGATTTGTTATGACATGATAAGTTTATTCACAAGTTTGTACACGTAACAACTCATAATGAAGGTCAATCAAGGCTTAAGCGTGGTTTTGGCAAAGTTAAGCGTGAACAGAGATGATATCTGCATGAGCGAAAGCTTACGCGTAGGATCCTAACTACAGCGTAAGAAATGTTACAGCGTGGGAAAGGGGACCTTATCGTGGAGAGCTTACGGCGTGGGCGTATAAGGACCTTCTGGCGTAAGGCTTACTCGTAAGAGTAGACCTTATGCGTGGGGTCCTTGTTTACGCATATCCTTCATGGGATATCGTGGTCCCATTGTAGAACCTTCACAGCGTAATGGTTATGCGTGGGGTATTCTTCGCGTAACTTGACTACGCGTAGGGTAATCCTTATGCGTAGAGTTTCAAATGACCTTGATTACGAATATTATGCGTAGCAAAGCACGAAATAAGTTCATCAAATCATTAACATTAACACAAAACTTCATTTTATCAACAAAACATGGCATGAATCATTCGTTAATAGTTCGGCGTAGAAAGTCATACAGCGTGGGTCAAAACTCTAAGGGTTAAGATTTACGCGTATCATTTCTAGCCATGGGATATGCACCAAACAAATTCGGTAGGTCTAGAGTGTTGTTAGAGTCTTTAGGCGGGTATTAACATCTAATTCATTGTGAATCAAAATTACCCAAAGTTATGAACTTTAAACCCTAACTTAAAATTGTTAATCAATTAGTGTTTACGGGTGGTTAACAACCATGGAAATGATCAATTCATCAACATATGACCATAACCCAACAATCTTTTGACCAAAACACTTCATATTTGGAAACACCCAAATTCAACTCATAAACCCTAATTATAAAAATCCATTAATTCGTGTTTCTGGGTGTGTTTTGAGCATAGAAACGATATCATAGATGTTGTTAAAACATTTTGACACATTCTTTTTAACCACAAACACCCATTCTTGATTGGGTGTTGTCTTTGAGTTGTGTTCTCATCCAGATGACTTGAGCATAACACGCGGACATGGCTACATATTCTGCTTCGGTTGATGACAGCGATGTACAATCCACCTTCTTTGATTGCCAAGACACGGTTTATCACCAAGAAATTGTAGAGCTCACGAGTACTTTTCCTTGAGTCTAAGCATCCTGCGTGGTCGGATCGAAAAGCAGTTAGTTCAAAACCGAAAGTCCTTGGATACGGATCCCCAGTTAATGGTTCCCTTGATGTATCGAAGGATTCTTTTAGCCTCGAGAGGTGGGTTTCGAGTTAGTCGCGTGATAGCGGGAGCATAGATAAGCGGCAAAGACAATATCAGTGCGCTAGTTTTATTAGATACATGAGAGACCCAATAATGCTTGGTATTTGGTAGGGTCGACTAATTTCCATGTAAATCGACATCTAGCTTCTTGGTATGAGCCATTGGTGTGGCATACGTGTCACGAGTTGTCATTCAAATTTGTTTAACGGTTCAAGGGCATATTTGGGTGACTCGAGAAAATACCACGGGGTGATTGATGAACTTCATGATCCTAGAAAGAGCATGAGTTCACCCATCATGGACATTCAAAATTTTCTTCATTAGTTTTGCAAAAGCGGTTGAAAACTTTTTATGTGTAGACCCAAAATGATGTCATCCGTAAATTTGAACAATTAAGATATGTGCCCGTGATATTGGATAAAAAGAGTTGGGTCCACGAACCTTTGGTGAAATTATTAGCAATGAGGAAAGATGATAGCTTATCGTACCATGCAGGGGCTTGTTTGAGACAATAAAGAGCTTTGTTCGGTTTGTAGACATGGTTCGGGCACTCGGATCAACGAATCCTTGGTTGGTGACATAAACCGTTTCTTCGGTTGTCCGTTGAAAGCAGCAGTTTTGACATCCATTTGAAAGACCGTCGTGTTCATATGAGCATGACGCGAGAAATATCGAGCAGATCTCAAGGCGAAACAACGGAGCAAAAGATTCTTCAAAGTCTATTCCCTCTTCACGGCGATAACCCTTAGCAACTAGATGTGACTTGTTTCGGATGGCGTTCCCTTGACATCAATTTGTTTTCCAAATCCATTTTAGACCAATGACATAGACCCTGTTGGTCTTTCAGCGATTCCATACTTCAAGAGCGTTTGAATTGGTTGAGTTCTTCACGCATGGATTCAATCGATTGTCTTTTGTCATTGCGTCTTTAATGTTTTAGGCTCAGTTAGCGAGACGGTGAGTGCATAAATGCAATGTTCACCATCTGTGTGAAGGCGTTGTCGCGTAACGGTTGGTTGATTAGGGTTGCCAATAATATTAGCCGGAGGATGGTCTTTTGTCCATCGATGTGTAGAGGTTGATGTTGGTATACATTGTGCGATTCTAAGGATTCAAATGGTTTGTTGAAGATTCGCAACATCCTCAGTGCGGCGATCTCATTAGCAACGGGTTAAAGAACACATTTGGATCAAAATCTGTAGGTGGGGGTACTTCATTGAGAATATCATCATTTGGTTCATCATTGTTGGAGCGGTGTGTTCAACTATTGTGTTAGAGTCAATTGGTGTGGTGCATCTTCCACGATGGTTGTTGCGGCAGTGTATCGGTATAGGAATATTATCGGGTTGTGCGGTGAGCTTGACGGATACACAGGAACACGTTCATCGATATAAATCGCGAGCAGGGAGGGCAAATAACCTTTCCATTTGTTGGCCAGTGGTGGGGGCTTTGTTCGGTGATGATGGGGTTGAGGAGGTTTAAGCGGTTGTGACGGGTTCTAAGTGATATACTCGGAAGCCATTTAGTGAGTTCATCAAAATGAGCATGAATCGTTTCCATCACACATGTTTTGTCTGACGATTCGGATCAGGTAACCTTTAGAATTCTCACAATATCCAATAAAGACTCCAATGTCGCTTTGGCTTTGAGCTTTCAAAATCATCACGATCATTATTCGGATAGCAAAGGGATCCAAATACATGAAAGTGTTTGAGATTCGGTTTATGGTTGTGGACAAGCTCGAAAGGTGTTTTGTTGTGGCGTTTGTGATCATAGAGCGGTTTTGAGTATAGCATCACGATGAATCGGCTTACGCCCATATGTGTCTGGAAGTTTAGCATTGATTAACATTGTTCTTGCGACTTCCACTAACGTTGGGTTTAGTCTTTCAACAACTCCATTTTGTTAGGTGTCGTGCGATAGATGTTTGATCTTTGAATTCCCACTTTCTCATAAATTCTGAAGGGTTTGGTTAACAAATTCGGTTCCTTTATGCATTCGAATTAACTTTGGCGGTGTTGCGAATGAACACATATTTTAAGTGAGAAGGTGATGATCATTTGTGGAGCTTGGTCTTTGCTTGAAGAAAGTAGACCCAAGTCCATCATGAATAGTCATCAACAATTACTAAGATGTAGCGTTTTCCATTGACCGTTTGCACGCGCATTGGGCCACAAATCCATGTGAAGAAGATGAAGCACATCTTTGAGGCGTGTTCCACCTTTGAAGAAAAATGAGCACAGTGCTTTTCCCTTGTTCACGGTGAACAAGGTGATCTTTTGAATCTGGGATCGTGGGAGACCTTGACTAGTTTGTGTCGAGCAAGGTCGGTGATGGTTTGAAAGTTTAGATGTGAGAGGCAGCGGTGCCATAACCGGGATTTTGTTGATGTTGCCTTTGAAAGTAGCGGATGGGAGATGAAGCAACCATGTCTTGCATAGAGATAGTGTAGAGACTAGAATTACAGCGAGCCGGACATAAGGTCATTTCCTTGTAGATCACGAATGAAACAAGTTTTCTCCAAAGCAACCTCAAATCTCCATCACAAAGCGACCCTCTTGAAAGCAGTTATGACCGAGGTCTTCCACATAGTAAACCACCTTATTTTGATGTTCCCATTGGCATAATCTCGTAGCCCATGATAGGCTGCAGTGATCATTCCGAACACGGCGGTGCCAATGAACTTTGCAATAAAGTTTGATAACGGTTTAAGGTTGCTGTCATGTGTCGGGAACATCCGCTATCAACAATCGAGAGAATGATCGTATCACTGCATTACACAGGCGACACGGATGGAATAGAGGTAGATGTGGAACCCGAGATGTTAGAGGTTCGAGCGGTATATTAGATATATACACATTAATAATTTTAGGCATCCATTTAAATCCTAGTGTGTTATATATCCATTTACGCCATCTATAACTATTCTTTGCTTTAGTCTTAGTGAATGCACTAGGTGGTACTACATTCTTAGGAGGTGGCTGAGCTACGGTGGCGACAATGTTTGCCTTAGAATCTAAAGAGGCGGTCTACCAACCTGAGACTTAGAATGATTAGTGGGCCTAGAGGTATTCCGATTCTTAGGATTCCGTAAGCGAGAGATTATAGCTTTAGCAACACATTTGTCATGACAATCGAAATTCATACTTTTACAACAAATAACACAAGGTGCATTAGTGAATATAAAAAGTGCTTAAAGGTTTAGCATTAGTTACATCACTATTTCTATTACATGTGCGGAACATGACATCTATAGTGGAAGCAACGTGAGTCTTATTCATAGTCCTAGGGTTTCTTCTACTTTAGCATTCCTTATTGATCTTTTCTTAGGTGCAACTTCCTATTCTTGATTGAGTGCTCTGGGGCGTGAAGTGCGGACGTTTGGAAAAACCTTGACTATTCTGTTTCGATAGAAGGAAGCACGTTAGTAACTTGTGATTTGGCGGTAGGGATTCTGGGTGCACGATTACTAAGTGTGGTTGGTGCTAATCTCTTAATGATGGTTGGCGGAAGTCGTTCATACTTTCTAACATTTCTATTAACTTAGAGATAGTGTGAATCAAATCTTGATTTTAGAGCGAATATTACCGGCAAAATTCATGACTTCTCTAGTGTGAGCAAGATAGTGATCAAGTTAGTTTGATGCTTCATGTCGAGTCTTATTGAGTAAATCAAATATGACACCATATTCTGTTTAAGCTGTTACAAGTTCTTGTTCATATTTAGAATTTGACTTTTCAAAGACACGTTTTGATCATCCGATTGCTTAATTTTAGGATCGAGAAGATTTTGCACTCAAGCATGCGATTTTCTTTTGAAAACTAAGTTGATGGTTGTGAATATCTTTTCACACCAATGAAGGCGGCGTTTTGCATTGTAAAGTTCGTTAAGTAATCGTTTATTTTCGACTTTTAAAGACTCGATCGAAGCACATTATCAATATTCTCATGATTACCACAAAGTCAACATTATCGTGAGAGATAGAATCGGATGCATGTGGCAAAGAATAGAATAACACAACATTATGGATATCGGCGACGGATAACATCTTCAAGAGTCGATCAACATCTTTTCTCAGCGGTTTCTTTTTCGTTTAGTATTAGAAATAGATGTTTGATTTTTCGAAAGCGACCTTCATGACTCAAGTTCTTTATGAAAATCCTTTTCCCAAGCTAATGCACAATTTTTCAAATTTTAACATTAGGTAAAGATTTTTACGAAAATGTCTCTTTGTTCTCGCTAGAAGCGATTGAAAGTGATTAACTTTGATTTGAGCGATATTCTATCTCATGTTGTAAAATTTTGAGATCGACCATGAAAATATCAAAATATCTAAAATTTTGCGATTTTCGGGTTTGGAGTTACTTCAGATTGAAGGTAAAGGACCATAAATTTGTGCATAATCGGTTGGGGATTAACATTAGAAGACTTAGGTGTTTTGATGATAACCCTTGGTGTGTTAGAAGAATCGTGGGTGTGTGAAAGTGACCGGTTTGAATAATTAAAGGTTTGTTGTAAACAACATTTTTAATTTTGATCGACTCTCGTCTTACGCATCTAATTCCTCTTGGCGATGATATTCAACAACACTCATAACGAATTATCAATTTTATATTACGCCTTTGAAACTTGAGTTTTGTTTGAATGTTTTGGTTGAAAGCTTTGGTTTATGTCGGCAAGATTTGGTCCATATCCTTTTGGATCGGGTTTCAAAGTAAACTTTTCAATAGCGATTCTTGACTCACCATGTTTATAAACAACATTTTAAACTCTTTAATTTTTAGTTGCAAGCCGATAATTTCTTCAAGAAGGTCATATACCCGATTTGTTGAATGCTTTTTGTATCTGGAGAAGCTGTTTTTGACAAGTTAACAACTTCGTATTAGCTTTTTGATTTTCCAAGGTGAGGCGTTAATTTGCTTTTATGTTCATGTTTGATTGTTCTATTTGAGACAACAAAGCATTCTTGAGCGGCTAGATCACGCATCTGTCTCTACAAGTACTTTTCGTTTTGAAGAGATTTAGTGAAAACGCTTCAAAACCTTTTCACGGTTTTCATGATTTTTGAAAAGTTGAGTTGCATTTGTAAGCATTCAAAATCCTTGGTTAACGATGCATTTTTGCTTTTAAGTCCTTGTTTAATGCATAACATTCCTCCATTTTGATTTGATGGTCGTGAATTAAGCGAGCAAAATACGGATGAAGACATGATTCGGCTTGTTCAGCGTGAGTCTCAACATGATCATTATTTAGATCCTCAAGTACAACCACGGAGTCAATTTGATTATCAAAAAACCATTAGGTCATCTTGATGCGTCAAATGTAACTACGGGGTTTATTTAATCGTCGAGAATGAGATGTAGATGACTCATTTGAGCGATCACGAAAATCTTGGGATTCGAGATATTGGCGGAGATATTAGTTCGAGATATGATGATGGTTTGTTCGGTTTTGAGACAAGCCATCGATGTCACTCTTGGGCTGTTTCACTTATGTGTAACTCATGCATATTAGCCATCAACATACTTGTTGCATTGGCTGCAAGTCCTCCATATCATCATCGAGTGCGCATACGCCATAAAGCTACATTCTTTGTTTGTGAGAGATCCACCGACTTCATCCTTAAGAGCCAAAGAAGAGCCTCTTTGAAATAATCACGCCCTAGTCCTTGGCTTTGGGCATGCATTAACCAGTGTCCTTTCTCATTGCGGTTGTAGCATCGAATACCATTCAATCCATTACGAGCATTTCCTGTTCCCTTTGCTTGAGCTCATTGTTATTCCTACCCGTAGCATTAAACCCTGACCACCTCCCATTTGTGACCATAACCACGATTACGAACTTCAACTCGTCCATTGTTCTATGACTAATTTTGTGTATTGGATGAGGAGCGAATCTGATTGTTGGTTGTTGGTATAACGGCTAAAAGCATTAGCAATCATAACGGATCCACATTTGCAATGCTTGAGCGGATCGGATTCCTCATTAGTTTGACTATGAAGTGCTTGATCATTGTTGTTGTTGTAAGGAACCAATTGATTTTGTTGAGGTTCTTTGTGATTGATCGTTTGGTGTGGTATGGCGGTTGGTTGAGTTGCTTGTTGAGGAGGATAACTTTGTTGAGCATATAAGGCAAGTTGTTGATTTTCGGATGTGTGGGTGGAGCAATTTGAGCACGGAGAATCCTTTCGATCAACTTCCTTCTCATGAGGCTTCAAGTAATCATACAACAATACATATGTAGAATGATGCATATTCTTTGCTTGCGGAGAAAAATGACATACTTCTCCCATTCGGGACCAAGACTACTCGGGAACTTATTATTCACGCAATTCTTGGCATGATGATGTTGTGTTTATCCAAATCATTGATGATGTCGAAAATCGATGATGATAAGACTCTAGTGTCTCTCGATTCAATCATGAAGTGTTCATAAGCCAAGTAAATTTTGGATTCCAAATCCTCTGATTGAGTCGAGATCCTTCCATAAGAAGATGAATATGGTCCCATTTCCTTTGCGGTCTTTTGAGCATCAATACTTGAAGAATTGGGTTAGGTAATCCTAAAGGATATATTGCATTGCAAGCTCATCGACTTCATAGTGTAGAAGTTACATTTGATTTAGATCTGCAGATAGCAATGTTTGTTTGTTCATCTCTTGGTGGAGCAGCATTAGGATCTCGGGTACAATGATGAGGCATCTCAAATGGACCTTCAAGATAACCTTCTTTAAGAACTTTCCATGTGGCTTCTTGGATCACAAAACCTAAAGAACCTTATCACCCATTGATCGTAGTTTCTGGAGTGAGCATTGGAGGTCTATCAAGTGATCGACTTCATGAATTGATTGTTGGTCGCTTAAAGCTTCACACATCTTTGCAAACCAAGTGGGTTCCTTCATAGTGTTCCTTGATGGATGTTGATTGAATTCATTAGTGTAGGGTTCAACTTGAAGACTTGGCGGTGTTTGAACCATTTGTGGTGGGGAATTGCACCAAGGTGTGGAGTATATTCTTGATTAAATTGTTGTTGATAAATTGCTTGTTGTTGATTCCATTGTTGATGTTGTGGACTTAGTTGTTGTTGTCGTTGAGGATAAGTGTAAGGGAAATAGTTAGAGTATGGTGGTTGAGACATGTTGAAAACTTGTGTTGGTAAAAATGGATCTTTGTAGTCGAATGAACCTTTGTTGATGAAGTGTCCTAAGGCGTGAAAAGACAAGAACCAAGTAGCACTTATGCGTAAAACACCAAAGTTACGGCGTAACAATAAGGAGTTCTGCGTGGGATTTAGCTTCTGGCGTAAGTAGGGAAAAACACTAAAGTTAGGCGTAGACAAAAGTTAGGCGTGAAAGTTAGGCGTAGGATTTTCTTGTCGTAAGACTAGGCTTAGGCGTAAGAAAGATCTTAGCTTAGGATTTCTGGCGTAAGCTTATCTTATGCGTAATTTTAGGGTTTTTCCCAAATGATCTTTACACTATCACGGTGCAAAAGATATCCAAAGTCGACGTATTTTCGGACTTATCCAAGTAAGAAAACACGGAATAAACCACGAAAATGAAGATCAAACCAAGGAGGCACTTCTGGCGTAGTTTTAGGGTTTTACTACGGCGTGAAATGCCTGAAATTTTAATTACGTCCAAAAGTGTTTCTAAACCGGTTTTTGTGTGATAAAATAGCTTCAATAACACCAAAATACACGAAAGTGTGAAACTTGATGAACGAAAGCCTCTAAAAGCGATTCTGAGTAGGATAGAACCCTCGTTCAAAAACTCGATCAAAACAACTATCCGCATAAAGTTTAAAACTTTTGCCAAAACAAGTATTTTAACACCTTAAAGCGTTGAAAGTACAAGAATCTTGGATTAAAAGTGTAAAAACAAGTTTTAAGCGAACCAAAGTATCAACGTGCGTTTTAGGCGTGGGACGAAACCCACTTCAAAAACAAACACGATTCACCCAACTAGTAGGCGATTGATACCTTTGTTGGGTCACTAGTTTTACAAACACAAGCTTATAAGAAAGAGATGAGGCGATTGAACAAGATCTAACACACACACGTAATAATAAGAGCGGTTTAGGCATAGGAATATGTGAAAAAAAACTTGAACAACAAACCTTCAAATGAAGGTTTACATGAAGTATTTATAGGAGGAAAGCTAGGGTAACACTCTAGTTTCCATCCTTTCATAATGGGCTTGGGCCTAAGCTCATGGGCCTTCTACATAAGCTTAAGGCTAATAACAAACATAAAGGCCATAATAAAGCTAACTATTACATATTAATTACTAACATTGATTATGGTTTAGGAGTGATTCCAACAACTCGTCAACAAATGGAAAGGTTATTTGCTCCTACGTTACGTGACGATATTGATGAGCGTGCTCGGTGTATCCATTGTTTCATTGCTCGACGATAATATTCCTATACGATACACTGCTACAACAACTCTTTGTTGAAGATGCACTACACCGATTGACTCTAACACAGCAGTTGAACAAACCGCTTCCAACAATGATGAACCGGTGATGATATTACGAATAAAGTACCCCCCTGCGATTTTGATCCAAATCGTTCTTTAACCCGTTTGCTAATGACAACTGCTGCACACGATGTCGGAATCATCAACAAACCATTTGAATCCTCGAATCGCACAATGTATACCAACATCAACCGTCTACACATCGATGGACAAAAGACCATCCTCGGCTAATATTATTGGCAACCGAATCAACCGATCGTTCACGAGACAACGTCTTCGCACAGATGGTGAACATTGCATTCACGCACTCGCATGCATGCCAATCGAGCCTAAAACATTAAAGGCGCAATGACAAAGACAAGCTGGATTGAATCCATGCAAGAAGAACTCAACCAATTCAAGCGTCTTGAAGTATGGGGCGGTTGAAAGACCAGCAGGGTCTCGTCATTGGTCTCAAATGGTTTGGAAAAACAAATTGGATCTTTGAAGGGCGTCATCCGAAACAAGTCACGTCTAGTTGCTAAGGGTTATCGTCGGGAAGAGGAATAGAATTTGAAGAATCTTTTACTCGGTTGCTCGTCTTAAAGGCATTCGGATATTTCTCGCGTTCGCAGCTCATATGAATATGACGGTCTTTCGGATGGATGTCAAAGCTGCGTTTCTCAGCGGACAAGCGAAAAAAGCGGTTTATGTCGACCAACCCGAAGGATTCGTTGATCGAGTTCCCGAACCATGTCTACAAGCGAACAAAGCTCTTTATGGTCTCAAACAAGCCCCTCGGGCATGGTGCGATAAGCTATCATCTTTCCTCATTGCTAATAATTTCACCAAGGTTCGGTTGACCCAACTCTTTTTATACAATATCACGAGGCACATATCTTAATTGTTCAAATTTCGTGGATGACATCATTTTGGGTCTACACATAAAAAGTTTTCAATCGCTTTTGCAAAACTAATGAAGAAAAATTTTAAAATGTCCATGATGGGTGAACTTCGTTCTTTCTAGGATTACAAGTTCATCAATCACCCGTGGTATTTTCTTGAGTCGGTCGAAATATGCCCTTGAATTGTTAAACAAATTTGGAATGAAAACACAGTGATACTTATGCCACCAATGACTCATACCAAGCTGCTAGCTATTGATTTACATGGGAAATTAGTGGACCCTACCAAATACCAAGTATTATTGGGTCTCTCATGTATCTAACATTAGCGACTGATATTGTCTTCTTGGTTTATCTATGCTCCGTTATCGATCGCGACCAAGCTGAAACCCGCCTCTACGAGGCTAAAAGAATCCTCCGATACATCAAGGGAACCATTAACTTGGGGATCGGTATCGAAGGATTACGGTTTTGAACTAATTGCTTTTAGAGGCCGATCACGCGGGATGCTTAGACTCAAGGAAAAGTACTTGAGGAGCTCTACAATTTCTCGGTGATAAGCGGTGTCTTGGCAATCAAAGAAGCGAGGATTGTACATATTGTCATCAGCAAAGCGAGAATATGTAGCCATGTCCGCGTGTTGTGCTCAAGTCATATGGATGAGAACACAACTCAAAGACTACGGTTCGTATTTGATAGAATCGATGTCTTTGCGACAATCGAAGTGCCATTGCAATCTCGTGCAACTTCGATTCGGCCTTTCGAAATCAAAGCACATCGATCTCGCTATCATTTCATCAAGGACCACGTGGAGCAGTGCCGTTGAATTATGCCATTAGGTGCAGTACCAATTGGCGGAATCTACTCACCAAAGCCTTGCCTCCGCTAGGTTTAATGAGTTGGTCCACGGATTGGTATGAGGTGTTTGACTCAAGAGAATTGGATGACCTCTTAAAAGCAGTCTTAAAAACATCGAAACACCAAAACATCATTGTAAATATTTTTCAAAAACAAAATACAAAATATAAAACGATAAAACAACAAAAATATTCTTCTATCTATTTTCTCTACATATGGCAAGTACATTTCTTCCATCAACACTATAATCTTTCAAAATTCGGTATTTTTACAATCAAGTGTTGAGGGAGAAAATTTTCATAAGCATTTCAAAACATCGTGTACTTGCATGTTATCATATCCGGTTGGTTATTTTATCAATGGTGGTAAATTTTACGGTTCATGACACTCCTCGGACTAAAATTAATAACCTTTCAATATTTCTTAAGTCGGGGGAGTGTCGTCAAGTTTCTTTCTTAAAATCTTTGTTTGGTAACCAAAATAGAAGTTAAATGGCTTTGTTTGAAAAAAGAAAAGGTGGAGGGACCAAAACTGTCAAAATGTTAAAGATATTTTAATAAAACACCTCTCCACCTAACATTTCACTTCACATTTAATACTCTAACCTAACTAATCCTATGCGTAGAATTAGTTCAAGAAATCCGTGCTTTAGATCATCATTTTGTAAGTGATTTTGTGTTTACAACATGTTTTTAAGGAATGGTTTGAATTTTCAAAATCCAGCGGCTAAACGTTGTATAATCTTGTTTATGTGGACTACAGCGTATGTGTATGTTCACATGATCAAATGTGTGTTTATAGTTAAAGGATTGTGTCAAGCGTTTCTAATACATCAATGATATCGTTTTAATCATCAAAACTACTTGAGAATCACGAATTGAATGATTTTAAGAAATTAGGGTTTATCGTGGTTTGGGTATTTTCAAATGTGAAGGTTCTTGGTCAAAAGATTGTTGTGTTATGTTTATATCATGTTGAATTAAAGCTTTCCGGGCTCTATAACCACGAAACTCTCATTGATTAAAAATTGGATGTTAGGGTTTAAAGTTCTTGAGTTTGGGTATTTTGATTCACCACGATTTAGATGTTATAACTCCGTTATTAGACTCTCATAACATCAATGACCTACGAGGTTGAATTGGTGCTAATCCTATGGTTAAAACTCTTATCGTAATTCATAACCCTTGGGGTTTTGACCTACAGCGTAAGTGTTCTCGCCTAACAGTTTAAATGAGTAACTATGTTTAAATCGTAATTGAATGAATGTTAAGTGTCAAAATTGATGTTATGATGTTTTATTTAGGGCTTGTTACTCGTAAAACTCGAATCAAGGTCCTTGTTACTCTCGCATAAGGATTACCTTACGGCGTGGGAAGTTATCGTAAGAGAAATCCTACAGCGTAACTACTACGCATAAGGTTCTACAATGGGACTACGCGTATCACAGTGAAGGATATGCGTGGCAATGACTCTCGCATAAGGTCTGCTCTTCAGGTAAGCCTTGCGTGGGTCTTCTCACGCCTCTGGCGTAAGCCCTCACGCATAAGGCCCTCTTTCCTGCGTAACTTTTCTTCTGCGTAAGTTAGGATCTCTGCGTAATCTTTAGTCTCTGGCGTATATCACTTCATTTCGCTTAACTTTGCCAAATCTCGCTAAGCCTTGATTGACCTTCATTATGAATTGTTACGTGTACAAACTTGTAAATAAACTAATCATAACGTCACGAATCCAATAATGTCACTAATAAACTTAATCGTTTGATATGTTGTGAACAATAAGTGATAACATAAACTTTAAAACTTAAAGTTAACTAACTTTCATGAAACTTTTCACGGCGTCATTGGACTATTGGACAAACAAGTGACTTAGGACTCGTAACAATCATTATCACTTTGCACATTCAATAACTAGACAATAAAACCTACATTGACTAACATTATGTCTTCGATATGTTGGTTCTTTTTGGTTAATGTAATTTCGAGATCACGACATGGTACTTCGAATGAATGTGGATGCACTGAGGTTCTCACAATTGTTGACATCTTCCCAAATGGCTGTCAGAAAGATTGGAAAGAATAACCTTAGGGTTGACTTTGAAACCCTCACATGCTCGAATCTTCTTGTCTCATTCTTTGTGGATATTCTAAGGAATCATCCATGCGAGAACATGCTCTCACTCTCTGCAATTGTCTGGGAAATCTACATTCGACAGTGCGGAATTCTATCAGAGAGGATCACGCAGATCAAAGTCTTTGTGGGTGACTCTTAATCATAAACAAGTCACCATCACTCATCTTGACTTGCGGGCATTCTTCTCATTCTGAAATCGAGCCAGTGACTTCTTTGCCACACTCTCGAGGAGGCAGTTCTACAATTCTTGCTTGATATTGGCTATGATGAAGCTTCATGAGTTATCTCTAAGCATTCTCATGTGGAGCTTAAGAACATTCCTCAACCGTGGAGAAACCTCTACCTCATCATCACCAAATCGGTCTCACGGTGGTGATAGTGGTTATGAGCATCCAAAGCTCATGGGCGCAAATCTTACGGTCTGCGATCAATAAGAAGGACATCGAAATCGAAGCAGCGATATGGGAGGACATGATGCTATTTCACGAAGCTTGGCTCAAAGATTCCTATGTCATATACACAAAGCTTTTGATCACGAGAGCACTTGGGCTCAATCGATATCCACGAGGCTCGATGACCCGAGACAATCACGATATGTTGGTGAACCTACACTATCGATCGAAATTAAGGAATAAATCAACAAAGAAGCAGTCTTTGTATTACACGATCACCTTCGTCTAAAGAACTCAAGAAGCTTGAAGCGTACAAAAGGTATCTAGTAGCGATAAAAGAAGGCAAAGTTGTTCATCTTGATGAAAAACCTGAGAACTCCTACTCGGAGAACCGAAGAGGAAGTCTTTGGAAGTGCGATGGGATTACGAAAGCTATAGGAAGCTTCCCAAAGGAATCCTCCTCGTAAAAGGATTGTTCTGTAAAGGCGAACCTATTCCACACACAACGCCAAGAAAGCTTTTGGACGGCTCAAAGGTGCTTGACACGGATGAGCAGTTACCTACTCAAAAGCGCAAGGATGACAATCCTTGATTGCAAAACCTCAAGTCCTCAAGTGATAAAGGAAAGGAAGACTCCGCACTTGTGCCCTATGATGAGAGCTACGAAGATGAAGAAGAGCTCTTGGATCAATCCTATGGGAAGAAGTTTAAATTAGTTAGACACATTCAAAAAGTGAAGAATTTGCAAAAGACCAAATGGGTGGCCGGAGGATCAAGTGGTGTTGCCCACTCTTCACGAGTCTGATGCGGTTGTCGACCCGATAAGGGATGCGGTGCCACCACTCTTGTGCAACAACAAGCGCTTGTGGAGGTGTCTCATGAACATAACATTGATGAACGAGAAAAGGATAAGGCGAGAAAGAAAAGGCGATGAAGAAGCTAAGGCTCGGGACGGAAGAAAAGGCTAAATCGGACAAGATGGCGAAGAAAATTATGATGATCTTCTTCTCCAGATCCAACTCGTTCAAGGAGGATATACGCACCTCCTAGGACCCAGAGTCTTCATGTCTCTTCCTCATGATTCATCATCTCATTCCTCACCACGCCATCGAAGATATCAACAAATCAACATCCAATCGTGAAGAAACCACCTCGATCTTGGATTTCTCGGACTCATGAAAAGAATTGTGAAAGTCCAACAAGTCGGGAAAAGAAGGACATGCTCTGAGCCGAATTGGTTTCTTGACCAATCTGATGCTTAAATGATGAGAAAGACAAGATCACGAAAGAAAGGGAATTTGTTCGGAAGTTCATGAAAAGTCATCGTCAAGAGGCTGAGCGAAATGATTGAAGGTTACACTAACAAGAACCTTGGGATATCGTTTCTTAAGTCACAAAGGAGATGTTTGCAGAACAACTATATCCGAATCTTATGCGGATAGCCAAGCAAACTATAAGATCAACACCTTTAACCGTCACAATCAATCCATCGATCCTGTGGTTTTCTCGGATAATGAATTGGTGGCCAAGCTTGTCACACAAATTTCTAAGCGATGCGGGACATTTACTTACGAGGAAGGAAAGGCATCTCAAGCATTCTTGGACTACCAACTCAAAGAAGCATGTAGATTGAGCGAGAAAAGTCTAAGCGTCCTAGAGGCGATAAAGACAAGGATCGGGATAAGCATGATAAAGCTAAGCGTCAAAAGAAGTCGGTGAATCATCTTCTATGTTACCTCCTCTCCAGCGGACTCCTACTCGACAAAAGTCCCTCCTCGTTCTTCTCTGAGATAAACCTCGGGATGATTCGAGTTACCACCCACGACTCAAAAACCGGTGATCACTTTGAGTATCACGGGTGGTGACGATGAAGAGGTCCTTGAGCCCTACTACAACCCACCTCTCCCAAACAAGTTCGAAACCGGAATCATCATCTAAGCCTTGAAAAAGAAGAAGAAAAGGCGCCTCGGTGACGTCATATCTTGGCTAGATGACGATAAAAGCGAAGAATTTGAATGGTTCTCTACTCTTGTTAACAACACTCCTACCACGAAGAAGGTCGAGGATTTGGTGAGCGGTAATACATTGGAGCATACAAAACTTTTGCAAGAAAAGTTCGGTGAAGAAGATGACGAAATCCGAGTTGAGGCGAATCAAGAATGAAGCTTTTCAAGCGTGGAAAGATAGCTCCAAAAGTGCCATCGGTCGAATATCACCTTTAGAACATTGCTCGAGCTATGTCTAACAACATGGATTGGCTCAACCCATAAGCAAACATCGACTTCACCAAGCGGGACAACCCTTCATACTACACCGGTGGTCAAAACCTCTACCAACAATTGGCCACCCGGATGAACCAAGGATTCCATTCGGATATTTCTTCAACAAAGACACGGAATTTCTTCTACATGGTGGCGATGGTTCAAGGAAATACGCTACATCGTTGACACTTCCATTTCAGCGACTATATACTCGAGCGCATAGCCATTGAGGAGCGTGCCAATCACTTGTTCTCGACAAAGTGGGCCTCTGATCGAGATGCAATGTCGGGATTCATCATTGGCGGGCAGCGCGGCACGAATCTACTACCAAGGCATCGGGTTGAAGTCTCGACATGCGGTGTTCGATACTAAGGATATCGTTGCCATCAAACATGTTGTTCTATCATCTACGTGGGACTACACCTTCTAAAGAATATCGTAGTCAACGACAAGATGAAAGGATTATGCATTCTCTGGGCGACTTTGAGAATTTGTTTATCAACGACATCGAAGACATGTACCTTGCTAAAGTACAAGGTCGCATGAGACAATTTTCAACGAAGTACAACGTGAATTCATCAAGTCATTGCTCATCTTCATCGGGGCGCATAGTCATCAAGAGCGTGTTGAAGATCTTGGTGTGATTGAATCTTATCGGACCGTGTCAACTTCACTCCACCTCGACTAGATCTTCCGACCTCGACCAGCTCTCACAATATACACTCATCGACAAACCTTTGGTGTCGTTTACCACAGTGAACTTCAAAGAAATTGCTTAATGGCGTGTAGTGAACTTCACAAGTTTGGGATCACACTTTGAAGATGGTTAGGGAGCGGATTGGCCTATAGGTTGAAGGACATACGTCACAAGATTGGGTCTCCTAAGCGATGGAATTCTCGGGATCGAAGGATGTGAGGAGGATCATCAAGATGATTGATGAAAGGTTGTTTGAAGGGATCGATTCGAGCGTTGGAAAGCTTTGTTGGTGGTGACCGGGATCAACATCATAGGCTATCAGCATACTGTTCGCCTTCTTTGGCAACATCATTGCACTTCACGGTACCCTTGAATTGTTTCCTTCATTATAAATTTGGATGTGTGATTTTATATGTCAATGGCTTGTGCACACATTCGATGTACAACCGTAATTGTCAAGAAAGGACCACGTAGTGCGCTTGATTGCCACAATCCTTATAAAAGGGCGAAAGCTTCTTACTTTTGAGTAAAACCTATCAAACCTTTCATTTTCAAGGTTTTGCTCAAAGGACAAGTACTTCCGTATGTTTTCAAAACCTCAACCGTTTATATCAATTGTTGAGGGGAGTACTTGAATTAAAACTTTGTTCTAAATTGTTCATAGTGGTCATCTTCCCGACACTCGAAATGGTCATATTTATTCTCAACTTGTTCAAAAATAACATTTTATATGCCATTTTTTAGGGGAGAAAATTATGTGATAAGAAATATGTTGTGCAAAATGCAAATGAATCTGTACTTAGGACTTAACCAACGAATTGACGGTACTAAAAGCATTAGTAACTCGAAAAGACTTGTCTGGACGGGTAATAATTTCAAGCTAGTTCGCTAGTAATGTAGCGTGTCTCGCAAAGGACTTGTCCAAGTAGAAAGTACCATTCGAGATACTCTTAGTAGACATGAACTACGATGGGTTTGACAACCTTTCGAGGTTTGTCTACACCTTCAAAGTAGTTATTAGAGCTAGTTGTCACCTAAAAGGCGACAATGTAACTCTTTAACTATGCAATGTAACCGTGTCTCGCGGGGATTATCTATCTTGAGTTGATCAATTCAAAAGTGCGCGCTCTTCCCACATCTGATTTCCGTCAAAACTCTAAAGCACATGTGGAGGGTATTTATGCAAAACCTTATCTCTCGCGATGGTTCAAACATGTTTTCATTTACAAACCCTTTGAGAGATTTTTCACAAAAGTGGTTTTAATGGCAACATAGGTTAGTCATGGAGTTATAAGGTGACTAAGGTTAGGAATAACCGTCTATGATCTGCCGAGCCGAAGGATCTGCCCAAGGACATCACAAATAGTTAGTACTTAGAAGTCCTTAGATGCGATTATAAAAAGGAGAAAATGAGAATCGGAGAAAGAAGGAGTTGAAGAATAAAAAGAAATGTAAATAAAAGGGTGAAAAGAAATAGCCCTCAGTTATTCAACTTAGGGCGAGACACGGGTTCAATTCATATACTCTTGGTTGTCACTCGGTGATCTTGGGTATTGAAGATTAAAAGTCGTCATGGACCCGGTGGCGCATGCACTAAACCTTCCTAGCCACTCAAGTTTCTCTCAGCGAAGCTTGTTTTATTCTCACGGGGAACCCTACGTAAACTATTGGCTTTCTCTTAGAGATCATTGGTATTGAAGAAGGAGACCACATCCCTAGTCTCCTCGGGAAAACCAAAATGCTTGTTGATTCTAGAGCCACGAGATTCATCAAAGATCTCTTAGGTACACTTGACATTTTATCCTTGACGTTCAACAATAAAATTTCGGTGGTACATTATCGAGTCCTTCACGAGATCTTAGCAATGCATCGAGAACATTTATGAGAGGTTCACATCGTGATCCTCGGTGATTGAATGGAAACTCTGCGGGGTCAACATCAAACAACCACGGCGGAGTCGCCGGTAACTCCCGTGGATTCGCGGAGTGTGTCTCAAACGGTCTGATCGTGAGGTGATGCTTGGTGTACCTCGGCGACTCATCTGAATCAGAGATGTGCCCGGTACATCGCGTTATCTCACTTGTGGGACTCGGTTCGAGAACGGCCTTTGTAAATTAGAGTTGTGTTTTCACACTATCTTTGTTAACACTCTCGAAGTTCAAACTTGTAAGTGCCGAACACTTATTACTAACCGTTTGAAATGTTTTCTTCTTATGGAAGCTCCAGGCGGGATGATCGTCTTGATTCTTCTCATGCTCACGCCAACATCATCACTAATGGAAGTCTATTCGGAAGCAACATATGATCACAATGATTCTTCGTCAAACCAAAGAATTTACAAAGTTAAAGACTTAAAGAACTTCATCGATGTTGAATTCCAACGTCAAAGGCGTGTGAGCATGTTGAAGAATGGCGTGGAACACTGGGCGTGAGCGGGCACTGAGCGGAACTTGATGCGAGACTACAACATACTATCACTTTCACCACAAGAACAATAATCAAAGAACAAAGTTAAAGATGACGTCAAAGCATAGCGCTCAAGGAAAACTATCTCTACCTTGGGAGATTGTTGAATCGAGGCATCTCTTCTCACAAGAAAGAAGAATGTCGAAGGCGTCGAGCTACTATTACATCAACGTCTTCACCGTTCATCACCAACACTTGAGGGGAGATTGTTGGAATCACTCTAAACCATAATCAAGTGTTAGTAATTAATATGTAATAGTTAGCTTTATTATGGCCTTTATGTTTGTTATTAGCCTTAAGCTTATGTAGAAGGCCCATGAGCTTAGGCCCAAGCCCATTAAAGAAAGGATGGAAACTAGGAGTGTTGCCCTAGCTTTCCTCCTATAAATACTCTATGTAAACCTTCATTTGAAGGTGGGTTGTTCAAGTTATTCTCTCATTCAAATCCTACGCATAACCGGCTCATTCTTACGTATGTGTGTGTGTTTTACTTGTTCAATCGCCTTATCTCTTTCTATATTACTTGTGTTTGTAAAACTAGTGACCTAACAAAACCGTTGAAACGGGAACAATTCAACCTACTTCGTCTTGATCTTGGTCTCATGGACCAAACGTCGTAATTTATTTTTTTGACTCTACAAGGTATGTAAACACTGGCCCTCTTCTTTCTGAGTCTAGGATCTCTACTTCACACACAACTCAGAAACAATACGGGAATTTTTAAAACCCAAGATAAGTTTTTTACTTATAACTCATATTTTTTTCTTATTTTCTTTCAAGGAATAAAACGATTTTTATTCACAAATGGAAACCTCTTTTGGAATGTTTTCTAAAAATGATACTTCTTCCCATATCAAATTCACAAAAGCAAATTTCTCACGATTAGGACAAATCACTTTTTCATTATTAAGACAAAGTAAAAACCCGTTTTCATTGCATCTCATGTCTTTGGAATGCTAAAGGGGATACATAACTAATATGTGTTTTCGGGTACATTCATTTAAGCCACAATGAATTAGGAGCATTGGTAGCACTGACTTACGTACTCAAGTACTAAATATGTATTTTCGGGTTATCTCACATAATAGTATGCTTTTTCACTTCTAGTTTATTTTTCTTTTCTTCTTAGGAGTCGAGATAACCGTAACTCCAAATAGTTTGCATATAGGCACACACTAGGAAAAAATGTTTCCAAAAGGAAAATTTTGTGCTGCCTGAATCACCAGACCCATGGATCCCAGCTTTCATGCTGGACGGATCCCTCAAGGGAAGGATCCGTGGGATCCGTGAGACAGAAGCTGTTTTTACCTTCTATTTTTTCTCACTTTGGATGAAAATTCCAACATTTGTTTTATTTTTGGAGTATGTTCTTTAATGCTTGTGTTCTCATGATCACATGACTTAAATTTATATCTAATCATCAGATTTTAATCCATATTTTGGGTCAAGCATTCATTACAATGCATTGTTTTTCTATATATAGAACTCCCAAAATGCTTGTATAATTCATCTCATCTTCACAAACAAACAACACCATGTCATTCACAAGCTCTTACAACTTAGATGAATCACCTAGTACAAACAATCCTCTTCATGAAACCCAAACTTTTGTACTCCCACCTTCCAAAATACCACAATCAAACTCTAGGATATCCGCACGGATTAGCATCCGATCTTGTTGCTTAGCAAAACCATTATCAAATGGCTCATCACTATCAAATAACTCACCAAAAGATGCTTACATTATAGCACCTCCTTCATCACCAACGAGTACACCAACTTCATCACCAAATCACTCATCACCTAAAGTCACTCGTTTGAAACTCCTTACGACTCCAACAAGATCTCAACAACCAAAACAAAAAGAAATAGCCTTTTTGACACCTCCCACTTCTCCAAACACAATATTCAATGATCTTGAAACATCACCACCCTTAGCTCCCATTAAACTACAAGAACATCTAGGTTCTTTTCCACCACCACCTCAAACCATTCCGGACTTTGATCCGTATTTTCCTATTTTTCCACCACATATTCCGCAACTAACAAATCAAAACAACCCGGAAAACTTCCGCACTCATTACCCACATCACCTACATTGTGAACATTGCCAATCCACTAGGGAAATTGCAATAGAAGTTAGGGAAGAAATGCGATTCATACTCAACCTCATTCTTGATCGCATCAATACCATTACTCATCAAAACCTCCATCCATAACCTTATGCAAGCATGGACGGAATCATTACTACTATTTTCTATCTTTAGTACTTTTCTTTTGAAGTCATTTTCAAGAATATGTCTTGTTCTTATTTTTACATGCTTGTAGGTGGCATAAATACCACTACACTTTGTTGTTTTATTACAAGTCCTTGTTTACATACCTTGGCTCCCAATCTTGATTCTCGTCAATCACAAGATTACCTATGCACGTTACTAACATTTCTCTTTGTAGGATTTTTTAATTTTTCTTCACTTGATGCCCCAAACTAGGGAGCTACCGTCGAGGGAGTAAGCGTCGTGGACTTATTTTTCCACATTTATTTCTTGATGGGTAAACTTTTTGTTTCGACAAAAAGGGAGAGAAGAAGTAAAACTTAGGGGCTTTCAAAACATATATCTATTCTTAAGTTTTACTCATCATAACATTATGTTTTGTCATCAACAAAAAGGGGGAGATTGTTAATACAAATAAACCGTAAAAACGTTGATTAATATTTTGCGATCTCTTTGTTGTTGATAACAAATATAATGTTATCATAAGTAAAATTATAAGGATACATGTTATTTTTGTAAAGCATTTACATATAGTTATCTAATACAAAAATGTTGTAATTAATCATTTGTTGTAATAGTTTATTAGGATTGGTAAAAACCACAACCAATGGATCATATCCATAACCCATACCCATTTGACTAGATACAATGTATTCATTAGATACATTGAATCTAAAGGAATACCCATGGACCAACCCATAACCCATGACCCATAACCAAAAAACCCATGGGCGGAGAGGGCGTCCCACGGATCCCTAGGTTTACACTAGACGGATCCCTTGTGGGAGGGTTCCGTGGGATCCAGAGAACGATGGCGAAATTTGCCTATAAATGAGAGCCATTTCTTCATTCTAACTCACCCTCTTCTTACTAATTCTCTCATATACTCTTATTCTCTTCTAACAAAAGATCACTTGATCTAGAGAGTACTTCCTTCTTTCTTTCTTTAGTGATTCTCATATAGGTCCTTCTCTAAGGCGAGATCACGAGCATTCTAAAGTCATCCAAGCAAGGGGTCCTTGATTGATTTGTTCCTCCATAAGATTTACGTAGCAAAGATCTTGTATTTGATATTTCACATATTTGTTGTGTAATAGTCGTGTTGGTTTGGTCCACCGTGTTACGGACTCGATATTTAGCTTTGTGCCGGAAAAGGTGTAAGCAGCGTTGTGAAGGTTTCTCCGCCAAGTTGAAGGAGTTTGTTGACATAGTGCTTGAACTCTCGAGTAGGTGACTCGGGGAGTGGAGTAGGGCAAGGAAGGTGTCCTTGTAGCCGAACCACTATAAATCGGTTGTGTCATTTCTATCCCTTTGCTTTACTTTATTTACTTGCTTTATCATTAGATCTATACTTTCTCTACATCCATACGATCTCACATATTATCGAATCTAAAGTTTTTGAAACTAACTTAAAATTGGTAAAACTATTCAACCCCCCCCCCCTTCTAGTTTTCCACAATTGGCATCAAGAGCTAAGTTTATAAAAGTTTTAAAGTAAAGCGTATTTTAAAAACTTTTCGATCACTATGGGTTCTGAAAATTACAAGGAAGGGCAATATATGCAACGATCGCCACTACTTGAAACTAATGGTTTTATATATTGGAAATATAGATTCGAAACATATGTGAAGTCTAAAGATATTGATCTTTGGTACATTATTGTTGAAGGCGATTTTGAGGCTACCTCAAAAGATGATAAAGAAAATTTAGTTAACATACCTCATGATAAACTAAATGATGAAATGAAGAAAAAGCTTTCTAAAAATAGTGAAGCTAAAATGGTTTTGTATAATGCTTTACCCAAAAAAGAAATCGAAAATTTTCTATGCTTAAAACCTCTAAAGAATTTTGGAATTATTTTGTTGTAACTCATCAAGGTAATCAACAAGTTAAAAATAATAAAATTGATTTATTTGTTCAACAATATGAACAATTTTCAATATCGGATGAGGAAACTATAGATCATTCATTTGCTAATTTCAATACTATTATTACATCTTTACAAGCACTTGATGAATCTTTTTCTAGCCGTAACCATGTTAGGAGATATCTAAGGGCAATTCCATCCAAGTGGAGATCCAAGGTGACGGCGATCGAAGAGTCAAAAGATTTGACAATCCTCACCCTTGATGAACTCATAGGCAACTTAAAAGTCTACGAGCTTGTCCTTGCTAAAGACTCCGAAGCCTCAAAGGTGAAAGAGAAGCAATCTCTTGCCCTCAAAGCCAAAAAGGTTTCAATCGATGAAGAGAACTCCTCTTGAATAGTGACGACGAGGAGTACGCTATGGCGGTGAGGACTTTAAAAGTTCTTTAGAAGGAACGGAAGATACATCAAACAACCGTATGACGATAAGAAAGGCTTCCGGAAAAGCAAAGAGGACGAGAAGCCAAAAGATGATCGTACTTGCTTTAAATGTGGGGACCCAAACCACTTTATTAGTAAGTGTCCCAAACGGGATGATCAAAAGGCGTTCGTGAGCGGCACGTGGGGAATGAGCGACGAGGAGGACGAAGAATTTGTCTCATGGAAAATGACGAGGTGTGTCACGAATACTATAGTAGCTCATCACTAGATGACGACTCATTGCATAATGAATATGACAAACTTTGCAATATTAGCTTAAAACTAATTAACAAAAACAAGCTTTTAAAAAGTCAAAAACAACGTTTAGATAAAGAAGTCATAGAATTAAAAGCAAAATTGAAACGTCTAGAAAAGGGTAAAATAACAAGTGGTGAATGTGAACTTTGCGTTCAACTTCAAACACTAGTTGATCAACTAGATTCTAAAATTGCTAGAATGAGTACGAATACTTTAGATATGATATTAGATAGTGTTAAAACCGGTAACAACCAAAAGGTTTAGGTATTCAACAACTTGATCCATCAACTAGTGAAAACAAAGAAACACAATTTGTTAAAGCACTAGATAAACCACCCCTTTGTTGTGGCGGATCCCACGATCCCATAAAAGGGAACCGGCTAGTGTTAAGCAGGATTCGTGGGTTCTGCTTTGGCAGCAAGCGATGGTAATAACGTAACTTCTTCATCTAGAACCGATTTTGTTATCGTTAATAAGAAGAAACCAACTCATTTCACCACTAGACAACCACCTCCAAAATATAATCCTATTTTGCAAGAAACAAAGCTCTATCTTTTTCAAAACATAATCCATCTAGGAGACCTAATAATGTTTACCCGAGAAGTAACCATCAAATGGGATGGAACCTAAATATGCAAAATGGTTTTCCTTTTCAAAACTTTGCTCCATGGAATGCATACTCACCTTATCCATACATGTCTAACATGAATGGAATATTTAACACTAATGGACCCATGAACAAATGGGGCCAAACTTTGAGTTAATTATTTTCTTAGGTGTGCTTAAAGGTCGACCTAGACCGGATGAATGGGTCAAGGATAGCGGGTGCACGAGGCACATGACCGGCAATAAAGATCTATTCTCCACATATGAATCCTTCAATGGAGGTAATGTGGTGTTTAGAAATAGCAAAAGTAAAATCATCGGTAAATGTACGATTTCTAATAAATCTCTAACCATTAACGATGTGTGTCACAGAATCCCCCGGATCAAGATGATGATTATCTTGATATTGTGGACTATGGGGATGACGAGGATGAGGAACCATATGAAGATTTAGGCGATGAAAATGAACACGAGGATGACCGGGACGAAGATCAGGAAGAAGATGAAAATATGATCTTAAATGATGATGATGATGACATGGAAGTGATTTCGATGATGACGAAGAAGGAAGATCCTCTTTAGCGGATGTCATACTCAACGGATCTCCACCTCCACCATCACCGGTGTCACCATTTACTCCGAAGAACTCGAAATTCTGTTCGGTTACTCCCGCTCTTGGGAAGGCCTTACATCATTGGGGCCATTCCTCTACCTCTAAGTTGGAGGACCATCTAATACTTTTCCAAATTTCCCAAGGTGCGAAATGGGATGCTTAAGACAAGATGTCACGGCACTTCAAAATCATGTCCACTTTACGTCAAGGGCAATGCATCGTCGTGAAACGGAAATCTCTTCAATAAGAGTTGAAACCGTTAATGCTAAAAAGCGAGCGATCGACAATCTTGGATATGAGTGATATCCGAGATGGCCTTACGTGTGGAAGACATTGTCTTGGATCCTATAACCGGTTTTCGATTGCTCAAGAACAAAGTCACTCATATGGATAAAGTACAAAATGAAGATGGTGAAGCGATTAAAGAGTTGAAGCGCGTAGCTTCAGCGGAAGCGAAGTTATAAATTGCTCAAACCGATCGATATAGGCTCGAGATCGATCTCTATAACGCACGGGCGTAAATCGGGTCATGTTTCAAGGCGAGGGGCTCTGGGGTTTAGCCTAATGGCGCCATTGATGTGTTGGTCGCTCACGGAATAACAATCGGCCGAGCCGCATCAATCTCGGACTCTTGAAAGACTAGTGTTGTTATAATAGTTAAAGACTTCGTAGATTATGTAATAGCTAGTAAACAATGTAATTAATGGTGATAGTTTAATCGGTAAATTTTGAAGAAACTGTCATGGGTTTCGATTTTGTAACTCGATATAAGCCGATTAACTATATATAAATGTAACTTTTGTTGTATAAATTTATCTCGTCTTGTGTTGTGATTTAATTTCCAACGTTGTTGTTCTAACAATTCTAATCGTGCTTATTATCCAACATCATAGTTATACCACATCTCTTGTTTAATTGATAGAATCATGCCACCTAAAATGAAAAGCAAAGTCGCTATTGATAAAATGGTTGCCGATAAAGTGGTGACGACTTAGAGCCGGAAGCGGCAGCTATGACTACAAATGCCGCCACGGCGAAATTCTTGAAGCCGCAAAAGCGTCGTTGTTGCCGAGGCACTTGCAGCTACTAGGGCATTTGCAACTAATGTTGGGCGGGAGGTTCTAATGCTACGGGACCAGCTATTGGTGCCGAAAGAATAAATGTCGAACCAATGCCAAGGGCTACTCATACAACAATTCATGAAATGCCAACCTACAAATTTTAAAGGCATTGAAGGAGGCTGTAGGGTTAACCCGATGGTTTAAGAGATACGAATCGTATTCCTTATCGGTAACACCACTAAAGGCGCAAGGTCAAATATGCCACCGATACTTTAATGGATGAAGCATTATCTGGTGGAATTCGTAGTTCAACCAATTGGCATTGCAAATGCCTACAAAATTTCTGGGTCAAACTCAAAACAATGATGATCAAACATTATTGTCCTCGTAACAGGTACGAAGTTGAAATTGAATTGGGAACCACATAGTTAAGGCGCGATATCACCACATACAATCGTCGATTCAATGAATTGGCAATTTTATGCCCAACAATGGTTCAAACCAATGAGAAGTTACTAGAGAGGTACATGTGGGGACTTCCATAACCTATCTGGAAATGTGACCTCATTTGATCCAAAAACGATAGATGATGCAATGGGAATGGCTTGTAGACTGATGGATCAAGCGGTTAGGCGAGGAACTGCTCGATTCATGATATTAACCTCAACCGCAACAATAACAACAACAACCATCCCAATAACAATAACCACAAAAACAACAAGAGAAGGTGGAATGATAGCCGAAGGGGTAACAACAACAATCCCAACTAACAAAACCGAAACACAAACCACCACAACCAAAGAAACCGTAGGCAAGAAAATGCCGGAGGTATCATTCTTTGATCTTTGTTACACCGGTGAATGAGGAGGTTATCAAGTAAATGCTCCTTTGTGTTACAGAAGCAAGTTACATCATGAAGGCCCTTGCACCGTTAGATGCAAGAATTGTCAAAAACAGGCATCAAACCAAGGGCTGCGAGAGGAAGGGGCACTGCTCTTGGTGCCAACACCCAACCAGATTGACTTGTTTTGGGTGTGGAGAATGTGGACACATCAAGAGACAATGTCCCGAAACAATGGTCAATAAGAAGGAGTAGCTCGTGGTAGGCGTATGTATTGGGTGATAAAGATGTACAATGAGGATCGAATGTGGTTACAGTGCGTTTCTACTCAATAACCATTATGCTAAAATCTTATTTGATTCGGTCTTGATAAAGTTTTATATACGCTACATTTGCATCTTTACTTGATATTGCACCCACTCGTTAGACACCGCCTTTACCATTGAGTTAGCAAATGGGAATCTTGTAACCACCAATATTGTACTTCAAGCGTACACTAAACTTGTTAGGTCATCCATTCAAAATAGACCTCATGCCAATAGAACTCGGAAGTTTCGGCGTTATAATTGGTATGGAATGGTTATCATAACGAAATGCAAATATCATTTGTGGCGAGAAAGTTGTACATATTCCTATCGATAATGAAACCTTGGTTATCAGGGGATCAGAGTGGAACTACTTGAACATCATTTCTTGCATTAAAACCCAAAAGTACATCAAGAAAGGATGTTATGTCTTCTTAGCCCATATAACGGAGAAAAAGTTAGAGGAGAAGCGACTCGAAGATGTACCTATTATGCGTGATTATCTGAAGTCTTTCACGAAGATTTACCGGACTTCCACCACCTAGACAAGTGGAGTTCCAAATCGAATTGGTTCCGTGTGCCGCACGGTTGCTCGAGCACCTTATCGCTACTCCTTGAATTGCAAGAGTTATCTAACCAATTGCAGAACTTACGGATAAAGGTTTTATTTGACCAAGTTCATCACCATGGGAGCTCAGTCCTATTCATTAAAGAAGGATGGATCCTTGAGAATGTGTATTGATTACGGGGAGTTAAATAAACTAGCGTAAAGAACCGATACCCACTTCCAAGAATCGATGATCTTTTGATCAACTCCAAGGTTCAGCGTATACTCCAAGATCGATTTGCGATCGGGATATCACCAACTTAGAGTTTGAGAAGAGGATATTCAACGACATTCGAGGACTCGATATGGTCACTATGAGTTTCAAGTTATGCCATTTGGTTTAACTAATGCTCCAACAATATTCATGGATCTCATGAATCGAGTGTAGACCATATTTGGATAAGTTTGTGATTGTGTTCATAGATGATATTCTAATTTACTCTAAGAGTAAAGAAGAACATGAAATACATCTCAAGGCGATCCTAGAGTTACTCAAGAATGAGAAGTTGTGCTAAATTCTCAAAATATGAATTTTGGATCTCAAGTGTACAATTCTTGGGCCACGTAATTGATAGTCATGGAATTCATGTGGATCCCGCCAAGATAGAGTCCATAAAGACTTGGGCTGCCTAACAAATCTAACAATCGTCAATTTTAGGACTTCTTTGGATATTACCGTAGATTCATTGAAGGTTTTCCAAGATAGCAAAGCCTTTAACTAAATTGACTCAAAAGAATGTGAAATTGATTGGGGCGAAAAAAGAAGAGGCGTTTCAATTTCTAAAGGAGAAATTATGCGATGCACCTATCTTAGCGTTACACGAAGGCAACGAAGACTTTGTTGTGTCTTGTGATGCTTCGTATAAAGGTTTGGGAGCAAGTGTTAATGCAAAGATGAAGGTGATAGCTTCGCCTCACGACAACTTAAAAGCACGAGAAGAACTACACCACTCATGACTTAGAGTTAGGGTCAGTCGTTTTTGCTCTTCGAATCTGGAGACATTATCTCTACGGCACAAAGTGTATAGTATACACAGATCACAAAAGATTGCAACACATTCTGGATCAGAAATATCTAAACATGAGACAACCCCGCTAGTTAGAATTACTTAGTGATTACGACTGTGAAATTCGTTATCACCCGAGTAAAGCAAACATCGTGGCAGATGCTCTTAGTAGAAAAGAACGACTTAAACCTCTAAAGGTTAGATTGTTGGGAATGATGATCATATCACCACTACCCTCACAAATCCTTGCAGCACAAACTGAAGCTATCAAAGAATAAAACCGACCCAAAGAGAGTCTCTACGGTATGTTAGAGAACAAAAACGGTTTTGTAAAGCGTTCTGATGGAACGTTATGCTTCAAAGACAGAAGTTGGATACCACTCTATGGAGGTGTACGAGATTTGATTATGCATGAATCGCATAAGTCAAAGTACTCTATTCATCCGGGTTCCGACAAAATGTATCATGATCTCAAAAAGCTGTATTGGTGGCCTAACATGAAGGCCGATATTGCCAAATATGTTGGTAAGTGCTTGACATGTTCTAAGGTCAAGGCAGTGTCAAAAACCATCGGGATTGCTACAACAACTCGAGATTCCTATGTGGAAATGGGAAAGAATCACGATGGATTTTGTTACGAAACTACCGAATAACAGGCGGTTATGACGCCATTTGGGTAATTGTGGACCGCTTAACAAAATCTGCTCATTTTATTCCAATCAAAGAAACTTATGATATGGATCAGCTGACCAAGTTGTACATCAAAGAAATAGTTTCTAGACACGGTGTACGAATTTCAATTATCTTAGATAGAGATAGCAGATTTACTTCAAATTTTTGGTAGTCACTTCAGAAAGCTTTTGGAACTAAACTGGACATGAGTACTGCCTATCATCCGCAAACATACGGTCAAAGCGAAAGAACCATACAAACCTTGGAAGATATGCTAAGAGCTTGTATTATCGATTTTGGTAAAATTGGGACTATCATTTACCATTAGTCGAATTCTCTTACAACAATAGCTATCATTCCAGTCTTAAACCATCACCGTACAAAGCATTGTATGGTCGAAAGTGTCGATCTCCCGTACGCTAGAATGAGGTTGGCGATGTTCAACTCACCGGCCCAGAAATTGTACGGGACACAACTGAAAAGATTATTCAGATCAGAAGCAGACTACAAGCTGCTAGAGATCGCCATAAAAGTTACGATGACACTAGGCGAAAACCCTTGGAATTTCAAATTGGAGATAGGGTTATGCTGAAAGTCTCGCCTTGGTAAGGCGTATTCCGTTTTGGAAAACGTGGGAAACTAAGTCCACGATATATTGGACCATTCAGAATCCTAGAAAGAGTTGGTCCGGTAGCATACAAACTCGAGCTACCTCAAAAATTAAGTGGAATCCATAACACTTTCCACGTGTCAAACCTTAAGAAATGTCTATCCGATGAAAGCCTTGTCATTCCACTAGACGAGATTAAGCTTGATGACAAGCTACATTTTATTGAGGAACCTATTGAAATAATGGACCGTGAGGTCAAACAGTTGAAACAAAGCCGAATCCCCATCGTTAAAGTGCGTTGGAATTCTCGTGGGGCTGAATACACTGGGAAAGAGAGACCAAATCGACGAAATATTCGCATCTCTTCTCGGGTACATCAAACTAAATCATGAGGACATGATTTTCATAGAGGGAAGGGCGTAGCACCTCGCATATTTCGGTCTATATTTTACTATTTTACGTTATATAAATTACTTTTAATTATTTATATAAGTAATCTCAAAATTAAATAGTGTGAATTATCCTCACAACCAACACAAGACTAGGAAAATTCTATGTGTTCAAAAATACTTTAGTTTTACCACTAGTCATAATTCATATGAATTATTGCCACTTTGCCAATTTTAGGTAAACATTTTACCATTTAAATGTCTGGCGTGCCGAACCTACGTTATTAGGTTTTAACAACATAGAAACACCATATTAGACTTATCCTACTTTTAATATACCTAGTTGGAGTATATTGATAAGTTTTAACATTTTTGGAAGTATTACATTTTTACGTTACCCTGTTTTAAGTTTCGTGAATTAAGGGCTTAACATTAGTAATTACCGGGACCAAACTATACCCTAAAAACTAAAGTATAACAAAAAGCACACACAAACTACCACCTCATAGGGAGGTGGTGTTTGATGGCCTCTTCACAAGCCATGTGGCTTCTCCTCAACACACATGTACTCTTACTCACTACCTTTTATCCCCCACATACCCCAAAGTCACCTCAAACTTATCATTTTACATGCAAAAGTTACCAAACTCTCTTGGTCTCTCCTCCTTTGTCATCCACTATTAATCCCAAAACACCAATCCTTTCTTTGTTTTGTACTTCAAGAATCACTAAGAAGATGGAGCTAGAGTTGGTTCTTACATGATCCTAGGGTTATTTTGTTGATATCAAGGGTGAAATAAGAGCTACACAAGAAGGTTAGGGCTGAATTAAAGAAGGTTATTGCAAGGGTAAAAGGGTTTGTAAGCTTGGGTTAAGAGGTTGAAGACAAGGGTTGAAGATTGAAAGGGGTTTAGGCTTGATTGTTCTTGTGACGATTCAACCTAAGTCTTGTAAGAAGTTTGTTTAAATTTCTTGTCATTCAATGTTGTTGTAATGATATTTATAATTATTTGATGTAATTTGATATAAGTAGTACATGTAATAAGGCTTGCTTGATGTCGTACATAAAATTGATGGGTAAAACCTAGTGTAGAAACTCATTAAGATAACTAGTGAATTATCATGAGTTTTAACATAAAAATCATAAACTTTGGACTAGATTAAGTTTTAGAAGTTGTTAGAGGAAGTAAAAACTAGAATTTGAGCTTTAGATAAAAAGTTATGGTTAAAAGAAGATGACTAGATGAAAATTGGTTATTAAGTCAAAAGTCTTCTGAAACGATTTTAAACGCGATTTAAACCCTTTTCGGTCCGAATCGACAAAAGTGTAAAACACGAAAGTTGCTCGGAATGAAATTTTCTACAAAATTCGGTGCACATAAGCGAAAGTGAGCGAAAAGTCTTAAAAACAGCAATACTAAACGGACCTGTTGTGACTAGAAAACAACCATGGTCATGGAAACTTAGTTGTATTTTGATTCTTTGAGACCAAAACCAAGCCAAGGTTAAGCCAAGGCTGATGTCTCAAGCTATTTTAACTTAAATATAGCCACTAGATATGACCATGATTGTTGTTTCAAAGTTGTTTAATCGTAACTTAGCCGCACGGCTAGTTTGGGTATGTTAACCCGAAAATTGTTTCAAAAACTTGGTCATTAGATGAAACTTTACTAGATTTTGACAAAATGACTATATGACATATAAACTATATAAACATCTTTTTCACAAGTTTTAACTTCTATTTAAAACCATGAACTTATTAATCTAAAACCTATTTTGAAAACTTTATATTCCACAACATCATAATATGACACGTCGTAATCACTCATTGAGTGAATAACACTTACGCTAAACTACTTCACGGCACACAACTCATAACACTATCACACAAGTTCAACAATAGTCTTTGACGAAACACGACACATGTTTTATACAACATTTGTCTCTTCAAATACTTACTTATAAATGACTAGCTTCATAACCCGCCCAATGGGCGGGTTAGCTTCATAATATTGTTTGACAAATATATATGGATGTAAAGTATGTTTAAAAAAATTGAAACAAAAATATAATGCTCAGTATTGTATGTAAAAATAACAGTATTAAAACAAATCAATTACATGATGGATATTCATAAACGAAATGAAACTTCTTTGCATACAACGTTTGATGTGCAGTTGTTGGTGGATTCTCCATCCTTTTCACAACAAAGTACCTTCAAACCTTTCTTCGTCTTTACTCTTGAAACAATCACATAAAGTTGTCCATGTACGAATACCGGCTTTGGTAAAAATAGTCCAACTTTCGATAATGTTTGACATTAATTTTATTAATTGTCATAGCAAAACAATAGTAGGGAATTTCATTATCATAAAAAGGCCTCTTCGGGGTATCGTATCGACGAGTTGTGGATTTACGATTTAAAGTGTCCTGGCTCCTCGTGCGATTACTACATGACCTCTTGATTTTGATAGCCCGAACGGTGGTACGAGGTCATTTATAAAAAGGCTATGAGCCAAGCAAACACTTAAGGGATACCTTAGCTTAATATCCATGTACAACATCATAAGCCAACAAGTTACATATACTTGTACACTTATATTAAAAACTATACTAAAACATAATTATTATACTTTCGTAGGTAATCACTAAAGATCGCAGATGTCGACATACATCATTGTTGCTATAAACTACTCGATAACCACGGTGAGTTCATAGCCCCAACTTTGTTAACTGTTTTATAAACTACTTGGGAGATACATGCTAAAACGTTTTATTATAGACAATTACTTGCAAACCGAATGCCTTGATCAGTTATTGCATGCCTAAGTTATTTATGCCAAAGTCCCCAACATCATGGACCACTAATCATTTGGGAGTGGCGCAAATATAGTGGATAGGCCTATCGGGATTGATTTAATCCCGTTTGTGTTAGCCGGATCGGTAACCAAACGCATTTTATTTGAATTACCTAGGTATATGGCAAAATACCTACTCGGGCAAGTTACTTATATATTTATATATATCGTCCGGTGATATATATACAACGATCGATTGTGAGTTCCATGAGCTTAGAGCAATAATAACTATCAAGAAGATAATTGTACACATTGCAATTATACTACAAACTATTGTCCACTACTGTTTTCAAAACTATGAATTCACTCAACCATTGTGTTGACTTTTCGGCATGTTTTATCTCAGGTCCGTAAGATATGTCTGGAACGAGAATGAAGGCACACGGAATAGGCATTTTGAAGACTATGCATATTATCATTCGAAAACTTTTAAACTTATTATGTACATTATGGGACCTCTACTATGATATTATGAATAAATTCGAATGATAATGTATTTTAAAACATCTCATTTAGAGTCGTTTTCTGTAATGTGTACTTTGTGATAATAAGTAATATCCTTGATTAGCTTCCGTTGCTATAAAAAACTGAGGGTGTTACACGGACGAAACGTATAAAAACGGATAGAAACGTAAGAAAACGGACAAAAACAAATGTAAATATATAAAATTGTAAGAAAGCGTATAAAAACGGACGAAAGCGTATAAAAATGGACGAAAGCGTACAAATACGGATGAAAACGTATAAAAAAAGATAAAACATAAGAAAACGGACGTAAGTGTATGCAAACGTATAAAATGTAAGAAAACGTACAAAAACGGACGAAAACGTATAAAAACAGACGAAAACATAAAAAGACAGATGAAGATGTATAAAACGGACGAAAACGTATAAAAACGGATGAAGACGTATGCAAACGTATAAAAATGTAAGAAAACGTACAAAAACGGACGAAAACGTACAAAAATGGATGAAAACGTATAAAAACGGACGAAAACATATGAAAACGTAAGAAAACCAAATTTTAAGTTATTTCTAATGGTTGTTAGTATAAAAGACTAGCGATGCAAGTTTAGTAAGTAACGGGTACACACAATGGTTGAAATTCGAAAGGTGTGTGTTACAATAATAATAACATAAAATAAAATACCATAGCTACGTAAGTACATACAATAAAAAAATGGGCAAGTTTGGTACTTTTTTTTAATGATCCCTTTAACATATACCTAAAAACGAAAATGAAAATTATTCAGACAATTATAAAAAAAAAAATAAACAACATTATTTTATTCAAATTCAAACTTTAAAACCACATCTTAACAATAAGATGTGGTAGTCAGATTCAGACCCAAAACATTTAATGAAACAAACATACCCTAATTTTAGATCGAACGTTATGGTGTATTTTACTAGCCGTGATGGTGCATCACCTCACATCATCCTTTTTACGACCAAACACCATGGCGCATCAAGGTGTGATTTTTGTTTGTTTAGTAGTGTAGGCCACCTAACGAAACAAATCATTTTGTTTATTTGTGAGTACCTGTAGGGTACATTGTGCGCTAAATGGGGTTTGTTTGTTTTTTTTTTTTTTTTTTTTTTTTTTGTGTTTGGTTAGGTGGTCATCACTACGACTGTAAAAATGGTGAATAGCTGATGTGATGAAAAATTGATGTGACGATGAGATATAAGTGGTCTTACACCCAGACGAGTACTGTTACATTCTTCTAATTTATTCCTAATTCATCCTTCCAACCATAATATGCATGTCGCTTGGAATTTACTATTTATCACTCGTCCTCTTAACTCTTCATTTCTTCACTTGTCATAATCTCATTATTAGGAAGACTTCAGAACCAATACCATTTCCCCTAAATTTATGTTGCATTGATTTGTTTGTGCCAGTACAAAGACTTTTTCTCATAAACCAATAAAACCACCGTCACATCAATTTATGCATATTTAACAATTGTCGCCAACTTGACTTAGCGGTATGTTTTGTGCAATTAGATGAAGGTGAGGATTAGCTTTCGAGAGCTACAATTGTTAAAAGTTGAAGTTAGAGTTTTCATTTTGATATATGTTTGGCAAAGGAGTCGCGACTAAAGATTATAAATGTGAGATATCCCACAAAAATATTAATATGAACTATTTCAAAAGCCACTTAAAATATCTTCTATAAGAAGAATATTTTGATTTCACAAGCTCTTATTAATTTTGTTGTTTGATTAGAAACCAACATATATAAAAATGTAAAGCTCTTATAAGCTCTTCTAAGAGTTTAAAGAGTTTTTGGGTTCAATTTTTTTTCGATAAAAGAAAGGTTTGAAAATGGTCCTGAGATATTTCAATTAAACTGTATTTGAGCCGTTTATCGATAATAGGTAACATTGACAACATGTTCTAATCCAAAGATAATGGAACGAGCATTTAGGAGTGTTTAGTGTTTAAAATATAATGATTGGTTGGCAATAATCGTTTAGCCTTTTAATATTCGTCTAAACGTTTATATTCAAAACACTAATAAAACAACATTTAACTTTCTCTCATTTTACGCTTTATAACAGTTATAACCATTTTACTAAACATTTTTTGTTGAAAACGTAAACGTATATAACTTGTTTGAATAAAAGGATATGACAATCATTTAAAGTCGTTAGAAATGGCAAAGCCAAAGTCTATATTGTTAACCCATATACATCTTATATGTGTAACGGGTTTAAGCCTGAGTCTAGAATGTTCACTATATGTATATTTATTTGTGTACAATGTATTCTCTAGTCAATCAATAAAACCAATCATCATTCAATACACGCTTTTAACATCAGCGTACGAAGCACATTGAGATTGATATTCACTTTGTTCGAGACTTGGCGGCTACCGGTCAAGTTCGGGTTCTTTATGTTCCTTCCCGTTACCGATATGCACACATTTTCACCAAAGGATTGCCATGCTCTGTTCGAAGAATTTCGCTCCAGGGGAGTGTTAGCCCGTATATATCTTATATGTGTAACGGGTTCAAGCCCAAATCTAGTGCGAGTATAAAATATGTATATTTAGTCAATCAATAAAATCAATCATCATTCAATATTCTCTAGTCTTCATTTCTCCAATTTATTCGAAGTCATAAAGACTAGTGCGAGTATAAAATATCTCAAGTCAAACAGATTTTGATTTCACATATCTAATTAGCTACAAAAAAATACAGCCAACCATATGTGAATAATCTCTAAAATCAACTTTTCATATAAGATCCACCATGTCCATGCTCTTATAACTCGTCCGCAATTGATCTTGTATCAATACAACAAACGTTTTGGACACAAATATGGAAACGTTGTCAACCTGTATACTCGTCAAACTGATTATATTATGTTCGTGCCAACATTATACATCATGTCATTTAATAAGTAATGAAACAAAACCAAATGGGTCTTTATCAAAAAATGAATAGAAATGTTCATTTTCCTATAAAATGCAAAATTGTGATACAAGTTATAGTCTATAACCTCGAGAACTTGTAGAGTATCACAACACTTCGAGTCCCATGTCATGTGACGGGTAAATTAGTTCTCTATGGGGTGCCCACTTCTTGTCGCTTAAATTAACAAGAATCTACAAAAATTTGAGCTGATACTACAAATAGTAACGTAGATCAACTTACCATGAAGGAAAACTCCAAAGCTTTTGGTTACACTTTTCCTTCGTACTGGAAATTCAATTTGTAATCGTGTTGTAGATTAGCCAAAGTGTTTCTGCATGGGCCCTCTGAAACACAAAACAGATTACAAGGGAAAGGGTTATAAATTTATGATCTTCTAGTTTTCGCTCAAAAAAAAAAAAAAAAAAAAAAGGGGAAAACCTACTAAAACAAACACCATTTTCCCTTAAAGAATTGTGCAACTAAAATAACAAAGTATTTTAAGAGATGAATTACCTCCTAAAACAGTGTGAAGATATTGAAGATCATCTGGCGAGCAAGCATCAATTAAAGCATAAACTCCCGGCCTTAAAGCTTCATCTATTTCCCTGTAATATAAATTATCATCAAGGTAAGTCATTTGACTTGACCCCGTTTTGACCATTATCCAGTCTTCACGACCCACCCAGTATGCCACCTATACTAGTAATGCTGCAAATAGAAAGCTTTAAACTAAGGTTACGAAACTCACCTCCTAATGCCAACTTTCAGAGGACCATATCCTGAATACACCACTATGTAACTTGATAAAAACAGGCGACAATTATGGCCAATAACATCTTTCTGTTGCCTTATCTGCATTAAGAAAAAAATTAAACATTGAGAAACTCTTGAATTTACGAGGTCTCCTGTATATGGGGATTGGGAACACCATAAAAATTTGTAAAAAACAATCTTGATGAAAAACAAACCTCTTCGTAAATTCTTCGTAAGAAAGTACCACATTTTACTCCCTCTTGTACGCCCGATACAAAATAGCTTTCTTGGACGGTTTGCTCTTTGTTTACCATCTCTAAACAATGAAGAAGAACAGAAACAGAAGTTTGAAGTAGTGCAATATGCTGCAAGCTTTCCCTGTGCAAGTTGCAACATTTGTTAGTATAATTCTACTACATATGCTCGTATAAAACCATCTTTTAAACCATTAGTAACGGGTCAAAAGTTAATACAACAGAAAACACTTGTACAAAAAAGTAAATATTTTATATTTAGGACTTCAAAGATACACTTTGGACAACTTAGACCCATTTGACATGTGTAATTTAAGTCAATTTAAACTGGATTTACTCATTTACCAATTTGACCAGTCTGAGATAAAGCATAACCCGAAACGACCCATTCACAAAATAAACAGGATCTGAACCTTTTATGGTGCCTAAGAAAAGTGTGCAGCATCCGGCAACAAGCTGCATACAATTCAATTGAATACTGTTGATCTAAAACCTTTCCATTATTGCTTTCATTCTTATCATCAATGCTTGAGGACCTCAGGAAAGCATATTGAGTAGACGCTTCAGAAGTTCTACGCTGGAGAATACTTTGGAAAAGTGTAGCAGGTATACTAAGTGCTTGTGCCACATAGGCTGCATCCATTTGATAAAGAGCATGTTTCCCCGACACTTTTGTAAGTACTTCAATGCACATAAGAACAACCGATCCTGGATCAGGTTCAGCACAATTATGTAGATTAGAAATGGGATTCTGGTAGAATACTCGTGGGCCTTGTAAATGAAGAATAATGTTGAATAGGCAACAAACTGAGCCCAAGATATCTGCTTTGACCGTGCTCAGGCCCTTCCGTCCTATTATAAGACACATAATTGTCAGTATCGTTATATTTTTTAATCCAATGTCGCATCACGAAAATGTTAAACAAGAGTTGCAAAAACAAAGCACGTAATACCATTTAATACTTCAACTATGATGACTATCTATTTTTTCAACAGCGAACTCACACAACATGTCTCAGTTGGGACTCGACTCACTTGGATGCCGCAGGCCAAAGGTATGTTGGTATTTTAAACATATTACCTTATATATCAATTCTTATGAAACTTTCAAGTTATCTAAATATCATGATATGTTAAAAACTATATTATCAGTATCATTATTATTATACTTATAATTTTGAATTCTATTATAATTATTATTGCTATTAATTATTTACTAGTATTATTAAAACAGCAGTACTACTATAACACTTGGGCAATCTTAAAACCGTTGAAGAACAATATCAGTGAATGGAATTTACCTGTAATGGCTTCAAGGACCAAATCTAAGCAATCAATGCCAGCTGCAACAACAGAAGAAACTCTTCCACCCGAACTTCCAGTACTTATATGATAACTAGCCATACATCCTTCCTGCAGCCCAACGAGAGCTTTTTTAATAGACCCTACTGCAGAGGACACGTACACCTCCGATGGTTTTCTGACAAAAAGCATAAACGACATCCTCAATCTGCTTTTCAGCTCATCTAAACTAGAATATACAAGTGAACCATTCATTGTCTTCATACTTGATTCAGTCTCATGAGATTCTAAAGTAGCTCCTTTTTGTTGTAAAGAAATACACCTTCCAATAGCCTTTAAATGCAAATCAACCAATCTTGTATAAACATTCATAGGCAAGGTGGAATTAGTTGAAGAAAGATGATTTGCTAATTCTTCCAGAAACTTCCCAATACCGTCTAAGAATACAAAAGTGAACTGTGAAGGCGTTCCATCATTGTTTGAGAACTTCAATAACAAAATTTCTGAAATGCCGATGAATGTATTAACCAAATTTGATGACAAAGATGATTTGATCTGTAAATTCAGCCTAAGAATAGCTGAGTAGGCAATGAATAGCTGTCTGAGAAAAAATGCCGCTTCAAGATTTTGTTCAGCTAAAAGGGTGTTTAAAAAGTCGTTATTTATATGTATTTTTCCCAAATCCACATTTTCTATATTGAAGCTTTCATCCCCGGTCTCAAGTAGATGGTCATCTTGCAGAACCAATCCACATAAAAACTTGTTTACAAAAGATGTGTACGCATCAATACAAAGCTTCAATCTGTCAACTGGTTCAAAATTTCTTCTTAGAAATATGGCTTTTAGATTAACATTTTGAGTGTCCATATGAGATAGGGTTGATGAGAGGCCCCACAAGAATCCCTGAACGCAAGCAATAATTGAAGAAAGACTCTGTAGATGGCTTTTAGAAGCTATTTCACTTTGTGCATGATCTTTCAATGCCTCGGCTGCCTTGATCATAAAGTTGCATGCTTCATTACTTTCGGAATGATCACTATCTTCTTGATCAAATGTGGATACAGCATTCTGTAGATAGGATTTCCTTGAAGATATAAGAAAATGACTTGCATGGACAAAACTATCCTTGATGAGTGTTAAGAACACGCATGATGTGTAATCCGTGAGTGAAAACATCAAATCTTTCACATGGGTGTTTCCATCTTTTGAGAACGTACTTTGCACTGAGAGTAACGAATCTAAAAGCCATGAAGCAGGAAAGTTGCCTACAGAGTGTATTGCGCCACATGAGTTTTGACTGGTTTCCATGTTCTCTTCACAATATGTAACCATCAGATGTTTAAGGGTTTTCCGGCAGCAATGAAAGAGCCGCAATAGCTCATAACGATCATGCAACGAAGGGGCATTACCCATTAAACAGCGAACTATAAGCCTGAAACAAAATTGAGCATTTGCAGTATTAGAATCATTATATTGCCAAGACATCGGAAGATTTAGGTAGTGGCTAAAAGAAGACAGGTCAAATGGGCCGAAAAGGGTTACAAAGGTTGAAAGAAAACAGGTCAAATGGGCCGAAAAGGGTCACAAAGGTTGAGAGACGCCTACGTCTATAGGTCTATGTCCAATGCATACAATCGTTTCATTCAAAGATTTAGATTATCATTACAGTAGAAATGCTTTCATAATCATATCTAGAAACTTAAATCTCTATTAAAAAAATCGAAACAACACGTTAGTAGGTCACCCCAACCATTCTGGTCTGTTTCAAAGTATACTAAAAAAACACAGTTCAACCTCAACCCAAACCAAGTTCTACCCGTCACCCTACTAGCCCATCTTCAACCTATACTTAATGGTTTCTTTGTTACAAATCTTGCTCACAGTCACTCTATTCGGCATGTCACAAAATATATATACAATGTTCAAATGTCAATTGATATAAACAGTGCACTCTATCTCCAATAGATGAACTGAAAATCAAGTATTTATCCCCAAACCTATCATAGAGTTTAAATAGTTGTTCCTAAAGGCTAGAACTTATTATATTAAAATTTATATGTTTCTTATTTCTTATTTCTTATACAAACTGATCTTTATATGTTTATATCCTCTGTAATGATAGTCCATTCAAAACTTGCAAAAAGCCTGCCTCACAAATCTATTTGGTATGAAACAACGATAGATGCTTTTATAAAGATAATATAATATCATGTACGCTTATAATTTAATTATTTCGTCTAAGTAAAAGCTATAAGGATCAAACATGCAAAATGAATAACTAGCATAGATTTCAAAATTACATTAACAAGAAAAAGTAAATACCTTTCGAGGTTTACTATACAAGTTGCATAAAGAGAGAACGATTTAGAGCTTATACATCTATTCGGCATCCAAGAGAGAAAAATGAGTGAACTTTGACAGATTGTATATATCCTCCTGATTGATGGATCATCTTCTTGCTCACTGCATCTTTTAGAGATTTCAAGGGAGCTTAGAATCACAGACCAATCAGGTTGTGCTTGTAGATCGATATCTTCACCATTACTAAATAAAGGTGACACCAACTCCTCCAGAAAATGACAAAACCTTGACGCCATATGCTTTCGAACAAACTAGTTAAAAGAAAAATGTGAATATTATGAGATGCAATTAGACAGAAAAAAACACAATACGAAAGCACCAAAAAGTACATTTGTTAGAGACGGAGGATTTCAAGACAAAGATTATTTCCAAAATACGCACATGTAACTGGATAGTAGGATGGGGGTTATAAGAGAAGATTATAAGTCTGGCCCATTTGGTTTGGGACATTTATAAAATGTAAGCTTTTTTAAGTTTATATAGAAACGGCCTTGTATCTCGCAAAACCTTAATGAGTACTTTTATTTATATAAATGTCAGGAAATTACAGAATTTCTGAAAGATTACACATTAGTCTGAGTTCCTTTTTTTGAAAATTTGCAGAAGTAGAAGAAAACTTGTTTAAGCAATTTTGGGTGGTTTGCAATGCAATCTTACCTTTTCCTCATATAACATCGTGTTGCTGAGAAGCTCCAATGATATTTCTCGAGCATTGACTGTCTTCATGTTCCCGACATTATTATGCTCTCCAAACTGCTTAAAATCGTTACTTACATACGGAAGATAATTTTTTAGAAGAATCGAGAGAAACATTTTCAATTTCTTCGTAGCAGCATGAGCATTCCAAACATCAATATTCTGGCATACAAGGCACCAAATGGCACATGGCAATGACTTCTTATCTATCGCAGAAACTGCAATATCCCATCCATCTTCTGACAAAACATCCGACTCGCCTTTGTTCAATAAAGAAAGATGACCCATCATAAAATTCGTAAGACCCGTGGCCTCTTCTGTTAACTTTGAAAGACGCTTTTGCAATCTTTTACTTTGTTTTGTCTTGAGCACATACTCAAAGGCACTGATCAGCCTCTTCAAGTCAACAAGCCTCTGAATTGCCATGGCAGTCAAAACATACGTTAAAGGAGAAACATCTGTCATAGCTTCCTTAGCACAAATTTGTGAAATTGCTTCTGTAACATGAAGAAGCGAGACTGAAGGTTGAACAATCCATGAAAAATAACCGTCATCGGTTTCTGTGTTCTCCAACCATTCATTTCCAGAATAAGCCGTGAACGGGTCATGCATATCTTCCGACATCTTTTTGGAAGTGGTTGGAGGTGCGAGACTGACTGCTTGACGGTATAAGCTTCTAGAAGACATATATAATCGAAAAAAGAAAACACAGATCCAATGAGCGGGAATTGTTTTGTCTTTAATTCCAGACACTGCAGACAAAAACTCATGAACTCCATTCGTTTCTTGTGAAAGCAAGATACTCATAAAAGGACGAATTATAGTCAGCAAATCATTTAAAGAAACACCAACAAGACCGCTGTTACCAGTTGTGACCATCAATGAGTCCAGAACTAAAGCATACACTTCAGATAAACCGCTACCAAAAACCTCTGCTTTCAAATTAGAGTACAACTTTCCTAAACTGTTACCCTTCATCCATTCTAAGGATTCAGAAAGATCAGTGGCTAATTCTCGGATACATAGACTTACTTGCCCTTCGGGTATAGACTTTACCGCATTATGAATAGAAATCCTCAACTCCGGTGAGCATATTATCAATCTTAATGACTTTGTCCATGATTCATGATACAATGAATATTCCAAAGATTCTGAACGATTAATGTCTCTTACAGATGATACCAAACATCTGATTGCTTTACAGAGTGCAACTACAGATGCACTCACCTGTCAAAGGAAACAACTTATGAGCATTGTGTGGAATACATAAATAAAAGAAGCTTAAGAGGCAAATTACAGTTTACATATACATAGCATGAATACAGAGGGCATACAATTAGTACAAATATCATGATGTGGCATTTTTTTGCATAAAATACCATGTACTTTTTATCTTTTCTGATTTTGTTATTGTGCTTTTTTCTGCAAACTTGCGTCAGTAGGAGATGTTTTTATATCCCATTTGGGTCACTTTATAACTAAAAATGAGAATTTTATAAACGAATAAGTTATATTTATGTAAAAAAATTAAAAATTTAGCCAAACTGGGCACAAAGCAATCTGTTAATATTCAGGTATATAAAAAAGGAAGGTATAATGACTGAAACATGGCAAATATAATTTATGCAAAAGAACCCTTAAAAATAATTATTTCGAAGAGTATATTACTAACCTGACGAAGCTCACTATAAAGATTAACCATGTGACATCCAAGATTAATTATTTCTGAAATAACCACAGACTTCTCCTGCGAGTCGGTTAGTGTGTTTCCAAGGGTCCCATATGAAAACATCAAAAGCCATAACCTTTCTAAATTTTTCCCAAGAACCTCATAATCAATTTCTAGTAAGTACCGTATGCATAAAACAACCTCTGTTGCTACAACCTCCACCAACTCCTTACATATTCCACTATGCACATCAAAAGTTGATGGTACTATTTGACATATTTTAGCAGAAAGTGATGTAATTTTACCACATATCAGCTTCAAGAAATTAGCACAAGCCCCTTCAGAGACATCGTCGACCTTTACGTATACCTTTTCTTGCATTAAACTGATAAGTATCGAGTTTACTGATTTGAGTGTGCAATGAACATCTTGTAACAAGGGTCCCACTTCCACTTCATCTTGAAGGTATGTGTCGATATCACCTAAAAGAGGCTCCATAATTTGTACAAAAAATTCAAACAGTGACTTCCGAATATCGGCATTTAAAGCAGACAGCTGTTGACTTTTGATACAATTAACATACAGCCGAAAAAGCTCTCCTTCACCATACAACGCCGATGCATTCTTTTCCGTCACCATTTTTCCTAACTTATCAAAAAAGTGTCTGTGATAACTTTTAATGACTGTTTTTGTTTCTTTTGGTTTCCCGTCCTCAGAAACTTTATACTTTGTTAAGCTCTGTAAGGTCAGAAATCCTTCGATGTGTGACGAGTGAAACAATCCTTGAGACAATACTTCTTCAACTAGCTTTAACAATTTACTGGAAACATCAGAAACATGAAGCACATGCAAGAAGCACAACAAAGGTTCCAATATTCGTTCTACAAAATCATGAAAACCATTTTTCCGGTTCGGATGAAGCCTCAAAAACTTGGTGAATGGCTCCAGGACTAAACATGTCAAACTGAAAATGACTCTGCCGGTTCTGGTACTGTCAAGTTTGTTGGTAATAACTTTCAAAACAAGATCAAGTACAGTTCCAATCACCAATATCCACAAATCCAAATTTTCATTGGAGATCCCACCATGCGATGTGAAAATTGATGAAACGCAATCAAGCATTGTATCATATAAAGTTAACTCGTCGTCGGTCAACTCCTTGACTTTCATATTCATGGCAATACAATGAATAACTTTTAAGATGTCTTTAGAAATGCTCATCGAAACATGTTGTTTTGTACCCTCCGCTAAGCAGAACTTGAATATTTTCCAACATTTATAATCTAAACAAGACCCGTTCACACTAAAACATGCCGTATTCCCCTCTGCCCTTACTTTTTTCTCTGAGGATATTAACGTTGACTGGACCCAATTGTTAAGAAAAATTATTACTTTTTCAAAAGTAACCGCTTCGGATGCCTGAGCTGTGTCGTCTTCTACTTGAGATAAGCTCAAATTCACAAATTTGTATGCAAGCTCCACCTTCCTGCAGATAATTCAAATATCAAAATAGTTTAACAAAAGCTGTGTGCAATTTAACTATTTTTGTTATTACAATCCATATTCAACTCAAATTCATCCCGCCCCTAAACATATATGGTTTAAGCAAAAAGTAACAATGAGATTGTCACTAAATAGTAACACTTTCATCATTATTCCACTAAGGTCTCTCAGACATTCTTTAAAAAGGCTTAATGATTGAAATTTTTGTTCATTATTTAGAAGCTTTACAGAAATATTGACTTAAAACCTACCTTTATACATATGTAGACATTGTGTTTAGATTATGTAATTTAGCTCGCATTGGTGACAATTTGCATAGAATAACTGAAACGGACGTGGATTTTCATTGTGAAGAATGGGCTATCACGGCACCATGTTATCACATTAAAAAGACCACGTTAGCTACTTTACGCAAATTGCCCACCATGTAAGCTATCTTACATAAAATACACTCCACATGAGCATGTGTAATCTGATACACGTTGCAGGTCAACTTATTGAAACAAACTGATAACATTCTAACCAAATAGGCTAACTGGACACAGAGTCATCAAATTCTACAAAAATACTATTAAGTGCTTATCTTAGAGTAAAACAACCAAACAGAAAGTTTATCTACACATTCCAAACTACTTTTCTTCTTTGAAAACAGGCAGGTAAGCACTTAAATAAGCAATTTCAAACACCTTCTTACAAAGCAATTTCAGATTGCTTTATCAAAACTGCATTTTGTCTAGTCACTTTTTCTCAAATGGTTTGTCAAATACTATCTACTACTTTAGGGGTGTTTGTGTAAGCTAATTTGATTGGTTTATGAGCTTATTGAAAACCACATAAGCTTCAATTTTGCTGCTTATGAGCTAATCAGCTTGAGCTTATAGCTTATATAAGTTCATAAGCCCAAATAGCTAAGCTCTAAACCACAAAAATTAAGCTTATGAGCTTATCAAATTTTCAATAAGCTCGTAAGCCCATTGAATAAGCTTACACTAACTTATTGCATTTTGTGGGGGGTGTTTGTTTAAGCTTATTTTTGGGCTTATGAGCTTGTTTGACTCCGCTTATATTTCACAAGCCAATTTTGTCTTGCTTATTTTTCACCCTATGAACTTGTTTTCTATATCATAACTCAAAAATAAAAAAGCCGGAAAAAATTGAACTTATGAAATATAAGCCAAGTCAAATAAGCTAAGTAATTAGATAATCTCCTCAAAACACAATCCCAAAAACACCCTCTTATAATAGCATACTTGTTGACATTTATCCAAATTGAAGTACTAAACATTACAAAATACAGAAAACATGAAAAAAGAAAAGAAAAAAGACTTCATACTTTTCGATATCGAGATTCTTATTGTTAAGAGACAAAACCAACTGCAAATTCCTCCATGGACTCACATCTTCAACCAATTCACTTCCCCTTACATTACCCTCTTCTTTTTCTTCTGCAAATTCATTTGAGAGATTAATACGAGATGATTTTGAAGGTTTCTTTTTGTGGGTGTTGTTTGAATCTTCATGTTTTCGTTTCTTTTTGGTTTTTGATGTGTTTGAGCTGCTGCTTGTTGTTTTTGGGGACTGATAGTCCGCCATTGATGTTGTGTGTTTTTGAGGTTAAGGGTTTTTGTGTTTTGGTTTTTAGGGGTTTATTGTTCTGTAAATGTAGGTTGTTGAAGAAAGTGAGTGGCCCTTTGAGATTGATAAAACAACCTTTTCAAACCCTCTTCTTTTATACGAGTAAGCATTTTAGTAGATAGCATTGATTGCCTAATTGGTAAAGATGACAATGGGTATGAAAAAACTCATAATCCATAGATACCCGCAACGTGATGGGTGGGTAACGCCCGTCACTTTTTACCCACAGGGTGAGCTGTGGGTGAAAAATGAACCCACCAACGATGGTGGGTGGGTGGCGGGTAATTTATACCCATCGTAGATAACCTTGCCACGTTCATTATACAATACTAACAAATATACTTTTCAAACTACCCGTCAACATGTTTTCTTATTAAACTTAAATTTATTATATTATTTAAAGAGCTAATTGTTTGAATATATATTATACTTGTCACTTTTTATTATTGTGTCAATGAATTTTTTTTTCTCATTATGTGTACTGAACTTTCAAATTTCGATCATTGTGTGTATTTTGTGATCATTTTACCCTTACTTTTTTCATATTTCAAAGGGTAAAATGGTCATTTTATATGGCTGAATATTCATAAAATACACACAATGATCGAAATTTAAAAGTTCAATACACACAATGATAAAAAAAAAAATATATTTGGTACACACAAAGACAAAAAGTATCAAGTTAGATGACTTTTTAAGCAATTAGCCCTTATTTAAATATTTGTCAAGTTATTAGCAGATATATTTAATAGTCACTTAAACCTATTTAGAAGCAAAACGTACTCAAGGTTCTTTTTGAGACCCAATACTATAAAAAAATTGTGAATTACCAAAGTATCAAATATATATACTTAATATCTCAATTTTCAAGCGAAGTTCATATCTACTTGGTCTTGCGATTTTAATGTATGAGTAACCACTAGACAAAATTTATGAGTAACAAGAGTAGAATTTATACTTTTTTTTATACAGTGGATACTTAGCTCATTGTGTGCATATTTATCGATATGTCGTAACTTATGCACCTTCTAATAAAGTTTGATTTTCAAAATATTCGGAAACATGTGTGTAAATGTTACGTTTCACAAACCCACGGGTTTACCTGCGGGCAATGGGTACCTGCGGGCAATGGGTACCTGCGGGCATGGCATGAGCAAAAAATTGTACCCGCTGACGGGTGGCAGGTGGGTGACGGGCAAGAGAAAAATCACAGGTGCGGGTGACGGGTTAGAGGTACTCGTGCCCATTGCCCACGGGTGCCCATCCCGTACTAATTGGAATGCCTAATCTATGTGGCAACATACGATTGGTGACTGGAGAGGGACCCGTTTTTACACAAACCAATAGTATGCCTAGTCTATTTTGGGGAGGAAAACGAGTCGAGCCGAACTCAAGTTTGTCAGAGCTCAAGCTCGGCTCGTTTATAATTATAACGATCGAGCTCAATTTGAGCCTTATATTATTAGCTTGGTTTTGGCTTGTAACAAATTTCACACGCTTAGGTGCGATCATTTTTATAACCAGTTAAACAAAATAAAGTTCAAATTAAACTTAACGGTTAAGCACAAAAGGCTCGAGCTCATTTATACATAGTTATACATCTATACTTCTAAGGCCCATTTAAGATTGTAAGCCGGTTCATTTAGATCACGAGCCTAGTCGATCCTTATATATAGGATTGAGCTCGTTTCGAGCTTTTACCGACCCAATCCCGAACTTCTTACAAGTGGCTTGACGCATTTCCACCTCAAGTTTTTGTATATGAGATATTAACTATCTGAACGAGGTATTGATGTATCCGTAATTTGGGCTCGGTTGGTTTAACAATTGCTTGAATCAATCTCGTACGACTCATTAACCTGAAGTGATCAAACGAGCTTTCGTACAAGATGAGTAAAATATTAGATTTCAAAGCCTGGCTTGTGAAACTAATCGAGCATTGATTTTTGTTCGAGCTTGAGTTCGAAAATTCTTTAGACCAACCTGAGTTAAGCAAGCTTAGCTAGTTGAAAGCTCGAACTGTAAACGGCCTTGCCTAATTGTTACTCCGTATTTCTGAGATTTAAAGATTAGACGGATTGGTTTGGGTCTCGTCAAAACTATGCTATAAGCCTATAACTGAACACATTCGGCTATTGAAAGTTATAGAATATCGGCTTTGGTTAACTAGAGGTTCGGTTAATCTGTTAGCATCTTCTTTTAAGTAAGTTGGAACAAATAAAGTCGGGATAATATGGCAAAAGTTGAAAAAAATTAATAAAATTAATAGCTAATCCTAACACAATCCATAAGAACAAACCTTCTAAACATATAAAACATTAGTACCAAGCAAATAATCCATAAGAACACAATGTGGCGGATTAACGGTTTCGATTATGATCTATGATAACAAAAAATGAAAAAGACTATTATGTAAAAAAAAGACAAACCAAACATACTGTTACTATTACAAAATATTACTAAGAAAACTTGTCATTCTGTATCTAAACTAATATCAACCATAACTTGTTTAAAGTTAACCATAAACGGTGCACGATGTATATTTATTTCTGGATAATACATTAATACCGCTAAATCAAATGTTCTTTGATCCTCAATTACTAGTTCTTTTATGTTTCGCCTTGGTTCTTTCTATTTTAATCTCAAACCACATGAGGAAAACTACTCTATCCTTCGATAGTCTCACGCATACTCAGTTACCTTCCGCCATTAAAAACACGAGCTTCTTCCATCTTGTATGGCCTTGTTACATCACCACCTCACGTCGTATGGATTGGACCTCGCGTCACAACGATTTAGTGTCAATTTGAGAGCTACACATTGTCTCATGTCCTGATTTCTGCCACCTGAAATGTGAGAAAGCACAAGATATAGTTATTTATATCAAGATGTGGAGACGGATTGCCTTCAAACGAGCTACTCACTCACTGAAGTTTGCTAAGTGTTTCATTTTGGACACTTTAAAAACTTAGAATAGTTAATGGGTGGTTTTCTAAAACATCCGAAAAGTATAAGTTTTTTTGCATAGTAAAGTAGTGATAATCTGGTATGAATTCCCATCACCTGCAGGCTGCAGCGCCTGGCCAATGCCGGTGTAACACTATCATCACCCATCAAGCCATAGAAACTGAAGCAAACACCAACCAAAGTAGTGAGAGGTCTTGCCATCAGGTTGAAGAGTTGACCGCCAAAGAAATGACCTCACGTCGTATGGATTGGACCTCGCGTCACAACGATTTAGTGTCAATTTGAGAGCTACACATTGTCTCATGTCCTGATCTCCGCCACCTGAAATGTGAGAAAGCACAAGTTATAGTTTTTTATATCAAGATGTGGAGACAGATTGCCTTCAAACGAGCTACTCAGTCACTAAAGTTTACTAACTGTTTCATTTTGGACACTTTTAAAACCCAGAATAGTTAATGGGTGGTTTTCTAAAAAATCCAAAACGTAAGTCGGTATGAACTCCCATGGCCTGCAAGCTGCAGCGCCTGGCCAACGCCGGTGAAACACTAACATCACCCATCAAGCCATCTCGCCATCTCCTATGATGGAAACTGAAGCAAACACCAACCAAAGTAGTGAGACTGAGAGGTCTTGCCATCAGGTTGCAGAGTTGATTGACCAAAGAAATAGCTTCACTTATTGTTATATGTTCATTTTCTAGTGAACTATTTTTTTACTAATACTTATTTATTAGCATGTTATATGCGAAGTTGAAATTCTATTTACATACACCATTAGGAACTCAAGTACTATTTGTAGCGTAAAACACCAAATGTACATTTTCTAATAAAAAAGAGTGTGAAAGCAAATAGTCAGCCATCAATCACAGCCTTACATTTTTGGTCTACTTCCATTATCACTTTGAACCAAGCAAATTCAGATAACACAAAATCTATTGTTCTTCAGATACAGAAGAAGATAGATTAAAAATGACATACACTGGTTTGGAATTGTTCATGGAAAACTTGAAGCAGCTAATTTACTCCAACGATAATCCACTTATTAACAATCACCCATCAATTCTATCAGCAAGGCCTCAGTTGCAGCTGCTTTATGAAGAGCTCTATTCCACGATCCAAATCCTTTTCGATGAACATACAGAATTGCATGATCTCCAAAAAGTTCAGTATCTGAAGAGAAGCTTGAACACACAGCAGATGAAGCACAAGATATCATTGATCTATTTATATCTGGTGTTCATTTCAGGAAAAGGATACTCTCCTAGATCTGATGTCTATAAAACCACCCTGATTCTCGATCATGTTATGAGATCAATCAAGTCCATCAAGGAAGAACACATTCAAACAAGCATGGATAACATGAAGATAGATTCATCTCAAAGCCAGAAAACGCAGTGTGCAGCTGCTGCTGGAACTTCCAACAGCAGAAGTTCACTAGGATCGAAGAAATTATTCGATGAAATTGTTGTGGGGCTTGATCATCAAATTGAAGTCATACGCGATAAACTTGTGGAAGATCAAAAGCAGCTAGATGTCGTCTCCATCGTTGGCATGGGCGGGCTTGGTAAGACTACCCTGGCTACCAAAGTATTCAATGATCGTTTTATTGTGTATCATTTCAATATCCGTGCATGGGTCACTGTTTCTCAAACATACAAAAAGCATGATGTATTGATTCAAATCCTGGCATCCTTGGGTGTCCAAGTAGATATAGAAAACACTAATGACTTTAAGCTTCGTGAAACGTTGCACAAGAGTCTAAAAGGTCAGAGGTATTTGATTGTCATTGATGATATCTGGAGCAAAGAGGCATGGGATAACCTGAAAGTACTTTTCCCCGATGATGACACCAGCAGTCGAATTCTCCTCACGAGTCGCCTCAATGAAGTTGGATTACATGCCAAATCAAAACCAAACGGGCTTGTCCATTTCTTGAGTTATCTAACGGAATTACAAAGCTGGGAGTTATTGTGCAAGAAGGTGTTTCATGGCGAAGAATGCCCCGAATGGTTGATTAAACACGGAATGCAAATTGCAAACAAATGTCAGGGACTACCACTTTCGGTGGTTGTCATAGCAGGAGTTTTAGCAAAAGAACCAGAGAACATAGATTTGTGGAAAAAAATTTCTTGCAGTGTTGCTTCATACATTGCTAGTGACGAGAATAAACACATGGAAACACTGGATTTAAGTTACAATCATCTACCTCTTCACTTGAGAGATTGCTTTGTTTACTTAGGAGGCTTCCCGGAAGATTTTAAGTTCCCTGCCCAATGGTTGATTAGGTTATGGATGGCTGAGGGATTTATACAAGAAGCTGAAAATCAAAGCTTTGAGGATATTGGGGAGGCTTACCTCTTGGATCTAGTCGGCAGAAACCTTGTAATTGTTGCAGAAAGGAGATCCAATGGTGGTGTCAAATCTTTTAAAGTCCATGATCTTGTGAGGGAGCTATGCCTGAGAATAGCACACGAAGAAAGATTCTTCCTGAGAATAAACTCGGCAGCACGTTATGCGCATTCTGAGGTTATTACATCATACAAAATACGCCGTTTGTTCACACATCAAAATACTTACCTAATAAACTTTGCTCATCCGCCCACCCCGAGCATTCGATCACTCATTAACTTTTACAAGTCCAGATGCTTGTTAATTAACACTGCTGAGTGTTTCCCTTCCTTTGCGCTTCTTAGGGTGCTAGATCTACAAAACTGTGAACTCATTCATGTTCCAGAGGGTATATCATTACTAGTCCACTTAAGGTACCTTGCAATCTGGCAGGGATTAGTTTTTCCATCCTGGATATGCAAGTTAACCAGCCTTCAAACCCTCGTTGTTAAAACAAGACAGAGCTTTCTGCTTTTACCAAGTAATATATCAGATTTGGTAAACTTGAGGCATTTGTGGAGTAATAGTGTACTTTATCTTCCTTCTATTAATCGGCCAATGAACTTGCAAACCACTTCAGAGGTGGAGTTGGGAGAAAATTTTCAGAAATACTTTCCAGTCATAAAAAAGATGTCATTGATTCTCAACTCAGATGAGGGAAATAACTTTGAATTACTTCCATGCCTTGAAACCTTGAAGTTAACTGGAATCTACAGAAGAAACTGTCGAAATAATCAAATTAGTTTCCCTACGACATTGAAACAACTTACATTAGTAAGGTGTCATCTACCTTGGAGTGACATGTCAATCATTCAAGCGTTACCTAACCTTGAGGTTCTCAAACTAAGTGAGGATGCCTTCGAGGGGTCCCTGTGGAAGACAGATGATGAGGCGCAATTTCGACAACTGAAATTCTTGAGACTTGAGCTGTTGAATATCAAGCAGTGGGAAGCTTGTAGTATCAACTTTCCATGCTTGAAAGAGTTACAATTGGTGAACTGTTATGATCTTATAAAGATACCACTTGAAATAGGGAACATTCCAACTCTTGAGCTTATCAAAATTGACGGCTGGAGCCGCTCTGTTGTTGAATCCATAGAAAGAATTCAAGAAGACCAGTATGATGTAGGAAATTATGACTTGCAGATTAATGTTGATGGATCGGAATTATCCTCTATCAATCGTGATCTTAGTGCACTGTATCCATCATCACTTCCCACATCTTGTGTTTCGGTTGTAAGCGAATCTCAAGAGAGTTCACTTCGGTGGATCCCCCCCACCGATAACCGCGTGAAGCTTAATTGTGTTGCTGCTTATAAGTCAATGCGAGCATCTTCAGGAATCATTGTTCGGGACTGTACAGGATCTATCATTATATGTTCAGGTGAAATCTTTTCTGCCTCTTCTCCTCTCATGGCTGAGCTCTATGCCATCCACAGTGCTTGTCGTCTAGCTGTCACTTATGGTTGGCAAAATGCTATAGTTGAATCGGACTCTAAAGCGGCTATTTCACTTGTCTCTACAGAAGTTCTTCGTCCTTGGTCCTTTTCAATGTCTGCTATAGCAGTGGAGGACATCAAAGTGCGGGCATCTCAACTTGGTATCTCTTTCTCATGCGTTAAGCGTGACTGCAATTTAGCGGCTCATCGTGTTGCTGAATTAGCTTTCAGATCTCATGAAAACGTTTTTTGGAATGTTAGTTTTCCCGATGTAATTACCTCCATTGCAAGGAGTGATATGATATAATTTTTTTGTGGAGCTTCGGCCCTTCTCATGCTCAAAAAGGGAATGGAATTATCCTTCTTTTTTTTTAATCCAGTGATGAGGTGTACAAATTCTTTCCATTTATTCGATAAATTTGGTATTTATTTTTTTGACATCTTTCCTAATTTGAGTCAGATTATAATTTGGCAATTAGGCCATTGTTTTCTTATAAATAGGGATTAATGACGTTAGTTTTCTTTGTACCTTTGAATTAGAATTTTGTGTTTGGTACATTTAAATTTAGTTTGATAACTTTAAATAAAGCTTATACTTCGTTTGTTGATTTGTTTGTTTGTTTCGTCCTTTGATTACCAACATGAGGATTATGCGTCAGGACTGGAACGATCAACAGTCGTCCAATGGAGAGTCACACACCAAGGGACCATAATTGATTATGTTCGATCAATATTTATCCAATTTACTAGACCCTCCCGGTTTCAAATCAATATCTTAATAGGAGGACAAAAATACTTAAATAGGGTATACACTATATAGAATAGTGTCGGAGGTATTTACCCTCGGGTGGGGGTGTGACTGTCAACATATACCCCACTCACGCGGGATTGAGTATTGTTGTTGTTGTACTATATAGAATAGTGTAAATACGCTATCTGATTTAGTTTTCTTCAGGTTACATTGTTTAGTCCTTGTTTGGTTTTTCTAGTATGGCTTATTCCGACATCTCCAAAGGATGCTTTTATTTTTTTTAATTTTATTTTTCTCTAAATTGAAAAATGAAGTTTAATCAATAGAAGTGTTTAAACATATAAATATATATACATGCTACAAAAGGTAATTTAATCATTCGAAAAAAGGAAGTACCTATACTGAGATCAACTTACAAGATTGTGTAGCAACGCAAGTACAAGTGATAAGTCAACTAGTGGTTTTGAAAACCCAAACAGAGTATAAGACCGCAAGCAAAATGTTTATAAAATTAATTATCCCAAGAGAGAGCGGATTTTAATTCATATGTTATACATTTATGCCTGTCAAATATACTTACATTACTAATGCAAATTTATCAATCTAAACCATAAAAATCTTCAGCCTACCGATATCTGTTACCAAATTACTAATGGGATATAGTATCTATACTTCAAGAGCTCAATAGCAATGTTTTTTTAAACTAAAAAGGGTATGTTTCTTGGGTCTGTAACTCTGTATACCAGATGCAAATAATATGCAAATAAGTCTCATATTTGCTTATTTAACCATTTTATGTTTTTATGAGCACAAGAGAATGTTAAGCTTATAGAAAACAGCTTGTTTCACATTAAGTAACGGTCAACTTGTAACTTTATCCGCCAATCAGAGTGATATAACTCATCTCAAACAACCTACCGAAAACGGTTATTTTCACACTAAAATAAGTATAAACAGTTTTTTAATTCATCCAAACACTGAAAGTTGAAACTGCTTATGTGCTTTTTAATATGCAGTAAGTAGATAAGATTATGATGGTGGTGTTTGGGATTGCTAACATAAACAACTTGCTAAATTGTATTTGTAAGAAAACAATGCACAACATGGTGTTTAGATTTTCTTTTTCTGTATCAACATGCAGTATGTAGATATGCCGTTTTCGAGTGTTTGGCAAATTATGATTATACGTGTAAAAATTCCCGATGTGATTAAAACTGCTTGAATAGTTGAAAAGACATCCAAACACCCCTATGTCACTTTCGTAAACAAAAAAAAAGCTGAAGTTTCTGCTAATTATTTTTAAGGATCTAAGGCGTGTTTGGATAAACATATTAAATTGGTTTTGCTTATCTACTTATTTTCGGACTTAATAAACAGTTTCCAGTGAGCATGTTCTGACCGGGAGTGGAGGGAGAAGAAGGTATGCACATGCATATCCATCGACCACCATCCTTATTGTAAATATTTTATTTTTTAATCTTTTTAAAGTTTAACATTAAGTGCCTACTTACCTGTCTCCTAAAAAAAATTTTGCGTACCCTTTGACAGGCAGGGACGAAACAAGGGTGGGTCATAGAGTCAAACTGTGGTTTCCGACCTTTTGGCCGACTAATCCACAGGGTTTTAACCCACCGCCACACAGACTCAAACCGGGTAAAGCCCTCCCTTTTCAGAAGGTTGACGTGGCCACTTCATGGATGTTTGCACCTAGCAGGAATTGCACTTGAGACCTCACACGTCTTAGAGTGATAGTCACAAGTCCTTTCGCCACTAGGCCACCCTGAGTGGTTAAAAATGTTTGTAGTTGTTGCGGCCTTAGTGTTAATTTTTGTAGAAAATCTTTATTTTTCGTTAAATGCACCAGGTAAAAAAAAATAGGGTTTTAGTTTTGTTTAGTTTTTCTTAAATGCATATGGACAATTTGTGTCCTATGGTTCTGTCGTGTTGACGGGTGACCTGCTATTTTTAAAGTGTTTATTTGAGACGAAACTATAATTACATTTTGACCTATATAGCACAAAACCATTAACAAAATAAATTCGATTACTAAAGAGTATTTCCTAATGATCATAGCAAGCATTGCATTTATCAGAAACCTTGTAATTTACCCTAAAAGAATGCTAGAAAAAAAGTAGGTAACTGATTGGAGGATAATGCACACAGATACATACATGTCTGGTTTCGGTCTATAAATTTCTCATCCACGACGAGCTTGTTACATTGGGTTATGATTCCTTTTAGATAATAAAATGAGGTGGTTAAAATGAAAAGGTCACCCACACCGGACTACTAAATAGGCTCGGGTGCCATGTAATTGCTACTTCGGGTTCGTATCAACCCGATTAACCCGAATAAGGTTTTCTATGTTTTTCTTTTTTTTATAACTTTGTTAATTACCCATTTTCTAATTGTGTGTAGCCATCTTTGTTTTAGATCATCAAACTTTTGAATTTCGACTTTTATGTGCATTTACGCATGTAAAATGACCATTTTAGGGTATATAAAGGCAAGAAAAAAAAGATGGCTACACACAACTAGAAAAATGGGCAACTTTACTACATTTTTAGGTGATTTTCCCAATTTTTAATTAATAAGCTTAGATAAGCATTGTTGATTAAAAAAAAAAAAAAAATTGGAGCTTATTATTAGCAGTTACCATAGGACCTTTCATAATACTCACGTTTCATCGTCCATTATAACCCTCATTGGCTTCCATCTTTTATAAGTTCATATGTAGCACTACAATATCTCTAAGAATTTTACTCTTGTGAATAACTTAAAATGCTAAAATTATACCTTTTCTTACTTGTTTATTAGCATGTTATATGCGAAGTCGAAATTCTATTTACATACACCATTAAGCACTCAAGTATTATTTGTAGCGTAAAACACCAAATGCACATTTTCTAATAAAAAAGAGTGTGAAAACAAATAGTCAACCATCAATCACAGCTTTGCATTATTGACCACTTCAATTATTAATTTAAACCAACTTAATTCAAATCAGATACAGAAAAAAAGAGACTAAAAATGACGTACATGGGCTTGGAAATGTTCACGGAAAACTTTGCTCATCCGCCCATCTACCACTACCCATCACTTCTATTAGAAAAGTCTCAGTTCCTATTGCTGTATGGATATTACGGAATTATTAATAACAATATCACCACTACAGCAAATGAGTGGGTTAGTAGGTTCTGCATACTATTTAAGCATACGGTACACTTAAAACAATGAACAAACGATGTAAAATATGTGATAACAAATTGATTATAATCTTTGAAAAATGTTTAGAAAAAACTCTTTAAAAGTTTAATGTGAACATAATTCTTCAGATTAAAAACGTGAACAAAGTCAATAATAAACTCTCTCAATATTCACACTTCTACATGTATTGGTAATTTCTTATAACTTAAGTTTCCCATTTGCATTATTTGGAATAGAAAAAAGAGACTGAAAGCAGATAGCCAACCACCATCAATTAATTTAATTCAAACGAAACTAAGTCAAATGTTTTTCGCATACAGAAAAGCTTGAGTTATACATTGTTCAGATACAGAGGAAAATAGATTAAAGATGACATACACTGGCTTGGAATTGTTCATGGAAAACTTGAAGCAGCTTATATTCTCCAATGATAATCCACTCGTTAACAACCACCCATCAATCCAATCAGAAAGGCCTCAGTTGCAGCTGCTTTATGAAGAGCTCTATTCCACGATCCAAATCCTTTACGATTGCGAACATACAGAATTGCAGGATCTCCAAAATGTTCGGTATCTGAAGAGAAGCTTGAAACACACAGCAGATGAAGTGCAAGATACCATCGATCTATTTGTATCTGGCGTTCACTGCAGAAAAATAGGACACTCTCCAAGATCAGATGTCTTTAGAACCTTCTTGAATCTTGATCATGTTATGAGATCAATAAGGTCAATCAAGGCGGAGTTCATGACTATGAATTTCGATAAAATGAAAATTGATTCATCTCAAAGACCAGAAAGCCAGCAACGCGATCTGCAGCTGCTGCTGGAACTTCCAGCAACAAGTACACTAGGATCAAAGAAATTAGCGGTCGATCTTATTGTTGGGCTTGATCGTCATGTTGAAGTAATCGTGACAAACTTGTGGAAGATCAAAAGAAGCTAGATGTCATCTCTATTGTTGGCATGGGCGGGCTCGGTAAGACCACTCTGGCGACTAAAGTATTCAATGACCGTTTTATTATGTATCATTTTGATACCCTTGCATGGGTTAGTGTCTCTCAAACATACAAAAGGCGTGATGTGTTGGTTCAAATTCTGGCATCCTTGGGTTTTGAAAAGATATAGAAAAAATTTAATAACCTATTAAAGCGTCATCTTATCGCGAAATATCGTTCGACGTAGCGAACAAAAAAAATAAATTCTTCTGGCGTTAAACTCGACGTTGTTGTGTTCATTGAGTAAAATAAATTTGTGATGACCATTTTACCCTTAAATTTATAAAATTGCATCCTTTGTCCCGATATATAAATAACCCAATTAAGGCTAACCATTTCAATTGACCATTTCAATTGATGAGTTTATAGCTGCTGTAGGTGGACACCGGAGGTATATCCCTCTCTCTGTTTCTCACTTTCTTGTATATCTTATTTAAGGTTGAGCATATATTAAATCTTCATTATTGTCTTTAACTGAGTAAGTAATAACTTTTAGAAGAGGTAACTTCAAAAAACCAAGCATGGAGAACAACTTAATTAAGCTCTATGGAGCATTCCTACGATGTTTGCGATGCTTCCCAACCTTAATCCCATCTTTTTCTTGGACTGAATTGCTTTTAGAATCACCAATTGATGATTGGCGATTTTTTGATGACGTCATCGTCGGGGGTGTGAAAAAACGCTCTTCAATTTGACCGTTTGGTGGATCTGGGGGTTTGTGGGGATCGATTGGCATATCAAGGGTGAAAGATTAGATGTTATACTAGATGGATATGGGGGTTTGCGGTTTATATGCAGGGGATGGTTGTTGAATTAGATGAAAAAGTGTTGTTGGTCACGGACCATCAACTGTCGATGCCACATAGCCTGAGAGTCGGTGCAATTTTATGTAAAGTGTCTTCCTTTTTTGCTTAGGGAGGTTTGAATTTGGTAATTTACATGTTTTTTTGGTGATGTTAGGTAACTGTTAGAAATTTTCATAAGGAGGATCCCAAATTTGCTTGGACGAAAATAGTATTATTCGGATCATGTTGTAAGACCAGTATTCGTGTTAATGTATTTTCTCCATTAGAAAGGGGTTAGTGCTGCTATAGTCCTTTCTGTTATATTTCCCTTGTGGCAATTATGTAAGAATCTCACGTATATAGTAAATGCATTATTCTTTTTTTGCTGCAGATGCTACCAATCTTTTGACAAAAATTATATGGTTTATGACAAAAGATAATAGGGTAAAATGGAACAAAAATTTTGAAAAAAAGGACGATGGGCGCAATTTTTTCAAGCAGCGAGGACTATTTTTGTAATTTAGCGCAAGGACGATGGATCAATTTTCGCAAACCCACATGGATCATTTATGTAATTTGGAAGGGTAAAATGGTCATAATACTCAATTGAAGACAAAATGTCGAGTTTAATGTCTGAAAATTTATTTTTTTGTTATTACGTCGAACTAATATTTAATGACAGTATGATCTTTAATAGGTTATTAGCGCAGAAAAAACTAGTGACTCTAAACTTCGTGAAATGTTGCACAAGAGGTTAAAGTAGGAGGTATTTGATTGTTATTGATGATATCTGGAGCAAAGAGGCATGGGATAACCTGAAAGTACTTTTCACCAATGATGACACCAGCAGTAGAATTCTCCTCACGAGTCGCCTCAATGAAGTTGGATTACATGCCAAATCAAAACCAAACGGGCTTGTCCATTTCCTGAGTTATCTAACGGAATTACAAAGCTTGGAGATATTGGTCAAAAAGGTGTTTCAAGACAACAGATTCCCCAAATGGGTGATTCGACATGGAAAACAAATTGCAAAAAAATGTCAGGGACTACCACTTTCGGTGGTTGTCATAGCAGGACTTCTAGCAAAAGAACCAGAGAACAAGGATTCGTGGGAAAATATTTCTTGCAGTGTTGGTTCATACATTGCTAGTGACGAGAATAAACACATGAAAACACTAGCTTTAAGCTACGTTCATTTACCTCTTCACTTAAAGGAGTGCTTTCTTTATTTAGGAGGATTCCCAGAAGACTTTAAGTTCCCTGCCCGATGGTTGATAAGGTTATGGATGGCTGAGGGATTTATACAAGAAGCTGAAAATCAAAGTTTTGAGGATATTGGGAGGCTTACCTCTTGGATCTAGTCGTGAAACCTTGTAATTGTTGCGAAAAGGACGTTCAATGGCGATGTCATATCTTTTAAAGTCCATGATCGTGTGAGAGAGATGTGCCTTAAAAAGCACAAGAAGAAAGATTCTTTACGAAAATAAACTCGACTGACATGTAATGCGCATTACGAGGTTATTACATCATACAAAATCTGGTTTGTTCACACATCAAAATACTTACATAGTAAACTTTGCTCATCCGCCCACCGGAGCATTCGATCACTCATTTATTTTCACAAGTCGAGATGCTTGTTAATTAACACTTCTTGAGTGTTTCCGTTCCTTTATTAGCTTTGGGGTGTTGGATCTACGTAATTGTGAGTACCTTCTTTTCCGGAGGGTATATCATTACTAGTCCACTTAAGGTACCTTGCAATCGGCATTTATTAGGTTTTCCATCCTCGTTGTTGAATTTAACGAGCCTTGAACCCTCATTATTAAAACAAGTCGAGATCTCGCTTTACCAAGTAACATATCGATTTGGTAAACTTGAGGCATTTGTCGAAATGTGAAATTTTATCTTCCTTCTATTAATCGCCAACGAGCTTGCAAACTGGTTTTAAAAGCGCGATCTTGTCGATGCGATAAGGGTCAAAAGCCGAGGCGGTAGCGAGGCGAATGCCCGCGCATCACGCGTGCAGGCGACAATTCATAAAAAATATTTAAATTATATATAGTGCACAAAACACATTAATAACACATTTAATGTCAAAGATACCATGCATGTTCATAGTTCACGATTCTATATCACTAAAATCCATAAATAGTCGAAAACTAAGATCAAATTGGACCCGTATTTTAAAAGTAAAGCCCATGAGAAGAAGCCCAATACACATTATTAAGTCCAATTAATAATTAAAAAAAAGAAAAATAAAAAAAGGCCAAAAGTACATGATCTTGAAAAAGCGATCGACATCGGTGATGCGTGCGATCGCGCGCATCACCTCGCATCCGTCGCGCATCGCATCGAGGTGCACGATGCAACAAAGCCTCGCATCGCAGCGCATCACGCATCGGTAGCGCGATGCGCGCTTTAAACACGACTTGCAAACCATTTCGGAGGTGGGTTTGGAGATTTGGTAGAATATTTTCATAAATATTTTCCGGTGATAAAAAACTTTCATCGATCTTCTACTCGAATGAGAAAATGACTTTGAATTACTTCCATGCCTTGAAACTTTGAAGTTAAGCGGAATCTACAAAGAAAACTAAGCGAGCGGAAGCGCCAAAAGGTGAGCCAAACCGAAATAATCAAATTAGTTTCCTACGACATTGAAAAAACTTACATTAGTAAAGTGTTATCTACCTTGGGTGATATGTCAATCATTCAATCGTTACCTAACCTTGAGGTTCTCAAACTATGTCGGATGCCTTGAGGGGTCCTGTGGAACCTGAGATGATAAGGAGCAATTTCGACAATGAAACTCTTGAGACTTGATATGTTAAATATCAAGCGTTGGAAAGCTTATAGTGTCGACTTCCGTATACGAAACAATTAGAGATTGTGGAGTGTTATGATCTTGAAGAGATACCACTTGAAATAGGGACATTCCAACTCTTGAGCTTATCAAAATTGAAGGTGGAGCCAGCTCTGTTGTTGAATCCATGGAAAGGATTCAAGAAGAACAACATGATGTAGGAAATTATGACTTGCGGATAAAGTTGATGGAATGGAATTATCCTTTTTATCCAATCATGAGGATTATCGTTAGAATTTGGAGCGATGTAGGCGAAGCCACGGGAATTGAATGCAAGCGCATAAGCCGTAGATTTTCCATAGTGTAATTTTTTTTTTTTTTTTTTTTTTTTTTTTATTTTTTTTTTTTGTTATTTTGTTGAAAGTAAGCGTGAAATACTGCGAAAATTTATGAGTGCACACCCTCTAAAATGTAGAAAAAGTTTGAGTCCATACCCAAATCAAACTCACCATTGTTTAAGGGAAGAAAAAAAAAAGTTTGGGTCCATACCCCACTCACGCGGGATTGGGTATTGTTGTTGTTGTTGTACTATATAGAATAGTGTAGATACCCTATTTGATTTAGTTTTCTTCAGGTAACATTGTTTGGTTTTTCTGGTACGGCTTATTCCGACATCTCCAAATGATGCTTTTATATTGTGTTTTTCTCTAAAATTAAAAATATAGTTCAATCAATCGAAGTATTTACATATATAAATATGGGAAGTGATTTGCACACTCTCACAATTGATTGGCACACTCAAATTATGAGTGTCTTGACATTTATACCCTCATATCATTTTTATTTTTTTTCTTCCTGTAAGGGTATAAATGTCAAAACACTCATAATTTAAGTGTGCCAATCAATTGTGGGAGTGTGCAAATCACTTCCCTATAAATATACATGCTTCAAAAGGTAATTTAATCATTCGAAGAAAGGAAGTACCTATACTGAGATCAACTTACAAGATTGTGTATCAAGTACAAGTGATATATGTTAGAAGATTGCTAAGCAAAAGCAATCCATCAACTAGTGGTTTTAAAGGAGAATAAGAGTATATTTCCGCACGCAAAATCCAGTTTATAAAACTAATTATCCCACTAGATAGTGAATTTACATTCATATGTTATACACTTGTACATGTCAAATATACTTACATTACTAATGAAAATGTATCAATCTAAATCAGGAAAATCTTCATCCTAATACCGACGCCTTTCACCAAATTACTAATGGAATAGTATCTACTTCAAGAAATCAATAGCAACGTTTTTTAGCTAAAAAAGGCATGTTTCTTGGGTCCGTATACTAGATGCAAATAAGATACAAATAAGTACTCATATCTGCTTATTTAACCATTTTATGTTTTTATAAGCACAAGAGAATGTTAAGCTTAAAGAAAACAACTTAGTTCACAGTACCTGTCAACTTGTAACTTTAACCGCAATCAGAGGCTATCAGAGTGATATAACTCATATCAAACTACTAACCGAAAACGGCTACTCACACCAAAATAAGTACATAAAGTGTTTTAATTCATCCATACACTGAAAGTTGAAACTGCTTATGTGCCTTTTAAAATGCAGTAAGTAGATAAGCTTATAATGGGCGTGTTTGAGATTGTTGGTACAAACAGCTTTTGCTTTTTGCCAAAAGTGATTATTAGCTTGTACTTATAGCATTTAACAATACACAACATAGAGTTTGGATTGGCTTTTGTTGTATCAACACACAATAAGTTGATACGCCGTTCTCGAGTGTTTAGCAAATTCTAATAATCCATATACAAAGTGCTGATGTCAAAGAGTTTCTTCAAAACAGCTTGAATAGTTGCTAAGCTGAAAACAGCTTATCTTAATCCCTGTGCATGTCTCCATCCAAACAAAATAGCTAAAGTTTTTATTTGTGTTTGGTATAAAGATATGGCATAACTTATCTATTGACTAAGAGGGTGTTTTGATCGCTCACCGTTTCGCTAATCTGTTTATTTTAAAGCATATAAGGAATGTTTGGATACACAAACTGCTTGTATTTATCTACTTAATTCTGGCGCAAAATAAACAGTTTTCAATAACCTGCATATTTCAAGGTGCTTATTTAAAGTTGAAATTCATTAGGTAAACATCTTGGGCGTGGCAAGGGAAATGGTACCGAGGTTAGGCCACGTACATTTGAGTCAAAGACTCATCCTCCCGGTAAGGAAAACCTCACTTTCATCCGTTTATTTAAGATGAAACTAACATTATTTTTTTACCCTTGTATCTAACCAAAAACCATTGCAACTTTTAACATATATATTCTTTTTCTTTTCTGGATATTTATTGCATTTATTTTTTTACAACATAAGCAAGCAAGAAAATATATCCTAAAGTGCTTATAAGCAGAAAAATAAGCAACCGGAAACATTAATGATCCCAACAAGTATATTTGCAATTAATCGATCTAGATACCTATATACCATGCAACTTACCCTGATTATGCTAGAGATAAGGGGTAACTAATTAAAGGTATAGATTCAGTAAATGAAAATTGGACATATGAAAAGGCATAATGCGCACATATACCTGTTTGGATTCCCATCCACGACGAGCTTGTTACAGTGGGTTATGAAAAACGCGTGTGAAAATTAGTCACTCGCTCTGAAACACCTTGATTTAAAAAAAATAAAAAATAAAAAAATAATAAATAAATAAAAAAATCTCTTTGAAAACAACCCGTTTGGCTTTTAAAAGAAACTTGACTTTAATATACATTTCACTTATAAATATATCACTAGAGTCGAGATCAATATACATCTCATATTTATCAAAGATTAAATAAATCAATTTTAATGGTCGTTTTAATCAAAAAAATAAAAAATAAAAAAAATAACTATTTTCACAATTTTTTTTAAATACCATATCTTCTGAACCGGTAAATCTTATTCTGAAAAATCTGTGCATTCGACGAGAATTAAATTATCTTTTTATAGATATCGTTTCTTTATATTTTCGACAAACTTTATTTTTTCAAAAATTTCGACCAGAAAAATGATTTTCAAAAATCACATGTGATTTGTAAAATCAAATCATATCTGATAAAGCCTCTATAAATTAATAGTGTTGGGATGAGATATTTTATTAATTTAGCGAGATATTATTATATCGATAAATTAATAATTTATTAATTAAAAAGGTTTTACGTATGACCATTAAATTTTCAAGTCTAATATCTTAATTGAATTCTGATGTATCTTATTAGAGGCGAAATAAATTTGAAAACAAGTTCCAATTAACATTTTATGAAAATAAAATTAACACTTTTGTTGCAATACGAGAAGACAACGCTTGCAACTCTTTAGTCTGATAAGGAGATTTTAAGATAAACTCGATGTAGATTTGAAGTTCAACAAAAACAGTATTATGGATTCGTTTTTACTAAACAATCTTGGGATTTTGAAGTGTCTCTCTCTCACACACACATATATATACATATATATGAAATTTTTAGTAATTATTAGTTTATAGTTTCGTTGGACTAATATATATATACTGTTGGGGTTTCAAAAAATTATTATCTTATTATTTTATCGATTGAGGTCCAATTTATCTTGGTCCAAGTTGGAATTTGACAAATTATTAATTTTATCGAGGTTACTAATTTATCGAATTAATTTATGAGATTTTCTTCAGATGTGGTGGTGCCAAAAGCGTCCGGGGTCGGTGTTCGCCGTCTACACATTTTTGTGGAAATCATATATGATTTGCAAAAATCATATGTGATTTGTAAAAATCGAATCACATATGATTTTTCTAGGCCGAAATTTTGAAAAGATTCGCTAAAAATACATAGAAGCGCATATCTATAGAAAGATAATTTAATTCTCGTCGCGAATGTATGATTTTTTCGCGTAACGATTAACGGTTTGCGAGATATTTAATTTCTAAAAAAAAGGTGAAAGTTTATATATATATATTTTGTTTTAATTAGAAAAACGAATAGCTATGATTAGTCCATTGGATATATATAGTAAATTTGAGATATATATCGAATTTTTGCGTATATGACTATTCACCCATTTTGTCAAAAACATGCTTATTCTGGAAATACTTTGACTTTAATAAGGAGTACACAAATATACTCCTCAAGCATGGTTCTCAAGACTTAAGCGTTATCTAATAGAGATCGTATAATTTCTTTTTCAGATAATAGATGAAATGGTTAAAATGAGTTGTGAAAAGAAAAAGTTACCCACTGCGAATTTGGTGGTTATGTGGTTTTAAAAAAGTTGACCCCATTAACGGTGGACATGGATGAACAAAATTGATCATTAGTGGATATGGATATTTATGAATAATTATTAGCATATCGGATATGGATGAGAAGTTTGCATCCATGGATTACCTATTTATCACTCGAAATAATATATATATACACATTTTTTTTTTAAATTGTAACAAATGTATACGTGTGTTCGATTTTGTTTTCTTAACTTGATGTTTAATTGGTAATATAACTTTCATGAAATGAAAGTTTATCGTAGGATATGATAGTTTACTTTCAAGCTTAGTTGAATCTTAATAACTTTCATATAAGATAGATGTTCAAAAATTAAAATCACCTAAAAATGCACAAATTAACATCATATGAGAACAAAAAACATTTATTATAATGCAGTGTACCATTGTATTTTTTTTACCTGAGTTTTCGACTGACATTCTGGCCGTAATCATAGGCATGACTACCTTTTTGGATAGCCGTGGGCGGTAGCGTGTGAACCTGGTGGCCGATGGGGACCATTGTATTTGTTTTGTAACAAGGCATGATTTAGTTTTAACCAGGAATCGATACACTTCTTGTTGGGAAATTTAGTGCTGACTTGTGGGATTAGTTCACTTGTAATGGGTTAGGATGTCTGAGTGTACACCCATAAGGTCCATGAACACCTCGACTCTTATAGTGGTTTGGATTGGTAGTCTTGTAGTAGAAATCTTGCTTGTGGAAAGTCTTGCTTGTGGTTTTCATTGATAAGCAATGTAATGTTTCCAGCGATAAGCGGTGTTTCCAATCGAAGTTTGTGGTTTCATCGAATCGATGTATCCATCGATAGCACTATGAAATCTTGCTTGTAACGGCTTTGACTTATTCAGTGGCGGTTTCATTCGCTTAATGACCACGTTTAATTGGTCATGTAACCACTAACTGGCTATAATGGGGATAATTATGAGGCTATTAATGGGCGATTAATACTCATAATTCCATTTGATTAGCTTAGAGTAAACTCCTATAAATAGGAGATCTTATTATGCATGAAAGACACACAGAAAACGAATAACACTTATAAGCGCAAGGGTTATAGAATTGTGCCTAATTCTCTGCGCATTTGGTCTTATCCCAGTAGATATTCGTGTAACTCGTGAATTAGGGTCGAATAGTTTACTTTGGAAAGTGATCACACGATTCAAGTGATATCCGTTAACCACCAGTGGTATTTATTCTCACGACCGTTTGTTTGTTTCTGTGAATAGTTACACATTTCTGTGAATTGATTATCTTACCACCTCTTTGGGCATACAACACCAACAATCAAAGTAAACTATTTTGTGATAATCAATGGATGTTTTAATGAAACACATGGCTTCAAACTTTGCTAAATTTGGACAAGTTTGAAGGGTGGACTTTAGGAGGTGGCAAAGAAGATGCACTTCTGTCGAGCATGAGTGTGGTGTATGCTAACTACACCTATTCACGATGATGGGGATGATGCTCGTGTGGAGCGGATCCGGATGAGGAGCAAATGGGAGAATGATGACTACATATGCAGAGGTCTTATTCTCAATGGTATGTCGATTCTGTTTGATATTTATCGAACTTTGAATCTTCAAAGAACTGGGACTCCTTGGATGCCAAATATATGGTGAGGATGCATCAAGTAAGAAGTTTCTTGTTAGTAATTTTACAAATTACAAAATGACTGATTCAAGACCAGTCATGGAACAATACAATGAACTTCTTGGAATACTTGGAAGGTTTACACAACACAATATGCACATGGATGAGGCTATTCAAGTCTCTTGTGTTATTGATAAACTTCCTCCTTCTTGGAAAGATTTCAAGCATACCTTGAAACATAAGAAAGAGGAATTAACTCTGGTTGAGTTGGGTAGTCATCTGCACATTGAGGAATCTCTCAAGATGCAGGATAATGACAAGCCAAATGGTAGCAATGCTGTTGGACCATCTGTTGTCAATATGGTAGAGCATAACAACTCCACCAGGTATAATGACAACAAAGGCAAACACAAATATCATGACAACACAAGGGAAAATCCTAACAAGAAGGCAATACCTACTTGTTGGAAATGTGGCAAAACTGGTCACATTAAAAGGGACTGCAAGGGTGTTAAAGTTGGTGGTAAAGCCAATGGATCGAGCACTAATGGTTCGAGGAGTGATGGTTCTTCCAACTCACCGAAAGGTCGAATATGGTTAATAAGTCTTTTCAGATTTATTATGTTACATATGTATCTCGAATCTCATTATGTGCGGGATGATGATCTTGCGTGGTGGGTTGACTCGGTGCAACAGTTCATGTGTGCAAAGATAGAAGCGAGTTCAAGACTTATGAGTCACCGAATGATGGTTCTATTCTTCACATGGAAATGAGTCAACGACCTTGGTGCATGGTCGTGGTTGTGTAGATCTTAGGTTTAGTTACGGAAAGATTGTAACTTTGTTTAATGTTATTCATGTTCGACATAAGAAAAACTTGGTTTCAAGTAGTGTTTTGAATAATCATGGATATAAACAAGTTATTGAATCGATAAATTTGTTATTTCTAAATGTGGTGTTTTTATTGGTTTTGGTTATTTATGTAATCAAATGTCCGGCTTAATATTACCACGACAGTGTTATTTCACTTTTGTGACCACATATGATCGGTGACTCTACCCTTTGGCATGCTAGACTAGGTCATGTTCACTATAAAAGAATGCAAGATATGTCTAGGGATGGTTTAATCCCGGATTTGACATGGACACCGAAAAGTGTAAAACTTGCATGTTGACCAAGATAACCAAGAAACCCTTTCGGGGTGTTAGTCGTGAGACTAAGCTCTTGGGTCGATACACGATGACACATGTGATTTGCATGCCACTCCTTCTTGGGGAATAAGTACTACTTGTGACATTTATTGATGATGCTTCTAGATTTTGTTATGTCTATCTTTACATACCAAGGATGAAGCATTAGATAAATTCAAAGTGTTTAAAGCGAAGTTGAATTACAACTTGGGTCCCGATCAAAAGATTAAGGATGATAGGGAGGTGAGTACATGGATTCTCGGTACTTTCGATCATTGGTATAATCCATGAAACGATCGCCCTTATACTCCTCAACAAAATGGCATTTACGAAAGGAAAAGCGGTCTTTGAAGGAGATGGTTAATTCCATGTTGTCCTATTCGGATCGAGTCAAGGTTCAGGGTGAAGCTATGTTAACACTTGCTATTTATTAAATAGGGTTCCCAACAAAAGGAACAAGGTTACCCTTATGAACTCGGACTAAAAAAACCCAACTGAACTATCTCAAGGTTTGGGGTTGTAGGGCTATTGTAAGACTCCCTGATCCAAAGATGAAAACTTTGGGTGATAGAGGCATTGATTGTATCTTTGTTGGATATGTTGAGCATTCTAAAGCTTTTAGGTTCTATGTTATTGAACCTAATGAATATATTTCAATTAACTCAATAATTGAATCAAGGGTTGCAGACTTTGATGATAATAGATTCTCATCAGTCCCTAGACCAAGTCAGAGGATTCCTAATGGAACTCATGACACTGGTGTATCGAGGTCCCTCGATGATGAATCATCGATGGTCCCCGATGAGGTTGTGGTTCAACAACTCGAACCTCTTTCGGGAAGAGCAAAGGTCGAGGACTCAAAGTTATTTGGACACGAGTTTCAACTATACTTGGTTGAAGGAACAAGGGATGAGGTCTCGACCAATACTCCTATTGCTTCATTGTTGAGGATGATCCCAAGACATTTGAAGAAGCAATGAAGTCCCGAGGATATTGCTTTACGGAAAGAATCTATCAATGATGAGATGGATTCCATCATGGGCAACAACACTGGGTGTTGGTTGATCTACCACCGTGTTGCAAACCTTTGGGTTGCAAATGGATTTTCAAAAGGAAAATGAAGGTAGATGGAACTATTGAAAGTTCAAGGCTAGACTAGTCATTCGGGGCTTTAAACAAAAGTCGATGATAGACTATTTTGATACGTATGCCCACGTGGCTCGTGATCGATTACCATAAGACTGGCGATTGCTTTGGCATCTATTCACAATCGGTTATTCATCGGATGGATGTGAAGACGACTTTCTTGAATGGTGAATTGGATGAGGAGGTTTACATGAACCAACCTCGTGGCTTCATCATGCACGGAAATGAAAACAAGGTGTAAACCGATTAAGTCTCTATGGACTTAAGCGGGCACCTAACAATGGCATCAAAAATTTGATGAAGTGGTTTTGTCTAGTGGTTATGTTCTTAACCAAGTCGACAAATGTGTATATAACAAATTTGATGAATCGGTAAAGGAGTCATCATCTGTCTATATGTAGATGACATGTTGATCTTTAGCACTAACCAAAATCGGTGACTTGACAAAGGAATTTTGTCATCAAGGTTCTCCATGAAAGACATGGGGAGGCGATGTTATCCTTGGTATAAGGATTAAACATGAAAGTAAAAGAATTTCTATATCTCGGTCTCATTATATTGAGAAGGTGTTGAGGAAATTCAATTACTTTGATTGTACTCCGATGAGTACACCTATGGATACTTTGAGAAGTCGATGCCTAATCATGGCAAGGTTGTATCTCAACTTGAGTATTCTAGGGTAATTGGTCGCTGATGTATGCCATGACATGCACAAGGCCCGATATTGGTTTTGCGGTGGGAAAATTGAGCGGTATACTAGTAATCCTAGTGCTCATCAACATGAGCGATTCGGAGGGTCTTGAAGTATTTGAAGAGAACTATGGATTATAGTCTCTCATATCTGGTTACCCATCGATGTTGGAAGGTTACACCGATGCAAGTTGGATCGAAGAACTCAAGACAATTCGTCTACCGATGGTCGGGTATTCCTACTTGGTGGAGGTGCAATTTCTTGGGCATCCAAGAAGCAAACTTGCATCACCGGTTCAACAATGGAATCAATTTGTGGCTTTAGCGGTGGTGGTAAAGAAGTGAATGGTTGAAAAACTTGCTTCTTGAGATTCCATTGTGGCCTAAACCTATAACACCTATTTCTATCCGGTGTGATAGTGCAGCTACATTGGCTAAGGCTTATAGCCAGATGTACAATGGTAAGTCTAGACACTTAGGTGTCAGGCATAGCATGATTCGTGAGCTTATCATGAATGGGGTGGTATCTATAGAGTTTGTGAGATCTCAACAGAACTTAGCTGATTCGTGAGCTTATCATGAATGGATGTGGATATAGGTGTGGATAATGAAAAAATAAATTGATATGGGTATGGATACAACCTCAAACGATCCATATTCGATCCATTGCCATAGGGTCGGTATTATGTAAATCTATCCAACCACCATCAACACTGATCCATTACCATGACTACATGTTGGTGCCAATGAATAACCGAAACCATCCAAACAACCACCAAATACATACGAAATATCACCAAGACCACACAACCCCCGTGAGTATGTTCGGTTCCGGTTGGATCTAACGGCAACACTAACGGTAACGGTAACGGTAACGGAAGGAACGTGTTTACAGGTATAGAGAAGAGATTGGAGGAGCGAAGGAAGGTTCAGGAAGAAAGTAATAGATCGGAGGAGCGAAGGAAGATTCTGGAAGAAAGTAATAGATCGGCCCTCCGAACCTCCGGCGTGTAGCCGGCGGCCGGAGGCGGCGGCGGAAGATTGAAGTAGCGGAAGAATTAGTGTTTATGGATCTTAATGGCCTGAAACCATGTAGAATAATAGAATGATATAATTGATTTGCTTTATTAATTGATTGATTCTACTGCAATTACCTCGACATATAAATATTACACAATGGAGTCTTCTAGACTTGGGCCTGGGCTTGAGCCCGATGACATAATACAGACTAACAGAATATACCAGAACCCGATCAATCCAAAATATTAATAGGGTTGGGGTTGGGGTTTGGTTTGTTTTTAGTTTCAACTTTCAACTCGGGTAGACTGACCCGAATGAACTCAGCCAACCCGACTCAACTAACACCCCTAGCTGTGTTTTGAATCATTATGGGGGTTGACAAAACGAACTCAGTTGTGCAGAAACAAAAATACGGAAATTTTTAATTGTGTGCTTATTTTTGTTGGCTTAATGATTTAAGGCTTATTTGATTCGCTTATGGCTTTTAAGCTTACTTATACCCACTTGAGCTTGTTAGATTATAAAGTTTGTAAGTTTAAGTGAATAAACTCATGAGCTCAAAATTAAGCTTATGAGCATATAACCATCAAATAAGCTTACGGTTATGTTTGGCACACAAAATTATGGAAATATTATGCTTATTTTTTCAAAAAATAAGCTAATTAAAATATAATCTTTGTTTAGCAGACATAACTTATCAGAGATTCTAAAAAAAATAATCTTCCATAATCTTTGAAAATAAAGGTTACTTCATGTAGTTTATAAAAAATCTCTTTTATAATCTTTTAAGCAACAACACCAAAGACCAAGATCAACAACAAGACCAAAGATCAAGACAATCTATTTTTGCCAAACATACACATAAACATTCTTGTGAAAAAATTGGAGATTATGATTAACAAAGTTACCATAAGACCTTTCATAATTTCTCATGTTCATCATCCATAACAATCCTAATTAGCTTTCTTTCATAAATTCATAGGTAGCAAGCCGACTACAAATATCTCAAGACTATACTCTTGTGGATAACTTAAAAGTGCTAAGATTATACTTTTTTTTGTCATGTATCCTTTTGTTTTGACATATTTATGGTTTATGTTGGTATTTTATTTATTATATGTGTTTTATATTCGGGTTGTTATTTGATCTTTTAAACTACAGCAACAATAATCTGCCAAATACTATGTAAAAAAAATAAGCGACGACTTCTGTATTTTTCAACAACACCAACGTTAACATCATCGTCAACAAGTAACTAGTTTTGTTAAACATACTTTATATATATACTAGCAGGGTATCCGTGTGTTGCGGCGGCGGGTACCCTGTAATCAAAATGTTTGGCGAGTAATTTTTTTCGATCACATGTTTTTCCTGATAATGCTTTTATGCATGGGGAAAATTTTGAGGAATAACTTTATCACACGCTATTTCATATTAAAATGCCAAGCATACGTGCATCGCGATGCAATGGGATACCAAAACGTTAGTCAACAATATTATGAGGTTGTGATGAGTGACGGTGAAAGGTACTTGTTAATGAGTATATGTTGTGTAATATTTGTCAGAATATTATATAACGTGTAAACATAGAGAATCTTCGTGCTTTATATGTTTATACGTTTTCATACTTAATAGATCATCTGAAAATCTTCAATTAGTACTTTGACGTGTACTATTTTTATCAATCGAATTTATTGCAAAATGATTAGTATTTCACAAAACTTGTACTAAAATACATAGATGATAAATGTTTTTTTTTAATATGCAAATTTTATAAAAAATAAATGTTCATAACCAAACAAAAATTCTGCATTAAACTTACATTAATAAACGCGCTAAATAATTATGTGTAAAACAATGATTCTTTAATGTATTAGGGTGGTGGCATCACCTTCGGTTTGCCTTCGGTATGGATTCAAACCGCACGGGCACACCATTGCCACTCGTGCGGTATGAATCGGTGTGGTATGGGATTCGGGGTGTGATGCCGATTCGGTATGGGAAGGACCATGTGTTTGTGTTTAGGATATTTGAGGTATAAAATTAAGTGAGGTATGAATCATGGTTGCCACTAGAAAACTATGGTGAGATATGAGTGAGGTATGAGATTAGGTGGAATGCTATTATTGGTGGGTGGTGAGGTATGGTGTGGCATGAATGTCACCACCCTTATACATAGCATTAATCATTTGTACATGTCTCATATTAAGTTGTATTGCTTAAAATTAAAGCATTGAGTAAAGTTCAAAATACATCCGTGTGGTTTGTCCTGTGTATTACTTTACATCCCTAAACTTTTTTTTGGCACAAAATCATCCCCCCGTTAGTAAAGTTGGCACAAATACATCCCTCTGTTAGTAAAATCAGTTAGTGGGGACTAACGGTGCAAATATTTCTCCGTTATCTCCTAACGAAAGAGAAAATATTTGCACCGTTAGTCCTTAGGACTAACGATGCAATAAAATAAATTGTACCGTTAGTCCTAATGACTAACGGTGCACACACCGCCACCTACCACCACCAGCCACCTTCACCACCACCTACCACCTCCACCGCCACCTCCACCCACCACCCCCACCTCCACTGCCGCCACCCACCGCCACCACTTCCATCACCACCCACCTCCACCGCCACCTACCACCTCCACCGCCACCTCCACCCACCACCACCCAACGCCACCACCACCCACCTCCACTGCCGCCACCCACCGCTACAACTTCCATCACCACCCACCTCCACCGCCACCTACTGCTACCACCTCCACCGCCACCTCCACCCAACGCCACCACCCCCACCTCCACTACCGCCACCCACCGCCACAACTTCCATCACCACTCACCTCCACTCACACTCCTCCACCACCACCACCGCCGCCACCACCTCCACCGCCGCCACCGCCGCCACCGCTTCACTCCACTCACTTTCACTCAACGCCACCACCACGCTGCCACCCACCACCTCCGCACAACCACCACCGCCATCGCCGCCTTCACACGCCACCACCACCATCATCGCCACCCACCACCACCATCACCGGCGGCGATGAAGGTGGCGTTGATGGTGGTGGTGGCGGCGACGGGGTGGCGTTGATGGCGGTGGAGGTGGCGTGGTGGAAAGTAATGGCGGTGGAGTGGCGGCGACAGAGGCGGGGGTGGTGGCGTGGTGGTGGTAGGTGGTGGCGGTGGAGGTGGGTGGTGGTGGTGAATGGTGGCGGTGGTGGCGGCGATGGAGGTGGGGCGTGGCGTTGGGTGGTAGTGGGTGGCGGCGGTGGAGGTGGTGGCGGCGGTGGGCGGTGGTGGTGTGGTGGCGGTGGAGTGCACCGTTAGTCCTTAGGGACTAACGGTGCAATTATTTTATTGCATCGTTAGTCCTAAGGACTAACGGTGCAAATATTATTGCACCGTTAGTCCCCACTAACTGATTTTACTAACAGGAGGATGTATTTGTGCCAACTTTACTAATGAGGGATGATTTTGTGCCAAAAAAAAGTTTAGGGATGTAAAGCGATACACAGGACAAACTACAAGGATGTATTTTGGACTTTACTCTAAAGCATTTAGTGAAAGAAAATGTCTTCCTACATTTTAAGATAATTAGATTAAATATCCTCCTAGTGTGCATGAGATGTGGGCGAGATAAATGTAATTTATTTTCAAGAATAATGGGATTTAGTAAAACAATTATTTTTTTAAAATAACTCGCACTGATTTCTAATAATTTGCTTCTGATAACATATTGCAATCAACGATGACAAAACTAATGTGATTTTTTTCATGTATGAAAACACACTAGTTATCTTATGATAGAGGATAAAGCTTAAATATACAAACTCTAGGAACGACTAGCCATACCATTTGATGCAAAACCACAAAATTTCTGACAAACCATACATTATTGTAAATGTCGTAACTAAATACACTTTTCCCACTATCACCTCGGTTGAACAACATGTGGTCGTAGCTTCAACAAAATACACCTTCATAATTGCTTTCTTGACCGTCCATTTATTTGTGCATTTGTCATAGCACCCGTTGAGAATCTTCATTCAACCACTATTCCTCCCCAGTAAAAAAAGAGCGATTGAGAATCTCGTGAACCTTAAACAAAAATGCAAAAGTGGGTTGCTCGATACGGGATCTTCATAGTAGGTTGGACCAACATCCAACCGAGAGAGGCAGTCTTTAGAAGATCCATCTACTTGTCACCTTATCTACGTTTGACATTTGGTATTACTATCCACAAGTCCTATCGATTTATTCTATCACCTCATGCCAATATCCACGCTACTCTAACATATTAGTAACTTAGTATCATGTCTAGACAAATCCGCTCGCCATAATATATCCATAAATCGATAAGACAGTGTGATTATGCGACATTCAAATGTTGTTTTAGATTAAATATCGATATTACATGAGGCTAAACGCTGCGTTCCTGAGTTTTATTTTTGAAATAAGAGAAAAGAAGTGGGAAGTAAACAAAATAAATTCGTGTTCCTAAGTTTTTTTATGAGAGAAGAGAAAAGAAGATGAGAGAAAATTTGACTAAATTTATCTCCAAAACTTTCTTCTCAAAAGTGAGATGATTTGGAAAGAAGATATATTTGGAATCTTTTAATAAATGTAATTACTTAAATAACCTAATATAAAACATAACTTTTGAATATAATAAAGGGTATAATTGCAATATCATCGGTTATCTCTTATTTTCTCTCTTAACTCGGGAACATAACATAAAAAATTAAATTTCATTCATCTCCTCTTCTTTTCTGCCCATTTTTAACTCTTCTGTTCTTTCATTTCATCTCAAAAACTTAAGAACAGAGTGTAACTTGACAAGTTACACGAGTAGATTAGCAAGCATAAGATAACACAAAATCGCGTAAGACAAGTGATTGTGTTATAAACTATTTATGCATTTTTATTAGCATGTCTTAATTTATGTTTTCAAAGTTAAATAAAAATCATTGTCAAAGTACGTGGTTAGACATTCTGGTATCCTAAAAGAAGGTCTCAAGTACATAACTCATTAATTACACATACCGAGAGTAACTAGGGAAAAAGTAGAAAACAATCGCAAGTAGGGGCGTTAATCGGGTCATGTTGGTCGGGTTCTGGTCAAAGTCAAGTCAAGGCTAAAATTTACATACCTTAATATGACCCTATTTGAATTCAGGTTAGTCCGTTTGAGTCAACTCGGGTCGGGTCCATTGTGTGGTCAACCCGAATATTAGTAAAATAATAATAAATTGCATATTTGTACTAGTTTAAATAGATAATTTATAAAAATATAACTTTAAATAAAAAAAATAAAAAAAAATTATTCGGGTCAATTGGGCCGACCCGAACCTGAGTTAGCCAAACATTTTCAACCCGATACTAGACCATATTTAGTATTTGCATTACTCAGGTTGACCCGAATAACTTTAATAAAATAATTGACCCGAGTAACCCGACCCGAATAAGTTTAATCGGGTTTGGATATAGATCGGGTTTGGGTCGGGTCGGGTTTTTTGACATCCCTCATCACCAAGTATATCTTAATCCTATCTTAACTACCTATAAAGCATATATCACATCCTTTAATCTCTTAAAAGTTCTTAATATTTGAGTAATGTTCTTTCCCTATTATACCTTACTAGCAGTGTACCCGCGCGATGCGCTGGCGGGTACCATATGACTATATTTTGCGGCGAGGAAATGTTGTGTGGTTACATGTTTTTTTTACTAACAATAACCGTACAATTAAATGATAATTTAAATTAAAATAACTTTAAGCAATTAAATGAAATGTCATTTCGTAGCATTTTCTAAGAATAGTCCCAAATTCTTTATATGCTAGTACAGATAAATAAATAATTATTTAGGTAATTCGAGTTATTTGGTTCGGTTTTCGGTTTTACTCAGAATTTCTTTTTAACCAAACAAACCGAACCGAATAAAACGAAAAACCCGATAACTGAACTGATTAACACCTCTACTAAATATAACCATATACGTTTCAATTTTCAGCCTAATGCATCATTAACCAAAGACAACATTTGAATAAAACAAACTCCAGTCCGTGATTTTGAACAAAATTAGGCTCAATAAGAAATAACCAAGACCAACCTACAAAGTATTTAAAATTTTGCTCTTTTGAATGTTAAGTTTATTAGGCCACAAATATTGACAGTTTGACACCAACTAAAAAGGGTTAAAAAAACACACAACTTTAATTTTTCTCTAACCATAAATCATTTCACCTTTTGCAGCCATCCATTTCTCAAATGAAGCTACAACCTTTAAATTTCGTCCCTTCCATTCAACCAAAAGCGAATCAAACATGATCTTATCTTCATATTCGATGATCAAATACAAACACCCATTTTTCTTCTGTTAACCGATTTTCAGATCTTATTGTTTTGTTATAGATCTATGATGAGTTTGGTTTTCGAATATATATTATCTTGTGACTAAATTATAAAACCAATGATCTCAGTTTTTGTCATTTTTTAGGATAGTTTTTGTTTTGAGGAGATGGGTTTAGGATAGTTTTTGTTTAATGTTGTTTGTTTTGGTTAATAGTATATTGCACTTCATCTACTCGAGTCTTTCTTTTTTCTTTTCTTGGGCCGATGAAGACACATATCTGGTGTCTAAATATGAACTGGGGTTATGCTAACCATGTGGTTATTCGTAGTCTTAGTTTGGTCAAATGAGATAAAATGAGACCTTGTTTTATTTTATTTTTCTTTTTGTGGTTCGGACATGGTGATGGGTTTAGGGTAGATTGTGGTATCGGGTAGGCTGTTTAGATCACACAACGGCCACGGTGATTGGTTCGGACATGATGATGGATTTTTTTTTTCCGTTAGTGTTCTTGTTCGAACCAGATATGAGAGGGCGGTTGATTTGGAGTTGGATTGAAAATTCTATGTATTTGTTTCTCAGATATATTTTTTAGTGTTGGCTTAGCTTGTAGCTTGATTATATTGTACATTGTGATTAAATGGTTAAATATTTTGGTGAAGGGGTTAATTAAATAGCTTGATTAGATTGTACATTATGTATTAATTGTATGTGTTGAAAATTGGTTTTTTAGTTGTATTTGTGCTTCAAATAGTTGTAAATTATGCTTTTTACTTGTATTTGCTTAAAATCTATATTAAGAAATCTTAAAAAATTAATAGGAGAGAAATGCTTAAATGCATTATAATTATAAGTAATATAGATATGTGTAATATGTATAAAATCAAATAAATTATCGCTTGTGAATTTACATCTTTGCATCATTTGTCTTAAAAAAATTGTCCCGACTTTTACAAAAAAACTGTTTTTTTTTTATGGTTAATTTTATTTAAAATAATTCAAAATTTATTTAGATTGGTTCTCGAAACACTCTTACTATATAATAATAGTTTTGGAACTTTGTAGTTTTGCATGCATTTTAAAATAATATTAATTTATATGTGCATTTTTGCATTAAAACAAAACTAATTCAAAAAGAAATAATGGATGAAGCATTAAAATGTTGTGGAAGATAAATTAGTAAAAGTTATGTATTGTGTACATTATGCATTAAAAATTATAATGCTTAAAAAACACATTAATGACATCTTAAAAAAATTTAGGAAAGAGTGTGCTAAATGCTTTATAAGTAGTATAGATTATAAATATAAATAGCAAGTTTGCACAAATTTAATGTTCTTGGTCCTCTTGTTTCAAAACACACGCATGAACCTTAACACAAACATCTAACACACAATTTCAAAATCAATGAGAATACTTTCTAAAATTTCAAAACACACGCATAGGCCATAACACCAATCTATAAGTGAGAATACTTTTAATAATTAACTAGACGATTACCCGTGTATAGCAACGAAATTTTATAGTGGCATATACTTATAAGACTAAAATACACCGTTGGTCCCTAAACTTGGTCGGCCGGATCGCGATGGGACGAACCTCGCCCTTTTCATCGCCACGGTCCAAACCTTGGACATTAAATGTCGATTAGTCCCTTGACCAATAACGGCGTTGTCAAAGTTCCGTTATCATAAAAAAACCCGTAATCAAGTTCTTGTTGAGGTGCGATAGCCATTTTGTGATATATATTGTAGCACTGTCTTGTCCAACTTCCCACCATTTTGTACAATATAACAAAGCGTGTACTCATTGCTCATCCTCAAACATGTTTTGGAAGCCTACCCGAAAACCCTAATGCAATGTCTATCATCAAATCAAATAATCGAGTAAGAAAATAACAAACAACCACCTTGGATTTACTCGTGGCGAGTAAGGAATATCCTTTATATGATGATCGTGAAACGGAGGAAAGAGTGCAGATCGGGAGATATTGTAAGTCTTTTTGGTTAGAGCCTATTACAATCATATGTTAGTATGGTGATTAAGTTATTCCCTTTTAGGTAACTTTAGCTTAACAATGTTTTTGTACATTTTTTATCTGACGGTGAACTGGATCGTTTAGCATGACGTTACATTATGAAGGTACATTCAAATACTTTCGGTGGGATATATCAAGGAGGCAAGAAATGCCTTGTTGATCTTGTGGAAATAAAAGAGGTATCTGTTGATGAAATGGATGCTCTCATGACCCAAATCGGTTATGAGTCTGGACAAACCAATTATTTCTACTTTCTTAAGCATGGTTGTACATTAGACGCGGTTTGTTTTCATTGCGTGAAAGTCGCTAATCTAGACTTGTTGAAAGATGTTGTCATCTGACATAAGGCGATAGACGTGTATGTTGAAATAGGGAAGACTATATTAGAACTTTCAAATGTCCCCACAATCAATTAAGACGTGTTTTGGGAGATGGATGAAGATAGCGAAAAGTTGCTCTGCGGCTATTCAATCATGTTGTAGAGCGGTTGGTGTTAGATGATATAGATAATGAACCTTCCTAGATCCGTTTATACAACTTACACAATTGCTGTGGACGTCAATGATATTGGTGAATCTAGCAATTTGCCAAACATTGAGCCACTATTTTCCACCTTAGGCTGCTCATTTGCTAGCCAACTGTTCAAAACAAAGGGCGTGCTTTAGTAGTTATTGATGAGGAGAATGCTATAAAGGAGCCCGATAATGTTGAGGTTAATCTGTTTAGAGTGATTCGGGGAAGGACTTTGACAAAGGTGGAACATCACTAGTTGATGTCAATAACACCTTTGAGGAGCCCGAAAATTTTGAGGTTAATATGTTTCAATTGACACGGAAGAAGCATTTACACAAAGCGGCGGACCACTAGTTGATGTGAATAACGGGTTTGAGGAGCTGATGTAGATGTAACTCTGTTTCAACCGACTCGGGATAACATGGAAGAGGATCTGTTGTTGATCTTACTCTGTTACAAGCGAGTGACACTAGTGAATTTGGCAATGCAGTTGAACCAAATCAAGATAACACTTGTCAAGAGAATGATGCACGACTTGGTATGCTACAAGTAGGTCGAGTAATGATTTAGGTGAAGAATGAACAACCGAGAATATAAGTGATGACAAGCGGTTGGTAAATGATTTACTGTGATGGTTGATGAAGTATTTTGCGGTGACCATGTTAGTTTCCAACACGCACACTTTGCTAATGGCGTCTTTACCACTTTTCTATATCTTTGGTCGGGAGTTTGATCGCATGGGAAGTAAAAACCTAGTAAGAGAGCATTCAATAGAAACTAGGAGGGAGTTGTTTTTGAAGAATGACAAAACAAGAATAAGGGTCGGTGTAGGGGTTGTGTTCGCCAGAGGCCCAATCAAGGTCTGGGCTGGATATTGGCCCATCTAGAAGTCCATTAAGCGAAAGGGTTTAAGTGCATTGCTTTCTTCCAAAATGACCCTTCACAAATACTCGCCCATGGCTATTGTTTGTCGGCGGGGAATGGTGAGGCAGTGTCCGGTCGGTCGGAACATATAATGAGCAACACACTTGTTTGCAATCAAGGAAGTCGAGCTTTTGACCTTCGCTATATCTCATGAAAATTATAGCACAAGTTGAAAGAAATCCGAGCTTCATGTCGTGCATGCATAATCAACTTACCAACCTATCGACCTTCAAGTGTCCTGCGAGAAGGTTTTAAGGGCAAAAACCTAGCAATAACGACCATCGGGGTCAATTCAAGCTACAATTTACCATGTTGAGAGATTATGTTCAAGAGTTGCGAAGACAAACCCTAATACAACAAAGGAGATAAATGTGGAGCGACCTACGGATGAGTCTCTTCCAACCGAGAATTCAAGAGTGTATGTTTGTTTAGGTGCACGAAGCAAGGATTTAAAGATTGTGGGAGATCGTTGTTGAAATTTGCCGCTTTTCCAATTCGTGGTCCTTTCAATGGTCAACCGATGACAATGTGGGGAATTGATAGCAACAATGGTATATACCCTTTCGCTTATGCTTTTGTTGATTCGGATAACATAGGATCATGGACTTGGTTTCTTCATTGTTTATCCGATGATTTAGCACTTGGGCCAATTTCAAGCATCACTTTTATTCTTGACATGAATAAGGTACTCTCTTACTCTGTTCATGAATTTAAGTCTCATTGTTTTGAAACGGATAGTAAAGATATTTGATTTTGTGCAGGATATAAATACAAATGTGTGAAGTTTTTGAAAGTGCGAACACAGATTACGTATTAAAAGCATTCATGAGAAAATGAAATTGCAATGGAAAGGTAGGGCCTACAAAGACCATCTCGTGAAAATGTGCATGACCTCAATGTTGTCTACGGTTTAAAGCTATGGTCGATCTCAAGAAACTTAATCAACCACCCATGATTGGTTAAGTAAGATACCACCGATTCATTGGTCAAGGTCACATTTTCATGTAAGTGATCTATCGGTTTCACTTACTTTGTATTCATAAATGCGATATAAGCAGTTATAATTAATACATGTTTATTACTTGTCATCTTTAGGAGAGCTACTTACGATGTGTTACTTAATAACATGTGTCAAGTGTTTCATGAGAAATAAAAGAGGTTAAGCAAACCAATTATTACTGACCTTAGAATACATCGAGAATCTTGTATGAAGAGGATAATGCATGTTCTTATGGTGATTGAGAAGAGTGATGGGCCACTAACACCAATTGCACAACACATGCTAGAGGCCATTAAGAAAGAGGTCATTAAGTATAATGTGTTATGGAATGGGGATCAAAGTTTCGAGTTAGTGGACCATGGGGTGACCAATGTGTAGTTAATGTTGTACACAAGACTTGTACTTTCGGAAGGTGGGAGATAACAGTTACCATGTAAACATCTTTGTTGCTACCAATTGGAATATGGCTTTAAATGGCCAACAAGTCGGAGTTGTAAAACATGGGCTCATCCTTGTTACTATCTTCTCACTTGGGAGGCTACCTACAAACACCATGTCCATCATATAACTAGCGATGTACATTGGGAAAACCAACTATGCCAACAACAATTGTTCCATCGAAATCGAAACACACCCGGCTACCGCAAGAGGTAGAAAAGAGTTAGGATAGCTCCACAACGAAGAGATTGTGAAGGATGGTAAGTCGTCAAGGGCTTGGAAGAGTGTCGGTGTAGTATTTGTGGCATTCTTGGACACAACAAGGTAACATGCCTAGGGTATCTTGGAGTGGAAGTAGTGGAACCGCCAAAAGGAAATGTCAAGCAGTGCCTACTAAAGGCTGCAGGAAAAAAGAAACATCGTAAAGGTAAAAAGGTAGCGGCGGATAAAGAAGTTGAAGGTACATGTTTTGTTGTTGAAAGCCGTTAGTGCGATTCAAGAAAGTGGTGTTCAATCGAAAATCAAGAGCCAACAATCGAAGATCCCATCATACATGATGCATCCGACCACAATCCCAAAGAACATCAAGTCAAGCAATTGCCGATCCCATCATGCATGAGCAAGCCCGTGTCAATCCCAACAACATGATCAATCCCGATCCGATTCTTAGGCGCAATCGTGATGTTCAAGCACTACGCTTCAACCCACCTGCTACACAAAGAATGACTAGGCAACATGTTGCTGGAAAGAATGATGGCCTCACCATAGGTCAAATCATTATGCTAATTATCTAGACGATGTTTCATCTATGTTATTTCCGATGGACGAGTTATGTACTCTAAAAACATATGTACGTGTGTGTCTAACTCTGTAGCTCTCATGCTTTGAAAAGTATGCAATTTTATGCAGTTGGAATTATATCCATTTGCATTAACTATGGAACCATGTCATTATTGTGTATTTTTTTAGATTGACTAAACTTGATGTGTGAATAATTTGCATCAAAAGTAACCAAAGCTAAATAGAACCTCATAAGAATGTTGACATTTAAAAGTCAACCCTAAACAAATTGCTAACCATCCGCATACCCATAAGGCATAGAAAATCGAAACAAACAAAAGTAAATACTTCATAACAAGGTTACTACAATTCAAGATACGAACATTAACCACGTAGCCTCATTACATAAAAGGTTAAAAAGTTATCCCAATGCATAAACAATTAAGAACAACATCCAACTTAGCACCATGTAAATCTTCCACTTCCTTACATCACCTCGAGCGACTACTAATCTTGCCTCAAGCTCATTTCTCCCTCAAAAGTCCCGTATGATCATTCTTGAGCGAGCACGATTTCGTGATCATACCATCTTATCCATCGACAAGAAGACCCCTATTGATGATTATGAGAAATCATTAAACAACCACCATTGTTACAAACTTACACAAGAAATATTAAGACGACTTACTTGAACATGACAAGAAAGAATCGACGCCTGGTTGGCGAGAGGTCCACGAAGTGCGAATAATAAACTTGCTTACACACCAACAACGCACCATCTTCAAATAATTATCGTGTTGAAGAAGGCGGGTTTTGAAGGATAGTTTAGGGATGAGTGATAAATGTAGACCAAACCTTTTACACACATATACTTCTCAGCTACATACATCTGTCTGACGGTTTTATTTAAGACGCTACGGTGAAAGACGGTTTCCTCACCAACATAACGTTGACAACGACATTATTGGTCGAGGATGGATCGGCGTTTAATGGCCAAGGTTTGGACTGTGGCGATGAAAAGAGGCGAGGTTCGTCTGTCGCGATCCGTACCAATTAAGTTTAGGGACCAACGGTGTATTTTAGTCTCTTATAATGATATTTTGGTTAAGTGTTTTGTGTAATTAAAATATCACTACAACTATCTGCCGCTATAAATCACGTTACTATACACGAGTAATCGTGGTCTCAATCAACTCGCTCGACGTAGTCTTGAGACAATCCCAAACACCCTTCTAACTAGAGATCCAAACGTAAATGAAATACTCCAGTAAATTAGTTAGGACACACATTTGTTTACCCATTATTTTCCTAATTTCCATTTTATAATAACAAAATCTCCATCATAATAACACAACTCAAAGAAACTGAAAACAACCACCTTCAAAGTCTTCATCTTTTCAGCAATCTGTCAAACCCCAAAAGTAAGACATAAAACCTTCAATTTCAATTTTAGGGCTTTCTTTAATAATAATTGTTACTCCAATTCCTTCAAGGGTTTTGCCCAATTACATTTTCTAAGAGATAAAATTCATTAATTTCCCATTAATTCCCCCTAATTTGATCAATTTCTTGATCTAGGGTTTGTTGATCAATTTTAGGGCTTTTTTTGTTATCAATTGTTACTTCAATTCCTTCAAGGGTTTTGTTCAATTGCTTCTTGTAAGATATAAAATTCATTAATCTCATTTGATTGCTCATAATTTGATTGATTTCTTGATCTGGGGTTTTGTTTTTCAAGATCTTGATAAAGTTTATGATCTGATTGTGTGTAATTTGGTAACTGGATTGACGGATTTCACAATGCAGGTGTTGATTGTTTGGATTTTGTGGTGATCATGTTTAATTGTTGATTTGTAATGGTGAAGTAATTAGGGGTTTGCGTGTTTTGTTTGATTGGAGATCTGATTGTTTGTAATCATGTATAACAGAATTGGTGAATTTTACAATGTTGGCGTTTGATTATCCGAATTGTTGAATTGTACTAAATCTACTAAGAGGGTATTTATAGATTGATTGTAATTTTACTTTAGGGGCGAAATTTTTTATTATTACTTGCAGGTTTTTTCTCTTAAATAATGTGATTATCTGCACATTAAGTTTCGAAGCAACAAATGCTTATCCAAAACAGTTCATTACAAAAAGCAGTAAGCAGATAAACAGTTTTAATAAGCAATCCAAACACCACCTGTTGTAAGTTGGAAAACAAGCATGGTGCCATTATGTTTCTAGTATTTGCTTCTATATAAACATTTTCATCTTATGAAATATGCTTTAGGTATTGTTAGTTTTTTGGATTGCCATGAATCAAGTTAAATAGCGATTTAAAGGTATGAGTGATCAAGATACGAGGAGATATTTTATGTCATGTGTATGCTTTATAAAGGTTTGCGCAACTAGTAAGGAGCGTGAAGGGATCATGGGAAGATAACATAGTAAATGGCTGGAAAGCTTTCCCAGAAACCATTGTGTGTGAAATGTTAAGACCCTTTCCTCGCTATGTCATATGTTTTGGTCTTAAATGTGTTATCGAGATTTAGAGAGTTTTGGTTTTGAGGATTTGTATTTTTGTTTATTAGATCAAGATGGAACGAAGCATCTCTTACTGAATTGATAACATTTAATTTTTTTAGCATTATATTTATTAATGAATCACTCAATTTGACTGAATTTGGTATTCCTATAATTTACTTTTTCTTTTTGTTTATATGCTGCCTTTGTTCATTATTTGGTTAGAATGATATTTCTTTGTTATCTTAACTATTTAATGAGAACGCCAAAACAATCATATTTTATTACTTATCTAATTCATTTGACTTCTTTTTTTACTTGGCACTAATTCATTCAGTTATTTTAAAACAGGTCGTACGTTTCACTAGTTATTTTTATACTAGGGGCTAGGTTCATATATGAGCGTTGATGGCCGACCAACCTAATTTTCCTGCTGGATACTCTGTTGGAATTAGCCCATCTACTCCTGAGCCACAATCACGAAGGCCCGATACAAAGCCTAGTCCTTCCCCATTTACACCACCTTCGGGTCCCAGATTTGCACCGCCCACCATACAACCTAACCAGTTACATTCCCCTCCTATCAAGGGTTCACAGTTCCCTTCACCTACGAATGGTATTAGAACAGGAAGCCCTGTTCCACGTTTGAGCACCCCACCTGGACCACCTGTGTTTTCTTCACCAGTGCAACCTGCAGCTGGGCCGTTTAGAACGTCCCCATCAACTCCTCAACCGGTTGCCTTTTCTGCAGTTCCGTCATTGTCGGCTTCACCTCCTTCAAATTATTCAGATGGGACTAATGAGTATCAGAGACAGGTATCAAATGATGCTGAGGATACAGTGACTCTGCCGGATGCACCAAATGTTTTACTCTCAGCACGTAAGGTATCCCTTAAATAAAGCTCCTTTCTTTAGTACCGATGTTCCAAGATCTTTTTGTTTATATCACCATGTATTATCTTGAGATGTTTTGTAAAAGCATATTTATCATTCATAAGAAAGTAAATTGCATAAAGTAAAAAATTCATGTTATAATCATTTTCTAAAACTATCAAAATTTCGAAAATTGGCTCGAAACCATCCATATTTATAGAATCAGTATAAAACCATTCAAATTCTTCTGCATGTTAAAGGAAGGTTTTTTGGTCGTGAATTGTAAACAAAGTGAAATTATGTGCTTCTTTATTATTCATTTATTCTTATGTGCGTATACTGAAATAAATAGCAACGCTCTTTCACTTCATTTCTTATTTGGACCAATGGGCTTGTATAATTGTTACTAGAACCATTTAACTTCTGAAAATAAATTGACATAAAAAGAATCTGACTTTGAGAAACTGCTCTAGAATCATGAAATGTTGTCATTTGTCAGCACATCGCTGCTTGAGCAATGTCTAATGACCAGACTTGTCATATTTGTTTTATTTATTACGATTTTTCCTTTCTTCTGAGTCAGCTATCGTGTATGACAAAAATTTGAGATGGCAACAGTGACCTATCTGCCTATAAAAGGGTCAGTGGAGTTAGATTAATCTTATATAGTTATATTTAATGGATCAAACGAGTGAAAGTAAAGTATTAAATAAAATTATAATGGGTCAAACGAGCTAAAGTTTCCTAACATATACTCAAATGCATACAGCCTTTTAAATCTCTTTGTTCCATGCACTTGAGGTTTTACTGTAATATAGTTTTTGTAATCATACATCACCCTATGTTTTTTTTTTTTTTCTTAAATTTAAGAGATGACATAAAGCTTCTGACCAACTTGTTTTGATTTACACTATATATGTTTTAACCTGTTTAATTTCTGTATGTAGGTACTGAAACAAAAGAAACTGATGAATGTACCAAGCTTGGGTTTTGGAGCATTGGTATCTCCTGGACGTGAAGTCCTGCAGGGTCCACAAATAATTCAGCGGGACCCACATCGTTGCCAAAATTGTGGAGCTTTTGCAAATCTGTATTGCAACATCTTACTTGGATCAGGGCAATGGCAATGCGTAATATGCCGAAATCTGAACGGAAGTGAAGGCGAATATGTAGCTCCCAGCAAAGAAGATCTTCTTAATCTACCAGAATTAGCATTTCCAATGGTTGATTTTGTTCAAATGAGTAACCGAAGACCTGGTTTCGTTCCAGTTTCCGATTCTCGAATGTCAGCACCTATCGTTCTTGTTGTCGATGACTGTTTAGATGAACCACATCTCCAACATTTACAAAGCTCATTGCATGCATTTCTAGACTCGCTTTCACCAACAACAAGAATTGGGATTGTATCTTACGGACGAACAGTTTCAGTATACGATCTTTCCGAAGGATCGATCGCGTCCGCTGATCTTTTACCAGGTAATGTTTCGCCGAGTCAAGAATCGTTGAAACAACTGGTTTATGGAGCTGGGGTTTATTTGTCACCCATTCATGCGTCTTTACCTGTTGTACACTCTATATTTTCATCTTTTAGACCGTATAAACTGAATCTTTCGGAAGCTTCTAGAGATCGTTGCATGGGGGCTGCAGTTGAAGTTGCGTTAGCCATTATTCAAGGACCATCAGCCGAAATGTCACAAGGGGTTGTGAAAAAACCAGGTGGTAGTAGTAGAATTATCGTGTGTGCGGGTGGACCCAACACATACGGGCCTGGGTCGGTCCCACATTCGTTAAGCCATCCAAACTATCCCCACATGGAGAAAACTGCGTTAAAATATATGGAAAATTTAGGTCGTGAGGCTCATAAGCGTAATACGTTAATCGATATTTTGTGTGCGGGAACTTGTCCGATCCGTATTCCTGTTTTACAACCGCTTGTAAAAGCTTCTGGTGGGATTTTGATTTTACATGATGATTTTGGTGAGGCTTTCGGTGTGAATCTTCAAAGAGCATCTACTCGTGCAGCGGGTTCTCATGGTTTGATGGAAATACGGTGTTCAGATGATATAAATGTGACCCAAGTTATAGGCCCAGGTGAAGAAGCACATACGGATAATAATGAAACTTTTAAGAATGATAATTCTGTTGCTATACAAATGTTAAGTGTTGAAGAAACACAATGTTTTGGAATAATGATGGAAACACCTGGGAATATTAAAAGTGATTTTGTGTACCTTCAGTTTGGAATTTTGTTTTCGAATTTGTATCAAGCGGATATCACAAGGGTTATAACAGTTAGGTTACCGACAGTGGATAGTGTTTCGGCTTATCTCGATAGTGTTCAAGATGAGGTGGCCGCAGTTTTAATTGCGAAAAGGAGTCTTTTGAGAGCTAAAAACTTTTCAGAAGCAATTGATGTGCAGAAAACTGTAGATGAAAGGATTAAAGATATTACTAATAAATTTGGATCACAAATGCCAAAATCAAAGCTTTATCAGTTTCCTAAGGAGTTGTCTCATTTGCCTGAGATATTGTTTCATCTTAGGAGGGGTCCACTTTTGGGTAGTATTCTTGGTCATGAGGACGAGAGATCTGTTTTGCGGGATATTTTTTTGAATGCTTCTTTTGACTTATCTTTACGAATGGTGGCTCCGAGATGTCTTATGCATCGTGAAGGAGGCACTTTTGAGGAGTTGCCAGCTCATGATCTTGCTATGCAATCTGATGCGGCTGTCGTTCTTGATCACGGGACAGATGTCTTCATTTGGTTGGTAAGATTCTTAACTTAGTACTCTGTGTTGACAATTTCCATTCATTTATTTTTGAATGGGTCATTTGGTTTATGTTTTATTGCTAAAGGGTCAAACGGAAAAAGGTTTTGTTTTAGCTGAACCTGAAATGGGTCAAATGGTGAATCTCCGGAAAGTGTATATCATGTACATAAATCCTTTTTTAATTGTTTTATTCTGTATCTTGCTGTGATAATATAAGTTTGTGATCAAATTTGACAAACATTGATAAAATAACAATCATAGTTTTGGTAATTTACATTAACCCGGGTATTTGGATTTGCTTTTTGGGAACTGATTGTCCGATCACTGTGATTTGAATCAAAGTATTATCTTTATAATGATTTGAAAATCATATATTACTTCTGATAAACTGGTCATATAAGTTTCTGATCAATAGTTATTAAAACTGTCCCTTCTTTTTATAAAACTTATTGTCTCATATTTAAAGAAGTCTTCCTATTTTCACAATAAACTTATTGGTTATTTTATGTAGATCATAATTTGTCAAACACTAGTATATAATTATCTGGTAATAACAGCCTCAAAGTGCCCGTTTTATTACAGCTGATAAGCAGTTTTTTTATTATTTAAATAATATCAACATATCACTTTCAGTACGGACAATTTAACACTTCTTACAATTTTCTAATACATACTGTTGTTGAGTTGGACTCAGGGTGCTGAACTTGCTGCTCAAGAAGGAAGAAGTGCAGCAGCATTAGCAGCCTGCAGAACGTTGGCGGAAGAACTCACGGAGATGAGATTCCCAGCTCCTAGAATTCTCGCATTCAAAGTAATATTTTAGTTATTTTTTAATTTTTGAATTTATCAAATGTATTAAATATAAGAGATTGACTCTGTGATTTGTGTTTGGTTCATAACAGGAGGGCAGCTCTCAGGCAAGGTATTTTGTGTCTCGGCTAATTCCTGCACACAAGGACCCTCCCTATGAGCAAGTAAGTTTCACCATTAGTTGTTGTGCTGAATTCCCATGACTCTTATCTAAATACTTCTGCTGAAAAATTACAAATGAGGTGGCATTTTCTAACCATATATCGATAACCGTGTCAATTTGGGTTTATGCTTTTCCTCTAATGGGTAAACTGGGTAGAATTTGTAAAAAAAGCTAAGATGAAAACCTGTTGAATAGCTGAAACGGCCCAGAATTCACATAAGTGTGCTTACACCGAATAAAACCTCTTAAATTGTTGTTTTTCAAAAGTTAGATTGTCGTTCTAGCAATGCTATATATTTTATTGCCAAGAGGTCAAATGGATTAAAAAATAGAGTTAGAATGGAAAAAGTTAAACGGGCTAAACATCATCTATAGTGTATTAGTAAATTTACAACCTCCCAGTTTGTTCTATTAAATATGTGTCAATAATACTTTATGTAAAAAAAAGTTCGTATTAGAATCTGAACCATTAGCCAAGATGTGTAGAGTGCGTATTTTACTGTCCATGATATAAACTAATCGGTAAGTGGAAACGTTTTGACAGGAAGCAAGATTTCCGCAGCTTCGCACTTTGAGTACAGAACAAAGAACAAAGTTGAAAAGCAGTTTTATTCACTTTGATGAACCAAGCTTCTGTGAATGGATGCGTAGTCTCAAAGTATTAGCACCCGAACCAAGCTAAGCCCTCTGGTTAGGAAGTTGTATACAAACATTGAAATGTAGACATTTATTTGCTTTTGTTTTTTAGATTTTTTATTTTGTATACATTTGATTTGGATGCTGAAACACAGCAATTGAGAAAATAAGTTGGAAGACAAAAAAAAAAACAAGTTACTTTTGGTGGTTAAAAGTATGGTCTTCCTTTTTTGCTCTATAAATATTGCAAAATGGGTCAGTTTGGTACGGATCGGGTCAAACCTGTATACTTTTTGGTCCGTTCTCTTTAGAAGATATTTAGTGTTAATATGATAAGAATATCTGAAAGGCAAATTCGTTATTCGTGCTTCAAATAACTCTTACCTTGCAGGCTCCAGCTATGTTGCAAAGTGCGAATTTGACATCAGAAAACATATATAAAAGATGCTAAATTTATCATTAATCATTTGAATAAGCCTTGTTTGTTCATCTTGTATACATTATCTAAAGAGTAAACTGCAAAAATCATCCCTGTGGTTTGTGTATTTTCGCAAGAATCATCCCTATCTCAAACCTTCAGCATTAAACATCCCCAAGTCCACAAACCTTTAGCAATAATCATCCCTGAGCACTAACGTCGTTAGTTTTAACCATTAAGTGTTAAATAATATTTTCCCGTTAGTCCCTCCGTTAACATTTTTTGCACCGTTAATCCTCATTTTACGTTTTCGTCACTTTTTTACGTTTTTGTCCGTTTTTACTCGTTTTCGTCCGCTTTTTATCCGTTTTTGTCCCTTTTTTGTATGTATTCGTCCGTTTATTTTACGTGTACGTCCGTCATTTTAACGTTTTTACGTTTTCGTTCGTCATTTTAACGTTTTTATCCCTTTTCGTCTGTTTTTATATGTTTTCGTCCGTTTTTACGTTTTTGTCCGCTTTTATCGCTTTTATTCGTTTTCGACCGCTTTTACGTTTTGTCCGTTTTTACGTTTCGCCGATTTTTTACGTTTTGTCTGCTTTTATCCGTTTCGCCTGCTTTTACGTTTTTACGCCGCATTTTTAATCTTTTCGCCGGTTTTTACGTTTTGTCCGCTTTTCTTACATTTTGTCCGCTTTTCTTTCGTTTTGTTCGCTTTTGTCTTGATTCAACATATTGAAAATTTATTCCAAAAGAAAAAAAATTTGGAAAAAAATTTCCAAAAAAAAATTGGAAAAAATATTTCGAAAAAAAATTTGACAAAAAATTCAAAAATGTCCGTTTTTGTCAATATTTTTCGAATTTTTTACAACATGTTCAAATTTCAAAAATATTGAAAAAAATTTATAAGATTTTTTATTCAAATTTCGACATATTGAAAATTTTGAAAAAAATTCAAAAAAATTTTATAAGATTTTTTTAATATTTGAAAAATATTTTTTTATTCAAATTTTTTTTAATTTTTATTCAAATTTTTATTTTTTTCCAACGAAACGAAAAAAGAACAAAACGTAAAAAACGAACAAAACGTAAAAACCGGCGAAAACGAATAAACAACGAACGAAACGGATAAAACAGAAAAACGTAAAAAGCGGGCGGCGGATAAAACGTTAAAAACGGATAAAAACCGACAAAACAGATAAAACGGACAAAACGTTAAAAATGACGAAGACGTAAAAAAACAGACGAGAACGTAAAAAACATAAAAAACCCGGACGAATACATACAAAAAAATGACAAAAACGGATAAAAAGCGGACGAAAACGAATAAAACGACAAAACGTAAAAAGTGACGAAAACGTAAAATGAGGACTAACGGTGCAACAAATTTTAACGGAGGACTAACGGAAAATATTATTTAACACTTAACGGAAAAACTAACGACGTTAGTGCTCGTGGATGATTATTGCTAAAGGTTTGTGCGACTTGAGGATGTTTAATCTTTGAGCTTTGAGATAGGATGATTCTCGCGAAAATACACAAACCACAAGATGATTTTTGCAGTTTACTCTTATCTAAATTCATTGTCTCTTCACTAGGTCAAGGGTTTCTATTCTGACAACTGAATCAGATCATTTACATTCAGTTAAATAAGTCCTAATTCATAGAGTCGAGATAAAATTAAAGTATGATTTGAATTCTTTTGAAACTTCAGCCCATATAAAGTTGACGTAAACTGATATAAGGGTATGCGCGGTTCGAGGTTCCAACGAAGTCGAAAAAATTCTCCGAGCATACCATTGGAAAGAGCACGAAAAAACGAGTCCGAAGGTATGCTCGGATAATTTTTTTGACTTGGTTTGGACCTCGAAAAATGCAAAAACAAAGAAAAAATGGTGATTTTCGCATTTTTCAAGGTTCCAACGAAGTCGAAAAAATTCCCCGAGCATACCATTGGAAAGAGCACGAAAAAACGAGTCCGACGGTATATTTATTTATTTTTTTACGGTCCATATAACTCCGTAAATTAATAGACCAAAAACTAAATTGAACCTTTTAATAATATTGAATTGGACTTTTAACTTTTAGAAAGGGTTATATATAAAATTTAGGCGCTTAGCCCAGTTGGGCAGAGCTATGCTTCCCACCCAAATGTCCCGGGTTCGAATCCCATACGTGACAAATTGTTGGTATATTTTACCAATGCCACGTGGCACCATCTCATTGGTCCACGTGGCAACCCGACCCGTTGACCGACCCGACCCGACCCGACCCGTTGACCGACCCGACCCCCCAATGCCACGTGGCACCACTCAGGTGGTGACACGTGGCGTTGACCGACTTGTTGACCGACCCAACCACAAGGACGATTTATGCAAATAACTTTAAGGACTAACGATGCAAAGATTATTCACGAAGGACTAACAGCGCAAAATACTTAACGGACTTAACTAACGCCCATCCAAAATTGGGACCAAAAGCGTGTATAGTTTCAAAATTAGATACCGTTGGTGTAATAAATACGACTTAGGGACTAAAGTTGTTATTTGGGGTATACTATAGGGACCAAACGTGTAATTTTTTCTAAAAAGATTGGCCTTTCCATATATTAGATCTCATTGGTTGCGGCAAAAATCCAAATTCCGTATAACAACTATGTTTAAACTTTAAAGTATTAAAACATGTATAATTCATTGTCCGTACTTTCGATTAACTTCTTTCAACCAACTTTATATATCACAGATTACACATGTTTTTGTTTATTAAGTATAATTTAAAATTATTTGAGGACACAAAATTCTTTACATACTAATTGATCAATCTCCGCCCTTCATTTTTATTAGATCTAATGGATGAGATTAATACCAAAATTAAAAAAACCCACTTTCATCCTTTTTTTCAAATATAAATATCTTTCAAACCGTTAATCGTCAAACGAAAAAAATACACCATTACGACGAGCATTTAATTATCTTTCTATAGATAGGCACTTTGATATATTTTCGACAATTTTTTTTCTTCGTGTTTTTCACCTTTTTTTTAGTTTTTTCGTTTTTTTACGTTACTGAAATTTGCATGAATATATGATTTAACACTAATTTGAATACAACATGTGATATTAGTGTTAAATCATATATGATATGTATATGATATGTGATTTATCGTATATGATTATATGATATGTGATTTATCATATATGATTTAACACTGGTATCACATATCATATTACATATCATATGTGATTTAACACTAATATCACATGTGATCTTCAATTTAGTGTTAAATCATATATGATATTTCATGTAAATTTCAATTTCGAAGAAAAATGAAAAAAAAAAAGATGAAAAAATGTGAAAAAACGATTTTTTTTCTTTTCGAAAGTATATCAAAGTGTCCGTCTATAGAAAAATAATTAAATGCTTGTCGCGATGGCGTAATTATTTTTGCTTAACGATTAACAGTTTAAGAGATATTTAAATTATAAAAAATATGTGAAATAATAAAATGATTTTATGATGAGATGAATCCTTTGGTATATAAGAAAAGTTTGGTTTAAGCATAAGAGTTAAAGTTATGTTTAGAAAAAATCTTAAATAAATAATATTTCAAGAATCTTTTTAATCCTAATCCTTTAATACCAACAACTTTCACACGATAATTAATTTATTGACACATAACTATAGTACGTATAATACCTAAAAGTATAGCGATGATGTAAATGAAAATGCAAATGAGAAGAGGTTCATAAGTATCATTTCATCCAACAATCTCAGCACTGTGATTTTAATGCTGGTTTTGGTTGGAGTTGTTTGTGGAACATGTTATGATACCCAAATTGATAAAAAATTTGTTAAATTGTTACCCTTGCAAACCGTATCAAAACTCTACTTGATTTTGGTGATTTTTATAGATTACAGTTGTAGCTTAGCTAGCGAAATCCCTGTACAAATGCTTAATTAAGTGATAAACACGGCTCTCAAAGTTTTGAGGCTATGTGTAATTGCATACCTCACACACTCTTATGTACCTTTTGTGAGTTCATTTAAGTTCGGAGTCATGAATTCATTTTCGTTACTAGCATATAACTAATCACCACGTTAAAAGAAATGCACTTGCATATAACCATTAAGGTTTGGAAATCAAAATGAAAAATACAATAAGAATTCACTTGTGACATAATTCGCTTTTGCAAAAGGAAAGAAAAACAATGTGCATGACTACGTTTCGCATCACTATATCCCCAATGGCCAATAGCATATCTTAAAAGACATCATCATCTTCGACTATCCAAATCCTTGAATAGCCAAATCAAATCCCTATCTCCTTGAAGGTTAGTGATTGGTGCATATGTTAAAGTGGACATCATTCTAAAATGTGCGAGGTCTCAAATTCAATCATTGCTAGATACAAACAATTTTAAATGGTCATGCCAATCTTTTGAAAAAGAAATGCTTTACCTGGTTGACGGTGGATTTAAACCCCGTAAATTAGTCATTAGAAAGATCGAAAATCATGGTCTAAATTAAAAAAAAAAAAAAAAAAAAATATGGTGGACATCCAAGTTCATAGCCTAGCAATAATTTTGTTGCTAGTCTTCACATGTGTAACCCAATTGGTTACAATGAAAAAACCTTTGCAAGAAAAATATCGCATTTTTTAATGAACAATCTCTTTTGTGAGTCCTTTCCGTCTCAATCATTATTAACATTGTTTTCACATAACGTTTCTTAATGCGGGGCATGGTACAAACTTAATGTTAATAGTTTTGACGTTGGTTAGAGTTGGTTTGCTAACTATAATATAATGAATGATTACTTGATTTTTTTTTTGAGCAAAATGATTACTTGATTTTAGGTAATGAAACATTCCTCACTAAATTGACAGGAATAAAAAAAATAACATGTTAACTTCCCATACTCATTTTTCTCCCCCATGTTCTTCTCACAAACTATCCAATATATATTTTCCTTTTTGATTTTTTTATTGAACCATATTTTATAATTATTTTACATATTCAAAAAAATATATTGAAAATACCTCATAGTATTCATTTGCATTATCTTTACTATTCATGTTCTCATTCCTTAAAATGAACCAAGATTGTTAAGGAGAAGAATCTAAATTTGGTATAAAAGGATATATGAAGAATCTTGTGAACCTCATTTGGTATAAGAAAGTATATTTCAAGAATCTGTGTTTTTTGTATACTCAAGTTATTCGTTTTACTTGTAAACTATGTTCTATCATTTAAAAGTAAAATGAATTGAGATGACTATTGTTGTTGAGATGTTTCGACAAAGATCACTGGTGGAACAGAGGCGTCTCGCAGTGTTGCGAGACTCTCATAAAATTTTGATTCGTAGTGTTAATTTTCGTAAAAAGTACTCAGATTTTCGTCAATCCACTCGGTTCAAAAATTTGTGTATCTTGTACTTGCTTACTTAATAAGTTAATAAGTGAAAAATATACCTAATTTTTGTTAAACTCAATCATTTCAATTGAAATCACACCTCTTTTATTATCTCATATATTACAGTTTAAAAAAAATCGCTCCATCCCCGCAGGGGCAGAACTCGTCGTTGTCTCGGTTGTGCTACTAGCCTACTGAGGCTATCTGGAAATCGAAATAAGAGAGCACTCATCTTGGGGTAGGCTTACTATTTAAATGCTTTCAGTAGTTATCTGCTCCGCAGTTGGTTCCACATCATTCACTACAACATTTACCGCTTCCCAATGAAATTTTCCCGACATTTTTCATTGGGGAATCCGCACTAAACGACAAAAATAGATCCTACGTGGCACCAATTCTCGTTGAAAATTCAAATAAATTATTATGCATTTTTCGCGACATGTCACGGGATAATGTGTTATATTTTGACCGAATATTTCTTTGTAAAACGTAGCGGGAACTTTTCCCGCTCATGTTTCCCCAGCGACATGTCGCCGGGGATGCTTTTGTTTATTTAAAAATATGTAATTAGCCTTAATGACTCTTATGGTGACGTTGACAACAGTTTCCCCAGCGACATGTCGCTGGGGAAGACTGTTTGGGCTTTAATTTATGCAATTGGGCTTATGTTTTGGGCTTTCTTATTAAGGAAACTCGGCTTATGTTTTATTGGACATTTTCCCCGGCGACATGTCACCGGGGATTCAGTTTGACTTCGTTGACTTTAACAAAAAGTACATATACGTTATTGATGAGACTTGACGAAACATAGTACATATGTAGCTATGGGAAAAACAAAAATATTAAATTTATGATGAATTAATATGGTTATTAATTCTTGTTTGTTAAACATATCGACTCATCCGTTGAACGTCTAATGTGTAACCATAACATACCGACTCATCCGTTGAACGTCTAATGTGTAACCATAACATACGACTCAACCGTTGAACGTCTAATGTGTAACCATAACATACCGACTCATCCGTTGAACGTCTAATGTGTAACCATAACATATCGACTCATCCGTTGAACGTCTAATATGTAACCATAACATATCGACTCATCCGTTGAATGTCTAATGTGTAACCATAACATACCGACTCATCCGTTGAACGTCTAATGTGTAACCATAACATACTGACTCATCCGTTGAACGTCTAATGTGTAACCATAACATATCGACTCATCCGTTGAACGTCTAATGTGTAACCATAACATATCGACTCATCCGTTGAATGTCTAATGTCCAACCCTAACATATCGACTCATCATTTGAACGTCTAATGTGTAACCATAACATATGGACTCATTCGTTGAACGTCTAATGTGTAACCATAACATATCGACTCATCCGTTGAACGTCTAATGTGTAACCATAACATATCGACTCATCCGTTGAACGTCTAATGTCCAACCCTAACATATCGACTCATCCGTTAAACGCCTAATGTCCAACCCTAACATATCGACTCATCCGTTGAACGCCTAATGTGTAACCATAACATATAGACTCATCCGTTGAACGCCTAATGTCCAACCCTAACATATCGACTCATCCGCTTGAACGTTTAATGTGTAACCATAACATAACGACTCATCCGTTGAACGCCTAATGTCCAACCCAACATATCGACTCATCCGCTGAACGCCTAATGTGTAACCATAATATATGGACTCATCCGTTGAACGCCTAATGTCCAACCCTAACATATCGACTCATCCGCTGAACGCTTAATGTGTAACCATAATATAACGACTCATCCGTTGAACGTCTAATGTCCAACCCTAACATATCGACTCATCCGTTGAACGTCTAATGTGTAACCATAACATATGGACTCATCCGTTGAACGTCTAATGTCCAACCCTAACATATCGACTCATCCGTTGAACGTCTAATGTGTAATCATAACATAACGACTCATCCGTTGAACGTCTAATGTCCAACCCTAACATATCGACTCATCCGTTGAACGTCTAATGTGTAACCATAACATAACGACTCGTCCGTGGAACGTCTAATGTCCAACCCTAACATATCGACTCATCCGTTGAACGTCTAATGTGTAACCATAACATATGGACTCATCCGTTGAACGTTTAATGTCCAACCCTAACATAACGACTCATCCGTTGAACGTCTAATGTCCAACCCTAACATATCGACTCATCCGTTGAACGTCTAATGTGTAACCATAACATATGGACTCATCCGTTGAACATCTAATGTCCAACCTTAACATATCGACTCATCCATTGAACGTTTAATGTGTAACCATTACATAACGACTCATCCGTTGAACGTCTAATGTCCAACCCTAACATATCGACTCATCCGTTGAACGTCTAATGTGTAACCATAACATATGGACTCATCCGTTGAACGTCTAATGCCCAACCCTAACATATCGACTCATCCGTTGAACGTTTAATGTGTAACCATAACATATCCACTTTTCCGTTGAACGTCTAATGTCCAACCCTAACATATCGACTCATCCGTTGAACGTCTAATGTGTAACCATAACATATCGACTCATCCGTTGAACGTCTAATGTGTAACCATAACATATCGACTCATCCATTGAACGTCTAATGTGTAACCATAACATATCGACTCATCCGTTGAACGTCTAATGTGTAACCATAACATATCGACTCATCCGTTGAACGTCTAATGTCCAACCCTAACATAACGACTCATCCGTTGAACGTCTAATGTCCAACCCTAACATATCGACTCATCCATTGAACGTCTAATATGCATATTTAATAACTTTATTAAAGTTTGTTGCATTTAATGATATTTTTTTATAGTTTACGTACAAAAACGAAGCTTTGAAAAAAATTCGTTGCTATTTTTTGAACTAAATCCTTTTTAATTTTATCGCTAAACATTAAGTTTCCGTATAAAATAAAATTAAGTTAATTCTAAAAAATAGATTTTGTTTTTTTTATTAAGTTGATTTAAAAAATAAAATTAAATTAAGTTGATTTTAAAAAATAATTTTAAATAAAATAGGTTTCCCCAGCGACATGTCGCCGGGGATACTATTTGACTTCGTTGACTTTAACGTAACAATAAATCCCCAGCGACATGTCGCCGGGGATTCAACCCACCAAAATTTTTGTTATCGCGCCAATTTACGCTAAACGACAAAAATAACTTTCCCCAGCGACTTGTCGCCGGGGAAAACTTGATGATAAAGTAGATCTGGTCAATTTTATCACTGCAGAAACGAAAAAAATCTTATCTCCTTCCTTTGGCGATTTTTGTAACACCATCACCAACACCAACAATCATCAACCATCACCAACAATTCGAGCACCTCCATCACCACCACTTCAACGTTACCCACCACCACCGGCTTTACACGAGCACCTCCTCCTCCTCTAAACCATAATTCTTTTCTTTACCCTCTAAATTATAATTCTATATATTCTTTTTCTAACCCTCTAATTATTGGTGGTGCACACGACACAGGTGGTTTTGTTTTTGTTTCGACTTACACGGCACAGGTGGTTTGGTTGTATATATATTTTTTAATTTTGTTAATTATAATATGATTTGGTTAAACAAGATTATTATTGTTGTAAGAAGTTGTTAATTAGAAAATTTTGTTAAGTAATTTTTTTTTGGTTTTGGCAAGACGCTGACAAAGAAAAAGAAGGAGAACGAGCCGAGTCCACAAATGAGCCAACAACGACCCGAATCCACAGCCAAGGTATGTTATAATTTTTTTTTCTCCTTTTGGTATCCCGTGTGACATGTCACCGGGGAATGTTTATTGTTTAAATTTTGTTAGTTTATAGTTATTATTAGTTGAATTGCCTTGAAATGTGCTCGTTTATAATTATAATAAGTTGTCAATGATAAAACTTTGTTGATATAATCCGTTTGTTTTCTTTGTGTTATTACCTTAAAACTTTGTTGATATGAGCCGTTTGAACCCTTTAGGAATGTTTTAGGATTTTAGTGATTAATTTTGGAAAATCCCGCCTAAAATTAATCATCCAATAGAACTCGTCCGAAATTAATTTATTAGAAATTAATTTGGAAAGTCCCCATTGGGATCGCTTTTTGAATGTTTTGTCTCATTTAGGATATGAATGCGTATAATTGGTTTACTATTTGAGAATATTTCGACAGTGTTTCTCCTTTACTCCTATGATGATGGTGTTGAGAAAGTTTATTCTAGTGAAGAAGAAGATTGATCTTGAGTTGTAACTTGCAAAATACACTTATATATTTGAATGAATTAATGAAATTGTTGAGGATTGTTTAAATGTGTATATTTATTTGGATGTGTATGTATTTGGATGTGTGCATGCTTATATTATTTTGTTCATGAATTTCTATATGTTATGCTAATTGTACTTGTACAGATGTCGTCAGCTGATGTTGTATGGTCCCACGACGGTGACGGTGGCGGTGAGGATCGTCCCCTCCGCACCGCTGCACTACCAATCGTTGCGGGGTTGCTTCATGAACCGAGGTAAGAATTTCTGGATTATTGTAATACAAGCATAAATTTGATACATATATTGAACTTGCTTGCCTTGAATTTTTATGACTTTATCACTAACTTGATTTTGCAGGCAAAGGTAAACGAAAGCCCAATTTGGGCGGCAGGGGAGCGGGCAGGCTGAATACCCGCGACAAGACCCGAAACCTTTCGCTAAAGGCAATCGCAGAAGATAAAGGCCCCGTCTCGATCAGTTTTGATGTGGGTGACAAACAAACCCTAAACCCTCTCGGTCCCCATGCGGCTCACTGGTCTAACTACATAGGGGAGGTCGTTAGGAGTGTGCCGTTCTACTACCTTTCTTGGGAGAAGGTCTCGAAGGAGCGGAAGGCGGCGATCATTTCAAATATTGGGGTCAATTATCCTTTTATGTTTATTTCATTATCGTGTTTATTTATTTAATTGTGTATATTTATCTAAATTCGCTTATTTATTTATATCATATAAATAAATAAACAAATTTAAATAAATATATAAATTATATCTCTAACTCTGTTTTCGTTTTGTTGTATATGATTGCAGACCTTGTTTGACCTCAGGCCGCACATGGAATCCTCCCGCTGGATAGAGATCTACGAAGGCATAAACTCGCACTTGCAAAAAGCCTACAATACCAACAAGGCTTCTTTCAAGGCCAAGCATTGGAAGGCAGACCCCACCGGGACTTACGATGTGGAGGTGATCAGGCGGGCACGTCCCGAGGAGATTACAGCGGCTGAGTGGGATAGGTACATTAAGTTTTGGAATGATCCCAAAAACCTTGCTCGAGCCGCTCAAAATCGGCTAAACCGGCAAAAGAGCCTAGTCATACCTCGACAGGGATCCCGTGAGTCGCTCGCCGAGATGATATGGTAATAAACATTATAATTATTTTACATGCATATATACATATATATCTGATTATACGCTTTGGTGTGTTGTGATTTGTCGTTTTTAATTAGTTTCATCTTATATGCGTGTGTATGTACAGAGGCAGGCCTCAGACACCCAGGAGTACCCTTCGCTCATTGACACCTTCTGGCGAACACATACCGTTGACGGGGTATTCCCTTCGGATGAGGACCGCCGCATATATGTAAGTTTTGTTTCAAAACACACTGTAATGAATTATCGAGAAATAATGTAGCAACCCGACTAATATATTTACTATCTTGTGTTTTTGTCACTACATAGGAGGAGATGAAAAGGCTTGAGGCTACGGTGATTACACGAGGATGAGATCAATGCCTTGGCAAGAGGGGTAAGCTTCGTGGGCATATTCCGGTGTGGGTCGGGTATTGCCATCACGGCCACATCCATGCCAAGTATGCCCGCCCGACAAGTCGCTCAAGAGCATGCAAAGAAAGGTAGACTTTATGATGAGTCTTTTCGAGCGGCGACAAATACTCGGATATGTTTAAGGAGTTTGAGTCGGTGGTGCTAGCGGAGTGGCGGGTGTGGTGATGACGAGGAGGGTGGCGGTGATGAGGATAACGACGACGAGAGGTAGTTGTGTTATATATTATTAGTATGCTACATTGGTACTTTAGGTAGTTGTGTTATATATTATTAGGTTCATCTTGGCGACATTTAAACACTTGTTTCCTATCTATCATGTTGAATATTGACTTTTAAGCCCCTGCTTATAACTAGGAAGCAACGTTTTGTAGACTTATTCGGATTTTGGACGATTTAGCTTTATTATCTTCGGTTTTGGTAAAAGTTGTGATGTATTTGTATTGCGTTGATCCGTTATATTGTATTTGTGTTTTGGTACAAGTTGTGGTGAGTCTATACATGTTTTCGCATGTGTTTTTGGTAGATTTTTCAGAAAATTCGGAAAAAATTGAAATCGCCTTCACAGCAGTCAGTATTTAAAAAAATGCAGATTTTCCCCGCCGACTTGTCGCCAGGATAATACCCATAAACGTTGACAAGTCAACGAAAAATACTTTCCCAAATGACATGTCGCCGGGATACTATGCTTATTCGTTGACTTGTCAACATATAAGTTAGTTTCAAATGACATGTCACGAGTGGAAATTAACGTTAGTTTTAATTAGGCGTGTTAATCAATTTAGCTTAACCCGAAGATTCCCCAGCGACATGTCGCTGGGGATAATATGCCACCGTGGCACTACTTCTTTGACTGAAAAATGAGTGGGACCCACGTCGTCGCCGGGGATTATCGCTGGGGATACAATCCCTGACGAGGCTTCCCCAGCGACGTTTCCCCAGCGACATGTCACTGGGGAAAGGAATCCCCAGCGACATGTCGCTTGGGAAAGACCCCAAGTGTCGCTGGGGAAACCGGTCGATGTTGTAGTGATTTACCGGGATCACGATACACTAAAGGTGCGTCCTTCACTCCTTCCACATCCTCTTGTAATCTGGAAAAGTCATCTGTTTATATTTTTACTTTTTAGGCCATTCACAATGGGCCGCCATGACAGGGTTAAATGAAGGTGTTTTATACGTACAATGCATTGTAAACATGTCGCTTCATATATTTCGTGTAATTAGAGTTCTTCTCTGAACACACTTATATTGTATGGTTTGTGGTGGGCCAGGCTTATAAATACTGCCATAAGATTTGCTACCAATATAAAATGGATATACTGGACCCCCTTATGGGTGAACCGTATAAACCGCGAAGCATATAGTATAACACCGCGACGCACACAATACAACCTCTAATGTATGCAATGATTGAAAACCCCCTATAAGAAGGTCTATATAAACCGCCTCATATAAAATTAAAAGTACTATCTCACTATCACAATGGCAGTTCATTTATTTTCTTGGTTATTAGAGTTTTATATATAAAAATTTAATGCTTATGTGTCATCCATCAACTCAAAAAAATTTCATGCATTGAGGATGCCCTTAAGAGTAACCGGTGTGGCTCGCTGCCTCTCTTCGACGTCGATGTGGTCGCCTCGCCGCCCTTCACACGCTTCCAAACTTCGCCATGAGCTCCTCATTTGCAAACTCATCGCCTCGCGCACCGAGGAGTTGTCGACATTGTGGGGGCATATTCTTTAAATGGTTTTTAATTTCAAGTTCTTCATTTTTTTTCTTTTTCCTTTTTTTTTTGGTAATATTTTTACTTGTAAATAACCTCTAAAAATAAAAACTTAGAAATGAAAATACAAACTTGGAAATGGAAATACATTAAACATTAAACTTGGAAATACGAATTACATGCTACACACAAACTACGATACGTAAATGAAAATGAAAATAAAAATTACAGCGAAAAGTCTGATTTGTATCCCTCGCTGTAATCCGAAGAATCTGGATAATAATACTTCCTGTCATAAAATGTTTAACAGTCTTTTATGAGTATTTCCGTATCGTGTTTTTTTCCCGTATCGTTTTTTATTTTTCGTACCATTAGTTATGTTTCGTATGGTTGTTTAATATGATGTATTGTATTTTTAATTTTAATGAAATGAATTAAGTTTATTTGGAAATATGAAAAAAATAAAATAATAAATAAATAAAAAATGTAAGTGATGGAACCCAAATGAGTAAGTTAAGGTTTGTTATGGTAAAAGAAAGTTAGTTGTTTTGGTTTATTCAAGTGATGTAATATCCGTGCCATAGTAACAAGTGCTCTAACATGAGCAATTCGTTTATCTTTACAACTTGTACGTTTTTACGATCAACTTAACAAAATAATTTATCAAAACAAGTAATTTATGTATGCGTAATATGAGCAACACGTGAATTACATGACAATGCTATGCAACAACACTTTTGTCCTCCTCCTTCTTTTATTTAAATAAAAATTTCACGGCTCCCTATGTTACTCATCAGCCAGCCACTCCATTTAACGAACAATCACTCTCACTCTCACTCACATATGAATATCATGCATATATCTTTTCACCTTTTATAATCATCTATCACATTTTATAAATATCTCTAACAAATTTGTAAGTTTAATTTGTTAATTCACTACCTACATTTTAACTACACTGTTTTTGAGCTATTATGATTACTATAACTAGCTGATTTCCATTATTATGTCTTCATTTTGTTATCAGGTTCATCGTTAGCTCAACAACTGCTCATCTCCATCACTCGCAACTGTAAGTTACAAATTCGTTACATTTTGATCAAATTTTTTTCATTTATCTTCTTCGGTACGTTAATTTCGAATGCGCTTCGTGTTAGATTCATCGTTTAATGTGACTTAACTGCTAGTTTTTCTGATGAAATGATGCTCGTGTAAGTTTAAGCTGTCAATTTATCCTCTTCTAGACGTAAATTTTGCAAAATTCGAGCTCCGTGAGCTCAATTTTCGCATAAATTTAGTTTAATTTGTTAATTCGTTACATTTTGATCTGTTTTGTTTCATTTATATTGTTCTAGACGTTAATTTCGATGAATTTGAAGTTGCGTGACCTCGATTGTCACATAAAACTAGTTTAAGCTGTTAATTTGTTACATTTTGATCAATTTCGTATAAACTATCGTCTTCTAGATGTATATTTCGATAAATTCGAGCTTCGTATGCTCGATTTTCACGTAAAATTAGTTTAAGCTGTTAATTCGTTAGTTATTAGAGTAATTTGATCAGTTTTATATATTTATGATCTCGATTATGATGTGTTTTATGCTGTTTATACGAATTCTGTGTTACAGTACATTTTCTACATTTTGATCTCGAGTTTAATTTTAACGAATTTGACGTGTTTAATCATGTGTTTCGTTCTGTTTATTTGAAAACTTTTATGAAATTTCGGTTTCGTTATCTCGATTTTGTGCTATGTGATGTTTTTAATTTGACCTTCGTATGCTGATTATAGTAAGTTTAAGCTGTTAACTCGTTACGTTAGTACATTTTAATATCGACGTTCAATTAAACGAATTTGAAGTTTTGGAATCTCGATTTTGCGTTACATCACGCGTTTCGTGTTGTTTATTTAAAATTGTGCTTATTTAGTGAGTATTTGATATCAGATTCACCGTGTCATTGACCTGCTGATCTCTATCACTTTACAAATTTTGATCTGTTTTGGTTAATGTATCGTCTTGTCGATGTTAATACCGATAAATACGACGTATTTGATCTTGATTTTATAAATGCGTCACGCGTTCTGTGCTCTTCATTTGAATTTGTGTGTATAAGTCACGCGTTCTGTGCCTTATTTGAATTTGACTCAATTTGATACTTGATACACCCTGTGTTGTGACCTAACTGTTCGATCGCAATTTATTGTATGTTTAAGCTGTTAATTCGTTACATTTTGATCGAAATTATGCGTTTCTGTTAACTGAGTCTACTGATCTCTGTCATTCGCTCATTGCCGTAAGTTTAACGTCTTAATTCCGATAAATATCTCTTGCTATAGTTGATTTTTAATTTATCAAGTTTGTTACAATTTGGAATGATTTTAATTAGTTACTTTATTTCCAATAAATTTGTGCGTTTTTTATTTGTTCATTTATTCTCTGTTAATCAATTGAACTTGATTTCGTGTGTAACTTTCTTTAAAATAAATACATTTCGTGTTTCATTGCATTTACTTTAACGTGTTACTTATTTTAATTTTGACATGCATTAGGTGTACAATATTTCCGTATTTTTTGCAATTTAAATTTCGAAATTTTACCAAATTTGTTATAAATATATTTGTTGTCCACATTATGTGTATATAACAATCAGTTGTACTCTGAGCTTATTTGTTTGTACATTGGCGTTACATACATAACAACAATCAATTCTTGAAAACCTATAAGAAGGGGTTATTGTGTTTCCAGTTGTATGCAGCAGTCAAGTTATCATCACCATCATCAGTGGTACTGCATGCTTATCTGTTTGTACATTGATCACATTGCTTTATATCAGTTCTTGATGTTTATATATGTATCTGAATTAGGGGTTTTGAATCTTGATTGTCATTTTTATCTGTAGTGTAATTTGATGATCAACTTGTATGTAGTTAACGTCTTTGATGGAATGTTTTTGCAATTTCTTGATAGATTTGATTAGCGCGTTTCGATGCGTCTTTTTCGCTTATCGTATATGTGTAATGTTGATTGAATGATATCTTGATTCTTGATGTGTTTCCAAGTTATGATACGAATGTGAGACGTGTTATGCGTTTAATTACTTGTGGTACTAATCGCGTTAGTTTTCTTGCGGAATTTATTGATTCATTTGAATAACTGGTATCGTTATTGATATATGCCTGACGTGTTATGTGTTTTCAACATATCTTTTTTATTTGATCGAAATGACCAATGTTAATTGTTTGGAGTCAATGTGTTAGTTGAATGATATGATGAATCTTGATGTGTTTTCAAGTTATTACACGAAAGCAAGGCTTGTTATGTGTTTAATTATTTGTAGTTATAGTGTTAATTTTCTTGTTGCATGTGTCCATTTGATTTGCTTCTGTCAGAGTGTTTTATAAAACGGCTCTGCATATTCTTGATAGATTTGAATAACAAGTTTCGTTATTGATGTATTCCTGACGTATTATCTGAGTTCGAAGCATCTTTTTCACTTTATTATATACGGATATTATTGATTGTTCACAGTGAACGTGTTAATCAAATGATATATTGAATCTTGACGAGTTACCAAGTTATTACATGATGCGTGTTAATGTGTTATGTGTTGAATCATCTGTGCTAATAGTGTTAATTATCATATTGATTGATGTTCATTTGATTTTCTCTAGTCAACATGTTTGATAAAAAGTGTCTGCAAATTCTTGATAGATATGAAAAATAGGATTCGTTAATTATGTATTTCTGACGTATTATGCTAGTTCAACACATTTTTCACTTTATTGTATATGTGTTAATAATCAGTGTGTTCATTGAATGATATCTTGAATCTTGATGCATTTCCAAGTTATTACATGAAAGCGATGCTTGTTATGCGTTTAATTATTTGTAGTAATTGTATAGTATTTCTTGTGGAATGTGTGAATGTTCATTTGATTGTCTGTAGTTAAAATGTTTGACAAATTGACTTATCTATTTCTGAGCATTATGCAGATTGCTGAACCTATAAATCAGTGTTACGTTTAAAAATGTATATGGCATCTGTTGATTCTTCTCAAAACGACGGTCTTAAAAGTGGTGATAGTGATATCAACGATATCTTTGAAAAGCTAGCTGATAAGCCTAGATGCTTGAATATGGATAGACAAAAATCTTTTGATGAGAGGTCACTTGTTGAGGCATCAACTAGTATTTCTTCATGGATGGAAAATGTGGAGTCGTTTAACTACGGTTCAGATCCAGGCCCAATGTACGATGAGGCTTGGGAATCTTTGAGAAAGACAGTAGTGCAGTTTCGTGGTCGACCCGTTGGAACTATTGCAGCATTGGACGTTTCTGATGAGAAACTGAATTACGATCAGGTACACCCTGTTTCATACGACAAAGTTTTTCCTGTTATTAATAATTTATGCTGGATAAGATTGCTTAAAATTGGACAAAGACGATGTATTGTAATGGATATAATAGAGTTATATATGTGATTGAGTAGTCTTTTAACTAGAATGTGCAATTGGTATAATTTTAATCTGCAATTAACTTTTTAATCAGTTGGCAAATTTAGAAGTATCTACTTGTAAAACCTGGAAACTATCTGAGTTCTTTCGATGCCGCACCATCTGCTTGCTGGGATTTAAAATCATTGAGTTTTACTATATGCTTATTTTGTACTACAATATTTTTTCTTAGTTATTGTCAATTTCCTTCATTTATAGGTTTTTGTGAGAGATTTTGTTCCAAGTGGTTTAGCATTCCTAATGAAGGGTGAACCTGAAATCGTCAAGAATTTTCTACTGAAGACTCTTCGTCTCCAAGCACGGGAGAAAAAAGTTGATCGGTTTGATTTGGGGAAGGGAGTAATGCCAGCTAGTTTTAAAGTCCTTCATGATCCGGTTCGCAATGCCGAGACTTTAGTGGCAGATTTTGGTGAGAGTGCAATAGGACGTGTTGCGCCTGTTGATTCTGGATTTTGGTGGATTATATTACTCCGAGCATATACAAAGTGTACTAATGACAATTCGTTGGCTGAATTGCCTGATTGCCAAAGGGGAATATCATTGATACTTGCTTTATGTCTCTCCGAGGGGTTTGACACTTTTCCAACTCTTCTTTGTGCCGATGGATGCTCTATGATTGATCGAAGAATGGTAAGTTTGTACCCCTTTCAGATAATTCTTCAGATTATTTAGTATTTAAGATACTGACACAGTCCAGCCATCTTGTTTGGAAGCTGTGTGTCTCTTATTATTTTTTGTACTTTGACTTTTTATTGTTTTTGTTTGTTTTATAAATTTTGCTTCCATTTATAAAAAACCTTTTTCAGATTTCTTAAATTGTTATTGGTATAAGTGGAAAATGGGTGAATATGGCGGGTAGGGTAGTGGGTCAAAATAAGTAATGGCCATGTGTAGAAAACAGCCGGGTCGGTTGGCTTACCTATCAACATGCCTGTTTCCATCTAACTAAATTTATACTTGATGCATTGAGTGAGATTACAAAGAAACTGATTTAAAAGGTTCAAGCAGTTGAAGCTTTTCAAACATGTTCAAGCAGTTGAAAACACTTTGGGTGACTTTCAACCTCTTGAACCCACTCGACCTATCTAATTTAGCCAAGCTTAAAACATACCTATTTGACCCATTTAGAGATAGATTACAGCCCAATTTGACCCATTTACGAAAATGGACGATGTGAAAATAATAGCAAATTAGGAACTTGAGCACGTTTGCCTTTATTTCCTTAAAATATAATTTATGAGGTACTTATGTGCAGGGTGTGTACGGATATCCGATAGAGATACAAGCACTTTTCTTCATGGCATTAAGATGCGCAAAAAGTTTACTCAAACAAGACGCTCATGAAGAACTTGTTGATAAAATCGGGAAGCGTCTTGAAGCTCTAAGTTTTCACATGAGAAGCTACTTTTGGCTGGATTTGAAGCAGCTGAATGACATATATCGTTATAAAACAGAAGAGTATTCTCATACTGCTGTGAACAAATTTAATGTGATGCCTGACTCTCTCCCTGAATGGGTTTTTGACTTTATGCCAAAAAGCGGGGGATACTTTCTTGGAAATGTGGGGCCCTCGAATATGGATTTTCGCTGGTTTTGTTTGGGAAATTGTATTGCGATTATTTCGTCTTTAGCCACATCTGATCAGTCGACAGCAATAATGGATCTTATTGAATCAAGATGGGAAGAGTTGGTTGGAGAAATGCCTCTGAAGGTTTGTTATCCAGCTATTGAAGGTCATGATTGGAAAATAATTACTGGTTGTGATCCAAAGAATACGAGATGGAGTTATCATAATGGAGGGTCGTGGCCAGGTACGTTATATTCTTTTAATTCTAATTATATCTTTCAAGTCAAAGCTAGCAATTTTAGAATTTCTTATTGGAATTATTATTTAATTCAAATATGATTGTTCTATTTGTTTAACTGTTTTGATATGGTTGATATTTTATCTATTAATTATGAACATGGTGACAGTTTTGAAGCTCAAAAGTAAATACAAACTCTTTTGTGAAATGAAGTTTCGTTCTTGATAGCAAAGATAATATGAGTACCAACTGAATCCTCATATGCATTGCTTTTGGACTGATTCTTTATCCATGTTTGACTTGTAAAAGTCAAAACTATCTGCTAGAATTTCTGAATTGATTAAAATGCATGGGCTTTTTAGCTATCAATTCTTTTTATACATGTCCAATTCTTATTAACTTGAGGAAGATATTGAAAAATCCTCTTTTATACTTGTGGCATTTCTTATGAAGTTGAGGAAGATATTGAAAAATTGTGTATTTCACTCTTCGAAAGTCAAACACATACTTTTCTGTAACCAGGTGCCACATCTCACGCTTCCTAAACTACATTACATGTTCTGTGTTAGTAACATATTAAATAAATCAAATCTCCCATATAAGCAATGCAACTTTACCCCAACGTGCCAGCTTCATTCTGAAATAACTCTCTATGCTTGAATTTTAGAAGTTAAAACTAGTGATTTAAAATTCAAAATCAACATTATACCTGAAGCAAAGTTGTTCATACCTATGATGAAATTCTTATGTATTATTATATAATCATCAACATCTTCATTAGATATGGGCAAATTTCAAATGAATTTTAAGGATAAAAGAATAGTCATTTTGACTTAGAACTGAGTATTGTACTTCATAAAAAAAATACTGCTTGCATTAAACAAATACTCTCTCGACTCAATGTCCAATGTGTTTTCTATTCAAGGTGTTTGTTTTGTATGATGAACATCGTATCAAATTTGAAGTTTACCAGCTGTTGTTTTGGCACTCAAAAGTCAAACTTGGAGTTGTCTTTCAACATTGGCTTTGCATTCTACATTGTACCTTCACATTTAGTCATAAAGTAGTTAGTTTGATTCTCTCGAATCAATTAAACATCTAATGCTTCTCTGCAACATCTTCTGATGAAATTACTTGTGGGTGCAGTGCTTCTATGGGTTCTAACAGCTGCATCTATTAAGGTGGGACGCCCCCATATCGCAAGGCGTGCAATTGATCTTGCAGAACTTAGACTAGGAAAAGACGGGTGGCCAGAATATTATGATGGAAAGAGCGGTCGGTATATTGGAAAACAGGCTCGAAAGCATCAAACATGGTCAGTTGCTGGTTATGTGGTGGCAAAAATGTTGCTCGAGGATCCTACACATTTAAGTATAATAGCACTTGGAGCCGATAAAAAGATAAAACCTGCTCTCAGAAGATCATCTTCCTGTAGTGATGCAAAAATTGGTAAGACTCAGGTATTTCCGTGAGGACTACGTGATTCATTTTTTAGATTTTTTCAGGAGAGAATTGATGTGCATTTGTAGAAAAAGATGCAAAAATTGAAGATTTTCATAAGTCTCATTTGAAACCTACACTGCAAAGATTTTGGTTTCAATATCATTTTTTGAGTTTCTATAGCTTTTACCCTTTTTGTTTCTGAGTCTCATGTGAAAGATATGTTTGCAAAGTAAATTTCCTTTGATATCATTTTTGAGATTTTATATTCGTAGTATATATGCTTACAAAAATTACAATATAAGTTTTATAAGTGGACATAAATGGATGAAACTGACATAAATTTTTTAGTGATAGTTAAGTAACCCGAGAATACGTGGTTCATTGTTGTGGTAAAAGTGAATGAAGATTGAAAACATAGACATCGAATTAGTACTGTTGCAAATTGAAATAAACTGGAGAGTTTGTATTACGATGTGAACAAAGTTTATAGCTATTCTCTCTGTATGTTATCTTGCATTTTGTGTTGGTTAATTAAATTACCGTTGAGCATGGCATTATGGCAATATCCATTCCTTTTGTTTGATGTGTCGCGAAAAATGTGCTGAGGGTTGTTAGACTTGATGCTGTACGTGACAGCCCGGTCGACTGAACCATGTCAACTATTGTGATCTCTAATTGTTTGTCTGTTTCTTTGATTCTTCCATTCATTGAGTTTTGCCAAACATATTGGTATCATTTTGGTATGGGATGAGAGCAAACTGCAAAGACAACAAAATTTAGGACATTAATTGTACCACAAACTTTGTAATCTGTATACATAAGTAACATATAGAGTCCCACGAACCAATGACGTCTGTATAAACTGGACGACTACAAGCATAGACAGGCCGGCTCTGTTTGGCTTCTACACCCTGAACCGAATCACATACCTCAATTTGATCATTTCTCAAGTGATCGGACAACTAATAAACTAATTTATGGTCAAACAGGCCAAATTGTTTTGGTTTCGATGAAATCCTGAACATCCTACATGTACCACTCTACGCTAACATAAATAAACCATACCCATTCATAAAATCTGTGATCATTAGTCACTACAAGTCATACATAGAAAAAAACATACAGTATTATACTTTACATTGATGTAGGTGAGATGTTATTTCTAAAAGTTCACGTGAAAGTAGTACATAAAGCCTTATAGTTTGTACTATTACATTGAAGACGGCTGCAACAGTGTTGAAGTGGATGTTAGAGGTTCATGAACAACCGAGTTTGTTGAAACAGATATTGGGTTTCCTTGTAATTGCAGCATAATACTGCCCAGTAGTTCCGTCAGAATTTTTTTGAACTCATCTTCTTTGACTAGCTTTCCGTCATCCACATTAAACATCTTGCAGGATTCGGTGATAACCTGGTCCATCTATAGAATATCCATGAAAACTTAACGTATCAATTATATATTTAAGATACTACTACTATTCAATAATGTAAAAATAGGAAGTTGTTTATAAATCTATACCATCAACGATCTATAATGATCAAAAAGTAGTATAAGGTAAACAAGTCAAATGGGATGCAAATTTCCAAAAGAGTATTTTTCATGATTAGTTAAAAAGATTGTTAATTGTACGAGTATCGATTTTGTTTTGATATCTAACATACAAGCTATTCATAAAAAAATTACTACAAATCTGGATAGAAAGTGTTTGGGTGGGCTCACAACCCGTTTCATGCGGTACAAAATACACCAAGTGTTTTCACTGATTACCAAAAGCCACCCAACACACCCATTTTTCCACAATAAAATTTCTGAATGACTGAAAACTACAGAAATTGATCATAAAATACCTGATAAACTGCACCAAATGGTGGCAATCCAGCTGAAGGAGCCAAGAGATCGAGCGCCAGTCGCACACAGTCCTTGGAGATTTTCCCATTCTGATCTTTTGGTATAGACTTCAGTGCTGTATCTAGAGTCTAAATTGAAAACTTATTGGTTAGAAATAGCTTTAAAGAAAGTAAAATTACTACAGTACTATATTATTTTCAAATAGCAAGAACTCTAAGTCTCAAAAATAAAGCACTATTAGATAGAAATAACGATTCTATCTAGGGACGTTTAGATTGCTTCGAAATTGAAAGGGTTCATAAGAATTGGATTTCTAACCTTATCGAGCTCAAATTTGTTAGATAATAGCCTCTTGATGCCTGTTCCATCAAAGGTATTCTCACTATGAGCTACAATAACAGGCTGCTCCTTGAGACGTTGAGCCACAACCTGAGCTACCTTTTTAAACTCTACAAAGAACGTGTCATGAGAAGCAGGCTGCACTTGATCAACACCACATGCCTGTATTGCCGGTTCTATGATGTTACTTTTAACCTGCACAATGAAATATATCAGCAGGTAAAGAAAAAGGTTTTTTTTGCATAAAATATCAACCAGGTTTAGTACGTTGATATTTTATGCAAAGAACCATAACAAAATTGAAATTTGATGATTTAATTACCCAAGAATCCAAAACTGGAGGCATCCCTTTATCAACTGTAAGTTTCTCAAACGCCTTGTTAATGTAGTCAGTAAGAGAGCCACCCGGGATATCAATTTCCGAGAGTATGGACATCATTTCTGGTTCAAAAGCTGGGCTGTCAACAAACTCAAGTAGGTCTTCGCCATCTATTCGTAAAATAACAATAGGATCTCTCTTTAATCCAGCAGCCATTCCTATTAGAAAATCTGAGAGAACTTTCTTAAATTCGGTCTTGCTTACTTTACGATCTTTACCATGAGTGAATTCACTAAGAACCTGCATGATGAATTTTGTTTGTAAGTGCATCAAATTATACAAGTGATAAGCTGAAGTTATATACTAACAAAGTTTATTTACGTGCTTACAGTACCAACAGTTGTATCGCATAAACACATCAGCCTTCTTAACCAAACAATGACTAAGTCTCTCATTACCTAAAGTTAGGTTCAAGTAGAATAAAGCACACGAGATTTAGCTAAATGACAGATTTCCAAAGGTCTAAACTGCCTACCAGGGACTTTTATCTGAACTTTTAGAGCTTTCTAACTTATTTATTCCCACACTTGTGGAGCGTCTCATCGTAAGAGAAAGTACAACTTCGAGGTATCTTGGTCACATCCACTGATAACCGATTGATCAAGAGTTGGAATTAAAGTATATGTGACCACATGCAGCCTAATGGTCAGTGTGCAAAGTTTGTTTATTTATATGATATGTTCACCTTTAAGTCTTTAGCGAATGACTACCACTTGTTGCCAATTGTTTCCAACAGTGGATGACCGGACATCCATTTATAAAATAGTAAGAAGAGAAACTATCACACTAATAAGAAACAAAAACAAAAAGTTTCACTTTTTGTTGCTATTCCTTGTAAACCATTCTATTGTCTTTATTTGTTGGATCTTGTTAGCAATAACATAAACTTACCTATTTTCATCATTATAAAACTCATAATATCACATCTGGTAGGCCCTAAACATTCCTCGTCTGTCTTAAAGCACCTAACTTTTAGGCATGCTTTCTTGATCCTATCATTCTAATGTGTTTGACCATTAGTAATTCGTAATAAAACTTAGGCCCTACGCATGTCAACAACGCATTTTCATCACTATGCACCGTGGTAGAGGTCCACAAACGACAAACTTATAATCCATTTGCTTAATAAGGACACAAAGTGACATCAATCATTAAAAAGAACGGTATCCTTGGCTCAACTGAAAAGAAATAAGAAAACAACAGCCAGAGGAGGATTACATTAAAACAAACAAAAAAGCAGAGCTTCTCGTAGTTTAATCTAGATGACGTACGCAATTACATCATTAGTCTGAGATGTTTCTTGATTAAAATGTGATAATTTAAGGGTTTACTTTTAGGCTATATGGTTAGGGTAAAAAGTTCGTTTATGTTCGTTTATTTATTAAATGAACGAACATGAACAATATTTTATGATCGTTTAGTTAAATGAACGAACATGAACAAAAGTCACGTCCGTTTGTTTATGTTCGTGAACGTCCGATTATGCGTTCGCTAACGTTCGTTTATGTTCATTTATTTATTTATGTTCGTATATCAAATATTTTAATTGTATAATTTTTAAATTAGTTTGTTTAAACAAAACGACACTTATAAAACAATATTAGATGCATAATTTAATAAAGTTTATGATTGTTTGTCTTTGTTCATTTATGTTCGATCGTTTATGTTCATTTAACGTTCGTTTAGTGTCTTAATGAACGAACATAAACGAACATGAACAACTCATTTTCTTAATAAACGAACATGAACACGAAATTTCGTCCGTTTAAGCGTTCGTGTTCATTTATTTGTTCGGTTAAAATTAAATTAACCAATAAGATGCAACGTGCGTTCGATTCGTTCTGACCCCAATAAGATGCAACGGCCTACCACCCATCTTTCATTCATTAGTTTAATGCTAGTACAAAGTTTAGTAATTTTTTTTCTTTAGGGCGAACTAATCACCTTAATCTATGTGCTTGAGTATATATGTCAACAAAATGATGTCAGGACGACGATAAACTAAGTTAAAGACAAGTGAAAACATATTCTAAAGTTAGCGGCCAGGAAATCTTAATACTTTGATTGTATTACTTTTGAAAAAGCAAAGCACAACTATCTAAACGATCTTGCCATAAAGTCAAAGGACATGATCTCGATTCGACAAGATAAGGTATCGACATTAATATAGACCATTCAACAATTTGGTTGTTTGACTTCAATGTAGAGCGTTGGGAAGACTACAAATTCAAGCCTTAGCACATGTTCTGTATTTGCTGTCGACTGGAGTCATCTGTGTAAAACAAGATTATTGGAACACTAATGTGAATTGGGTTGGGGGCCTTTATGCTCAAAATTTTCAGTTTAAGGCTCTAAGCAAATTGACCATGAGGTTCATTGTAAAATAAATATACATTCATTTTCAGCGGTACAAATAAACTACTCAGAGCAAGCGCATTGCAATTTGCACATGTTCATTTACCAAAATTAATTATTATTTCTTTTTTAATAATAAATAGTAGTCCACACATTTGGGCAACATTTATCATGCGTTCTTGGATGCTTACAGCTTAATATAAAGATGTGACCCATTTACCATTGTCTTTTACTTATCATTATGCTGTACAAAATACAGCTCAATGTTCCAATCAAATTTCAGCTGACAAAATTATACTTTATTGCAAGGAAACTAGTTAAATACGACTAATTATTATTTTTGGGTAACTTTTCGACTTTTATCGATTTGTGTCTAACATCACACAAACACAAACCGAGTAAAGCCCCCTCTCCCCTTTTTAAAACTGTTAATGTAACCATACTAGCTACATGTATTGTTTGACAATAGCGTATTTAATGAAATGAAAATCAAACTATGAAGAGATCAATAGATTAAGCATTCAGTTTCAAATTACAAATAATCAAACGAACATAATTTTATGAAGCACACAAAATTTTACAAAAATCTTGATCTCTATACTTAACCCACTTTTGAATCAACCCACGATCACTTATTTTTTTAACATAAAATACTAAACATCAACTACTTTTTGCTCATATTAAAAATGATTACTAAAATAAGAGAATTTATTCAAATTTAAACATTTTTGAAAAGAATAAAAGATGTGGTCCTTAAATTTGTCAAAACTTACCTTTCACTCATCTATAGGCTGAAAAATAAATTTTCTCATTAATTCTTTTTATGAGTAATTGAATTTATTATTTTCAGTAAACATAGATTTTAAACTTTTATACGAGTAAACCGATAAAATTTTCCATGTCGCCTAACCGTATCGTGATCGTTTCCGACATTTTCTCTTACAAGACATGTAAAGCTCTTATGATTGAGATCTTAAACGGGTAAATGGATGTGATTTTACTGTTCAGGTTATCCGGGGAGGGCGAGCCTTTGACTCATCAACAGATGTACGCGGCCTTACAGGGTAAATCCCGGACCATTTCCGCCTTCCACCACTAAATATACACACCTAACGAGGTTTGAACAATTGACCTCTTGTTTGAAAGCCAATGACCTTGCAACTAGGCTATTTGTTGGTGGTTTCATTAATCAACATTATTTTTATTTATTTATTTTACTTTATTTATTTATTTTTAACTACAAAACTAGTATGAATTCACAACAATAAACACTATATAACTATCACCAAAACATAACTGAGTATCACAATTTATATAAAGCATAAAAATATAGAAGTACCTGAGCATAAATATGATCAGAATCAGAGTCAGAGCCTTGAGGAGGCAAACCTAAAGCAGCACCAATATCAGCAACAGCAGGTTGAAGTTCTTTAAGAGATAAATGACCATCACAATCACGATCAAGATCACGAAACTTATCATCCACAAAATCACTAAACACTTTTTCATTCTCAACCAACTCCATTATGTCACTTCCATCCATCACCTCACTTTTTGTCACATGTTTTGACCCTTCTTCCTCCATTCTAGCTTCTTTTTTAAAGTTTCTTCGTGAACCTTGTGATCACTGTGTGTGTGTGTGTGAAATAAATATATGATTGTGTTAGTAGTAGTAGTTAGTGAGTTATTTGTAGTATTAGTTTGTGATGTTGAAAAAAAGTTTGTGAGGTTGGTGTGGCTATAAATGCACACACAACACAACAAACTTACAGGGACCTTGTATTTTGTAAACTATTGTTGTAACGTTATTACTACTGTACTATTTTATTTTGAATTAGTAAAAGGGCGTTGAATAAGAAGAATGAAAATAAATTACAATCGCATATTTGAGATGCACTTATAAAGTAGATGCATTTTTTCTTATTTATTTATTTTTTCATTTGAAATGTGTAGTTCATAATATTTCTCACTCTTCTCATTTTATTTTTCTTCTCACTAGATCTCTTCCCTTCAAAAGTACATAAACTAGTTTCAGTCATGACTCATGTGCATGCGGTTAATTTATACACAGGTCAAAGTTTTACACATGTCATTCTATATATAGAATAAAACCAAACGTCGATGGACTTTTTTTATTAGTTTTAGAAGGTTATTTTAACCCCGGTTGGGCTAAGTGCGTTCCTTCACCCATATCTTTTTTGCTGGCCTGCTACTGACTTTGATGTTATCGCCTTTGATAATAAATTTGCTGTCAGAAGACGTGTCTTTCTTCTTATCTTCTACGTGTTGCGAGGCACCGCCTCTTTTAACTATGGCGGTGACGTTCACATTTAGGCTTCCAGTTTGGGGTTTTTGTTAATTTCGGTCGTCTTGAACCTATCAAACCTGATACTCCACGTTATTGTGTAATTTTATTTTATATTGATTTTGGTTTGTAGATGGCCGATTGTAAGTTATTGGTGCTCTTTTCGGTCATTAATTGGAGACTTTAGCGTTTTTGTATGTGAAAAAAATGATAACATAAAGTTATTGGTTTATTTATTTGTAAAGTTAAAGGTCGTATTCAAAAAGTTTACAATATTGATTAAAGCTTATTTTGGAGTTATACAACTTATGTTTCATAGTTTATCATCAGTTGTTATATACAATTTTCGCTTTGCTGAATACGCGGCTTATTAATTGGTTGATTAATGAATATGCAGAACGCTTTGGGGTGGCGGTTGTTCAGCTGGAGAAAAATATTGTTCGTCTGACACGGTCGTCACTTTAGCTTGAGAAAAATTGTGCACCGTCGTTTGTTTTATTCCATATATAGAGTACTCAGAACGCTTTTGAATAGCTGTGGTTCAGTTGGACAAAAATGTTGTTCGCCTGACACTACCGCCACTTCAAAATTTGGGGAACACCTTATCTTGGCAGGGCGTTTACTAACGCAGCCATGTAGGTCTCTTTGCGTTTATTGTGCTACGCGTTTATGATTTACTCCTGAATGATGTTTCGAGGCTTTGAATACGGCCTATTGATAAACTGAGGGTTTCCGGAAGTTGGCATGGCAGCCTACTTGGTTTGCAGCCATGCCGGACGTGCCATGTTTTTTGGCTTACCTCCTGTTGTAACCCCAGAATTGTTCAACTTTATTTGATAAGATGTTGTGGACATCATTACGGAAGAAGCAGTGATGAGTTTTTATGAGTTCCTGAAAAAATACAATTGTTCGGGACGTGGCAAGGCAACCTACTTGGTTTGCAGCCATGCCGGATGTGCTATGTTTTTATGTGTTAATTTAATGTCTGAGCTTCATATTTTGGTTGGCCCTAATGGGAGAACGGTACGATACTCCGTTGTCCTTCATCCCATGTTGGTTAACAACCTGGAATTTCATGTGCCTTTTCCTGGTGGCTTAGTTGTTTCGCAACATTGGGAAACCCAAGATAACAAGGGGATATGATGAGTTTCAACATGTGATGTTAAGCGAGACAACCTAGACCTTGGCATGGCAACCTTTTGGGGTTGCAACCATGTTTGGTGCGTCCGCTTTTTCTAAACGTCACCGATCCGAGCACCGCCTTTGTAGCGGGACGACGGGAGACTTGACTTTCGTTTTCGCGGTGTAGTATTTTAATAATTTTTGGCCGTTATTTTAATGTTAAGATGCGTTTACTTGTGGTTGTCGTGGGCTTACACCTGGGCCAAACCGTGGGCTGGCAAGATTGATCCAAAATCGTATACTTTTGGTCTATATGGAATAAAACCAAACGTCGGTGCACTATTTTAATAATTTTTAAACGTTATTTTAATGTTGCTCGGCGTTTAGCTGTGGTTGGCGTGGGCTTTTACATGTGCCAAACCGTGGGCTGCCAAGATTGATCCAGAGTGGTATAATTTGGGTCTTTGTTAGTACGTTACATATATGGCTTTTCGTTTCCCGTCGTTGAAGGTTTTCTCACTCTAACTTCTTTATGCGCATTTTTAGTAGGTGCGCCCGTGTTTTTCAAATAATTGATTGTTGCAGGTTTGGTTTTGTTGCTGCAGATATGTTATTGCATGATTATTGTTGGTTGTTTCTGACGGGTTTTTCATTGCGAAAGTTGTTAATGTTGTGTACGAAATTCAAAAACTTTAACATTGGGTTTCACGGTTTCTTGGTTTCTGGCTATTATTGGGGCAATGATTGTAGCGATCAGTATTCGGGCAGGAAAAACTAATCATACTACTGACGTACTGGGATTGCTTTTTCTTGGTTGAATACTGATCACCATCTTCCGAGGTTATGGTCTTTGTTAGTGTGTTATTGTTGCATCGTTACGGATGCGGCAACGCCTTTATATGGCCTATGGATAAACTCAGGGTCTCTGGAATTTGGCATGGCAGCTTGCTTGGTCTGCAACCATATCGGACGTGTCTGTTTTTTTCGGCTTACTTCCTATTGTAACCCCAATGTTGTTGGGCTTTATTTTATAAATGGTTGTGGTCATCATTACTGAAGTGGCAATGATGAGTTTATATGAGTTCCGGAAAAAATACGGTTGCTAGGAACATGGCAAGGCAACCTACTAGGTTTGTAGCCATGCCAGATGTGCTCTGTTTTTCTGTTATAATTTCATGTCTGACACTCATATTTTGTTGGCCCTAATGGGAGAACAGTACGAAACTCCAGTGTCCTTCATTCCATGGCGGTTAACAAACCGGATTTTCATAGGCCTTTGCCTGCTGGCTTAGCTGTTTCACAACACTGGGAAACCCAAGATAATAAGGGGTTGTGATGAGTTTGAACGGGTGATGCTAAAAGCGAGGCACCCAACACCTTGGTACGGAATCTGTTTGGGTTGCAACCATGGTTGGTGCGTCTGCTTTTTGTGAACGTCACCCTATCTGAGCTTGTCTTTTGTGACGTAACAGACAACGAAGACTTCAACTTTCGTCTTTCGCAGGTGCTGTTTGGTTACTTGGTTTTCTCCTGTTTAAATAGTGATTGACTATGTTTTCATTTTGCAGGAACTTTAGGATACGGTTTCTTCATTTCCGGCTATTATTGGGCCACTGATTGCGGCGATCAGTGTTCGGCTAGGAAAAACTAATCCAACTACTGATCTACTGGGATTCCTTTTTCTTGGTCGAATACTGATCACCATTATTTTTCGAGGTCATGGTCTTTGTTAGTGCATTACATAAGATAATAAGGGGCTATGATGAGTTTGAACGGGTGATGCTAAAAGCGAGGAACCCAACACCATGGTACGGCAATCTGTTTGGGTTGCAACCATGGTTGGTGCGTCTGCTTTTTGTAAACGTCACCCTATTGAGCCTGTCTTTTGTGACATAACAGACAACGAATACTTCAGCTTTCGTCATTCGCAGGTGCAGTTTGGTTATTTGGTTTTCGCCCGTTTAAGTAGTTATTGACTATGTTTTCATTTTGCAGGAACTTTAGCATGCGGTTTCACGGTTTCTTCATTTCCGGCTATTATTGGGCCACTGATTGCAACGATCAGTGTTCGGCCAGGAAAAACTAATCCTACTACTGACGTACTGGGATTGCTTTTTCTTGGTCAAATATTGATCACCATTTTTTCGAGGTTATGGTCTTTGTTGGTGCATTACATGTGTGGCTCTTCGTTTCCTATGCTTGAAGATCCTCTCAGTTTAACTTCACAGAACCACAGCATAGTTGGCGTCACATGTTTTGAGATAGTTTTGCGGTAACTGTTTGTTGCCTGTTCATGCTATCGTGTACATGAATTTTAACTTTATTTGTTTCGATGGGCGATGATGATAATATGCTAACAACTACGTGTACATTTACTTGGCTTGCACTGTGGCAAGGCAGTCATATTGAATACGTGACTGCAGCCATGTGGGTTGCCTGGTATTGCCATTGTATGCATATATCTGAGCCACATTTGCTATCATTATTCATATGTTTCTGTCAATTGTGATGTGTTAGTAAAAGCCCAAAATACGTGGAAAATATGGGTTCAGTTATGCCCGGTGTGTGTGCCAGTTATGAGTGAAAACATACTCTTTTTCAGATTTATAGATATTTTTTTATAAATAAAGGTGCTACTGGTAGGAATAGCAGCAATAGTGGTGATAATTTTTTCGGTTCTGGATGTGCGTTAGCGGTGGTTTCACGAAAACCGAAAATTACTTAATGGTGCAGTTACCATTTATGTCAGTTTTAGGATGTATTTGTTTGAAGTTATGCTTATTGTATGTAAACATGCCACATAATGCAGGTTCCGTAAAAGGAGTATGTTGGTAAAGGACCGACGTTTGACCACACTGTGGGCAATGATGGGATTTGTCAGCATTTGGTGTTTTTGTAAGCATTTGGTGTTCATGTATGGTGATTGGATTTGCCCATACGTTTGCGATCGATGTGACCAATGTTATAAAACTGAATTGTCGTGTTACTGATTGTGATCTTTCCACTAGGTGGAATATTGCAAGCTTCATTTGCTAATATTGATATGAGATGTTTAAGATATTGCCCTCTTCTAATCCACCCCTGTTGGATCGATATACTTTAATCAAACTAACTTAACTAGCTTGTTAAGGTTTAATAACCTCGGATAAATCCTAAGTTATTAACAAAGAAACACCGAGCAATCTTTATTAAGTCACGCGAATTTACTTAACAAAGCTAAGAAGAATAACTTTATTATAAACTCTAAATCCGCTTATTATGCGGATACTCTAATACAACTCTAAGATAATCGAACTTTTCTCTAAAACATTAATTAAGTACTCTAAAACTCTTTTTCTCGAAATCGCACCTCTAATGCCAATCTAGGAGTCCTTTTATAGGCTCAAGGATATCCTAGTCGGTTTACAATTGATAACCTTGTACGACAAGTAATCTAAACATGGAATACAATTCTTTCCATAAACGAATATACGCTTCTTTTGTTCTAGCAAGATTTTGACTTTATCTTGCGATACTTTGACTCATCTTTAGCGATGCTTTGACTCTTTGACTTCTTCCAAGATTTTTTGTACCACGGTACTTTCATATCTTGAAGATTTTGATATCTTCATGATTTCATATCCCAACAATCCTCCCTAACTTGAATTCTACTTGCTTGACTTCAAGTTCCTTTGTGAATATATCTTTAACACTTCATCTTAAAAATGGATTGTTCTTTAGTCTTTAGATAGTATCTCGTAATATCTGTGCTTGTCAAAGTATCTCTTAGAATTGTTCTCTTCACAGACATCCAAAGAATCTCCATCTTTTCAACAACACGAAGAACATATGACAATTTGTACAATAATTCGCTTTAAGTTGCATACTATTCTCATCACATCTAAGTGAATCATTGAAAATTTAATGGATTTAGAACTCTTTACCAAAGCCATTATCTCGGAGTAGCCAAATGTTTTGGTGTGTAAGACCATGGTACATTGATAACCATATGATTTTAGCAAACCACCACTATCAACAGATTTGTTTTGTCTTTACCAAAAGTCGTACCTTACGGACTAGTTAGTTCTTCTATCTAATGGTGAACTAATTACCAATAATGGTTTTACATCGCCTTTACCACAAGCCATTTTCTTGTGGGCTAGCCAACTCTTCACATTATCGATATGGTGAGTTGATGACCATCCAACTTATTAGCAAGTTGTCAACTAAAAACGGATTTGATATATCTTTACGAGCCGTTTGCTCATGGATTAGTCAATCCTTTTGTAACCATGGTGGATTGATAACCTATTGATGTTATCATCACAAAACCATTTATTCAACCTTTATTTCAAAATATTTATTACTTAACAAAAGGTTTCTTCTAAAATTCTTTTAACTGGTTTAGTTAAATAAGCATTTTGATGAAATCTCGTCGATAGCGATGCTTTGAATAAAAGTACCGATATATCAAAAGTATTAATTCAATTAAAAGTCATACCGGTTATAGATCATTCTCAAAGAATGGTAGTCCGATCTATAAACAAATTGATGACCATGCAAGCGGTTTCATTAGCCTCTTCTACTTCCAATCCATGCTCTAGCATTCTTCTCATGAGCTCAACTGTAAGAGGGTATATTCTTTCTGCAAACATGTATCATTGTTCCATTTTCTAGCTCCAAAACATGAACTCCAGTTCTTCAAAGAATCTCCAAGAAACTATTTCCACTTTCTTGATCCTTCCAAATATCATCGATTGCTCTCTTCATTAGTTTCCCACATGGTTATAAGATCACCATGTAAAACCAAACCAATCCCTTCTAATGGATTATCTTCAAAATAAGCCTTCACAACATAATATAAGTAGAATAGATCTACTCTATCTATAATATGCAAGAAATCCATAGCCTTTTGAAAACTTTAAAACTTTCATCTTCTTTATGAAATACCATGTAATCTTCATTCTTAGATTTCTCAACTTTGAAAACACTAATCTTTGATCCGTTCATCTTCATGTCATTATCTTCATTTGTATAATCAAAATCTACCACTCGAGATAATTCTTCAATTCATCACTAGTCTCGGATCTTAATTCAACCTTTTCTTTCTTTGAAAATTGAACATCAGTAACCCGCTTTTCTTTTTCTCTTTAAGCTCTTCTTCCTTTCACTTCAAATCCAATAAGCTTCTTCTAAAATCTTTAATGCCCGCAACATCTTTCTTATAAGCCTCTCAACATCATATAATCTCTTCATATCCACATAATTTAGCTTCGCAATCCTTTAAATCCTCTGCTTTTAAATATGCCATCATTGCATTCCTTTCTTTAGCTAAATTAGGTCTTCTTGACATAAATCTAACGGTGTAGGAGATCAGAATGGTTCGTGATTTGACATCCAATTCATCTTGCACCTTTTGAGTCGCTTCTCTATTTAGAGCTTCTTGAGCTTCTTGTTCTTCTCTATCTTTAGCATCTATCTCTTCTTGAACATTTCTAGTCATGGCTTCATTCCTTGCAACTTCAAATGCTCTAAGTTACGCCAAAGTGAGTTTCTTTTCTTTGTTTCGACCGAACACCTTTCCTTTGTCTTTTGGATCAATTGCGGTTGATCGGTTCTTGGTTGTTCTTCTTGTACATCTCTAATAGTAACTCCTCCTCTTGGATGTGGCAAATCTAACATTGTAGCAACTAATTCATCATCACTCGCAATGAATAGGTTTGAATCTAGGTTCCTCCTCTTCTTCTATAACAGTAGTAGAAGGACCAACTTCTTCTTCAAAATTCAATACCCTTGGAGTTATTGGTGTTATTACTTATGGCCTAGATGTATCAAGACTTTGATGTTCAAGACCTTGATCATTAGTACCTTGAAATTGCACTTCTTCTTCTTGTTCCTCACGAAATAATCTTTTCTGCAGATGCCATGATTCTTTCTTCTTTGTAATATCTTCTTGATTCTTTCTTCTTTATAACATCTTCTTTCAAATTATCCTTTTAAATTCCTCCCAAGTTGATGTAAGATGATTTAGGAACCTTCTTTCTTTTCAATTCCTTACGAAGTGCTTTCTGACGCTTGTTTTCCTCCTTAACCCATAAATTGAAACCTTGAATATAGGTTTAATAAAATTCCTTAACCGAGATACCTACGCTTCAACTTGGCGCTTTAGCTCGACGCTCAATGTCTTGTTTAACCTAGCTAGCTCCCTTGAAAGCATAATTATCCAAAGTTAAACCTTCACGAGGTATATTAGGAGCATCACCTTGAACTTGTGAATGTTCCTCCAAATGAAACAAATGGTTGAGGAGATGGAGTAGGTGTTCTCTCAATCTGCTTGAACCTCGGGACTTGGAGAAACATCACCTGTAATGATGCAAGACGGCAGAGAAGCGGTGCTTGCAGATGCGATGCCTGTGAGGCGACACTTTGTGAGCGGTACCTTGTCTGACGCAGTACCTTCACTTTCTTCATCCTCTCCAATTGCGTCACGTGCGACATGACAACTTCCATCATTGTTGTAGTTAATGGAATATCTCCACCTCGAACAAATTACTTCGCTTAGCCATGAATGTATAAATTTTAGCTTGTTGCACAATAACAGTAACAAAGTAGCGAGTTTTGGAACATCGGACAATTGCTTATTTAAGAAAACACGTACAAATCGTGGGTACATCAACCATGTTGACCCGGAGGAGATATGAGATAGCATCCCATCCAAAATAAGCCTTGAAAAATTAAACACTACATGCATAGCTAAGCCAACCACTGCGGATGCTATATTTGACCCAAATCGCTCCCGAAGTGCTTTTAGAACTTATGCAATGGAGCAAGACATGAATCAAAAACTTCCATTGAGGACGAATAAGGCTTTCTTGAAAGTTTGTTCGGTCAAAGAGCCTTCATAACCCGTGATTTCTAAAGTATCCCAAATCGGTTGCTTGTCAAATCTAATAGCCCCATCTTCATCACCAAATAATAAGTCATCACGAATAGAGGCTTCGTAATCTTGATAGTCCTTCCAACAGAATCAAGATCTAATATAATATTCATCCTCCTCCATATTATCTCTAGCATTAGCCCAAAATTCTTGAATCCATGGTTCAATTATATCCGCTCAACTAAAGAGCATAACTAATAAGCGACCAGTAAGATAATCAATGATATCATAGAAAGCCACATTCGCCTCGGTCTTGTCCAAATTAGCCACCATATTGTGATTCAAATAGTTAAGCGATTCACCATTGTTGTAAAGAGAGCACAATAAATATTGTATTGAATAATAAAGAGATGGTAATTGGGAGATAAGTATGGAAGCGATGTAAAGTAATAATGAGAGGAAAATCGGAAAGTAGTTATTTATAGGTGAGATTTGAAAATCACGACCTAAATAACAAAGTTACCGTTACTACCAATTACCCATCAATATTACCGTTGGAGCAAGATTTTAATCGACAAACGATTACTTTCCACATAAGCGATTACTTTCCCAAGCGATACTTTTCCAAGCGGTGCTGAAATACGGTGATTTTGCCAAAAACCTTCATATAAACTAAGTATAAACTAACATCCTCCCTCGAGCAATACACAGACTATACCTAACATCTTATAGTCCTCCCTTAAACATAGCCTAGTAGTTAATCATTCCAATGCTCACGACCAAGTGATTGAATCGTGACACATCAAAACCTTTTGTGAGTAAATCATTACATTGTCATCCGTATGAACTTTAACCGCATTAATGAGCCTATGCTCATAGCAATCTCGATAAAGTGATGCCTAATCGAATATGCTTTGTCTTGGAATGATACATGTGATTCTTCACAATACAAATAGTACTCTCATTATCAATATTGATAGGAGTATTCTTAAATTGAACCCATAATCCAAGAGTTGATTTTGCATCCACAAAACTTGACCACAACAACTTGCGTGCACTACATATTGACTTGAGTAGATGAGGTTCTTTGCAATTATCTCGCTTTTACTGCCGGAGACTAACCTTCTTCCAAGATATTGGCATCCACCAGTTGTGGATCTTCTATCATAATTATCACTGCATAGTCACTATCGAAAAAGCTTCTAAGTAAAGGTGACTCTACAGGATACCACAACCCCAACTTAGGTTGTTGTTTCAAATAACGAAAAATTCTCTTTCTGACATTCGGTGAGAGATCTTTGGTGAGACTTGATATCGGCACATAAACAAGCTGCAAACATGATATCGGGCCTTGATGCGTGAGATACATAAGAGAGCCAATCATAGATCTGTATAACTCGACTTCAACAGTCATCCATCTTCATCTTTTCCCAATGAATTGATAGATTTAATAGGTGTAATGTGACCTTCATATCATCAAAATTAAACTTCTTAAGTATATACATAACATACTTGTCTTGGCTAATAAAATTCCTTCCTTGGACCGCTTAACTCAAGTCCTAAAAGAATGTTAACTCTCCCATTGAACTCATTTGAAATTCATACGCATCATTTGCTCAAACTCCTTAACCATGGACCGTTTGGTAGCCCCAAAGATGATATCATCAACATAAACTTGAACTAACATGATATCCTTCTTGTATCTCTTGATAAACAAAGTCTTTTGTCTATAGCTCCCCTCGTGTATCCATGTTGTAATAAGAATGTAGAGAGCCTCTCATACCAAGCTCTAGGTGCCTGATGAAGACCATAAAGAGCCTTAACCACCTTATAGACTTTTTTTGGATGTTTAGGATCTTCAAAACCTCTAGGTTGTTTCACATACACCTCTTCTGTAATAGTGCCATAAAGAAAGGCACTCTTTACATCCATCTGATAGACTTGAAAACCCATATAAGAAGCAAAAGCAAGAAATATTATAATAGCTTCAATCCTTGCCACAGGAGCAAATACCTCATCATAATCTACCCTTCCTCCTGTCTATAACCACGAGCAACTAACCTTGCCTTGTTCTTGATAACATTGCCTCTTTCATCTCTTTTAACTCTAAAGACCCATCCGGTTCCAATAACTCTCTTCCATCCGGAAGATCACATAAAACCCAAACCTCTTGAAGTTTAAATTGAAGAAGTTCTTCTGCATAGCTTCAACCCGACTCTCTTTAGTCAAAGCTTGAGCAATATTCTTGGGTTCCTCTTGAGAGATGAAACAAGTAAATAAGGTTTGATGGTCCTTATGATTTAGCCTGTTTTGTTTATACACAAAGCTAAGTAAAGCATTATGAGGTTTTGTGAAACCCTAGCTTTGTGTCTTGTCATAACTCCGGATGTAGAAGGACCAATGATTTGATCAGTTGGATGATTCTTATGAATTCGTAAGATTGGTGATCGTGGAACTTCATATGTATCATCTAAGTTAGTATAATCAGCACCTTCATTGGAATCGTGAAAATACCTTCATCTTCAAGCTCATCATCGCTTTCTTCAACCGGGCATGGTAGGATCATCCAAATCATCTAAAGCATCACATCAGCAGTGCGGTGATTTGGTTGAAAAATCTTGTCCAGCAATCTTGTAAGAGTACTCTGTAGACTTGTTCTTCTTCTTTGCCTCTTCATAAGCTTTCCTTTGTTCATCGATGTAAGAATGTGCTAACACATCTTGAAGAAGCATCGATTAAGTTCCTCTTGAATAGATTGATCCTCTGCAGATAACGAGGATTGTGGTGCAACGATGCTTTGTTTTGGAGAATCAATTACTTTGCTTAGGAACATCGATTACTTTGTTTTGGACTCACGGGATCTTTATCGAGAACGACATCGGTCGAATATGAACATCATGAACAACATATTGAATATATTCTTGATGTGCAAGGTTGATTTTCTTCTAACAGAACATAATTCATTGAAGGAGATAAAATCTCAAGATCAAACATCAATCGGACCCTTTCCTTTCTCATTGTCTTGATCTTCTAAAAATTTAACATGAAGACAATCTTGAATCTTCTTAGTAACTCGTTGTAGACTCTAAAGCCTTTCTTCGTTAGTGCAATATCCCAATAAGTAACCTTCTTCGGACTTGCCATCAAACTTCCCAGTTATCAATAGTGTTCAAAATAGTAGAGGGCATCCAAAAGGCTTCATAAAGCGAATGTTGGGTTTATTGCCCATCGACAATTCATAGGGTGTCTTCATATGTGGTTTGGTGACGAGACCACAATTAAGTACATAGCATGCAAGATGCAGCTGACACGCCCAAAATTGAATAGGAGATGAGAATCGCTAACATGGTCCTTGCCGCTTCAATCAAGGTCCTATTCTTCCTCTCTCAACACCATTTTGTGTGGTGTTCTAGCAATACTAAACTCCCTTTTATGCCTTTATTTGCACAAAGTCATCCATAGGCTTGTTCACGAATTCAGCCCATTGTCACATCTAATACCTCAACCTTGAGTCTTAATTGGTTTCAAGTGCTATTATAAGAGTTTGAATAGCATCAAAGGTATCATCTTTAAAGCCCAAAAGAAACCCAGTGAATCTACTACAATCATCAAGAATAACCAAGCAAGATTTCTTCTTATTTAAACTTGCCACGAGACAGTCCAAATAAATCCATATGTAATAGCTCCAATGGTTCTCTAATATATCTTTCATCAAGCTTCTTGCGAGGAAGCTTTGTGTTATTTTCCTTCTTGCATGCCAAACATGATTGATCATTCTTGTAAGTCTTTGAAGGTAAACCTCTAACTAAATTGCCTTTGACCAGTTTGTTGATGTTCTTGAAATTCGCATGGCCCAATCTTCTATGCCATTGATGTGCCTCTTCAGATGTTGCTTTAGCCACCAAGCATGTGGCTCTTCCATAAGAATGTAGACTCTTCATGTCTAAACTATACACATCATTTGTCCTTGGTACTCTAAGTACTACCAAGTCATCATCAACAGGTTTGAAGTCGAAGCAAGAATGAGACATTACGTATGGGTGAATAACACGGATGCTTTTTATCACAGTTTGAGAGGCCGACAACAAGTTGAACTTTAGCTCCTTCCATATCGGCATTCTCAAAGTCAATTACGCGACTTTAATTGTTCCTTTCGGTAATCCTTCCTCCATTGGGATCATTCCCAAATGCAACTTTTCCTCCACTAATATTTCTAAAATCGACAGGGATCTCTTTATCGCTGTCATACTTCCGAGCAACCACTATCCACAATAAGATGATCTTTAAGCTCCTCTTACGGGTTGCCACATACAAAGAAAAGAGTTAGAACTTTTAGGAACCCAAGCCATTCTTGACTTGTGTTCCCGAGAAGTTACAAACTCAAATTCTTTGAGTATGTAATTCTCACTATCTTTCAAATGATGATCCAAAATTATCTTTTGATGTTTAGCATGTGGATTTTCAAAACTCTAGTTTTTCAACATAAATTTCTTTCACCGATTATTAGCATTTTCTTTTGACACAAAAACATCGATTCACTTTTGTTGAGCGATCTTGTATGTCTCTCGTGATGATTGTCCCTTTTAACCCATTCGGTTTTAACAGTGGGTTCTGTGATCTAGATCCCTATATGAATTGTGATACCTTCTAGGTTGATAGTGAGATCTCCTAAATTTCTATCCCAGTATGGTTTTCGGTACCTTGTCTCGAGCGATGACTTTGGAAAGTCTTGTGAGATCTTGAAGTTCTTCTACGATGTGGGTATCTATGATCCTATGTGAAGTTTCGTGATTAACCCTATTAGAATTAGTCCAAACCGGTTTGTGCTCTCTAGGTCTCTGATTGTTAGACTTATTCCTTGGAAACTTGCTTAGATATTACGAGTGTTTGTCACAATCTTTGATTAAGTGAGTAGGACTATAACACACAAAACACGGTTTTGACCCATATGACCAAAGTGATTTCTTCTATGTCTATGCCCAAAATTATTTTGCCTTCTTGATGACCGATAAAACTGCTTTTGACCAAAATTATCCCAAAAGGTTTAGCAAAGATCTTGTTTTGAAAGGTTTTGCAGAAGGTCGCTTGTTGAGCGATGCTTTGGTTTAAAATCTTCTTTGGATTTTGAACATTGTTTTCAACAGGTTTCTTGGGTTTCTCGGACCTAGATTGAGCAACAAGCTTCTTCCTAAACTCTAGACTATCTACACCATAACGCCGAAACATCGTGTCTAGAGGGTGATGACCCGATGGGATGAGGAGCGGCATGATAACCATTGTCTTTCTTATATTCAGAGTGGTTCACTGCGAGCCCTCATTACTAGATGAATCTAAATAGTTAATGAGCTCATCATCACTAGTGGTAATATCCTCAAAAACACCATCATCCGATCACTAGATTGATTTTCATCTATGTTACTAAAGTCCATTCCAAATCTAGCTTTTCTAATGTAAGCCGCCTGCTTTTTCAACATAAGCAACATGGGACAAACCGACTCTCCCAAGCAACAAACTTAGCTAACAAATCATCTCTTTCCTTAGTTAATTTCTCAATTTCGAAAGCAATTTCACGGTTTAATTTCCATTCACTAATTTTAAGCGGTAATCACATTGTTCATACTTTTCATTGACCATTTCATTATTTTCATGTGTTATGATTTTAGCTTCTATAGACTCTAAAGTGATTTGATATCCTGCTACCTCGGACCTAGCCCTAATACAATTATCTCTTTCAATCACATAAGCTGTTAAGTAATTTTGATAAAATCATAACAGTTTGAGCATACCTCGTAGATAGGAGGCGAGTTGGTGAAGTAGCCACCATAGCAAGAAGAGCAGGATCATCTTCACTTTCTTTGCTCCAATCAAATCCTCCAAAGCCATCATCATTCCAAGCGGCATGTTCGATTCTTCATCAAAGCGATGCTCGGTCCAATGCTTCCACGGTGTCTTCAATTGCATCTTCCTTTGCTACCATACGATGAAGTCAACGGTTCATCATCAAACTCTTCACTCGGTCAACTTCGATAACTTCTCTTGAGCAACCAAAGCCTTCGTTTGGTGTTGGTATTTCTTTGAGCTCAAGTTTAGGCTTCTCGGATGTTACATTTTGCTTGATACTTAGCAAACCCGCACTCCTTACAAAGTGACGGTCTTTTGACAATTGAAGCATTCAATTTTAGATTTGTCAAAGTTATTCCTTATTTTGGTTTGAAATCAATATTTTTGCTGTCTTCTTCATGTACTTTTGATCCTTGCGTTGATCAAAGCAACTTGCACGATATCAATTTCTTCAGTGCATCCTCTTGAACGTGCTAGATCCTCTTCATAAGTGATGTGTAAGCTTGCTTGTTGTGCAAAGAAGAGCACACAACTTCATCCGAGTTCAAAGTGGTAGATGGTGGGGCTGTGAGCATATGATGGGGATTATAAGTGCAAGACTTTGAGAAGCAGTGCTTTGAGGAGAAGCGGTGCTTTTGAAAGTACTATTCTTCTTTTCGGATGATAGAAAAGCAATACTATGAGATTTGGAATTGGGTTGACCACTCATCTCATGTTCATACACCTTGATTGATGATAGAGATCATCAAAGTCCATAACATCCAATCCTTGTTGTCCTCGATCATAGTAGCAATCACATGCCATGAAGATGGCAAACTCATAGAAACTTCAAATTAGCATCCTCAGTGATACTTGAGCCTTATATAATTCCAACATGTTGAGGAGATTACGAAACCTATCATATGCGACATCAAGACTCTCTTTCTCCTCGTGAATGTTTCAAGCTGTTGTTTGACAAGTTTCGTGCATCTTCTTAGAGGCTTCATTCCTCCAAATCTGGTCTTGAGAGCGGCCCAGTTGCTTAGCATCTTTAGCATCATGAAACTTGAGAAGATGACCATACGGAATGGCGAACAAGAGAATGTTTAGAGCCTTCTCTTGATTCCTTATAGTTGCTTGTGGTAAGGCGCCTTTGGTGTCAGAGGTTGTCCGGGAACAACAATGGGATCTGAAACTACTTCATTCCATTCACAATTACATTCCACAAAGCATGGTGCAGAATGGCAATATCTTGCCTCATCTTCATGCACCGAGATCATATTCTCCTTTTGATTATTGGAATTAAGGTGAGGTGATTGAGGGTGGTGGAGCGACTTCAATCGACATCTTTGAATATTGTTGAAGTAGGGTTTCTTCCTAGTCGGAGTTTCCACACAAGCTCGATACCACTTGTTGGATCGATATACTTTAATCAAACTAACTTAACTAGCTTGTTGGGTTTAATAACCTCGGATAAATCCTAAGTTATTAACAAAGAAACACCGAGCAATCTTTATTAAGTCGCGGAATTTACTTAACAAAGCTAAGAAGAATAACTTTATTATAAACTCTAAATCGCTTATTATGCGGATACTCTAATACAACTCTAAGATAATCGAACTTTTCTCCAAAACATTAATTAAGTAAACCTAAAACTCTTTTAAAATCGTACCTCTAATGCAAATCTAGGAGTCCTTTTATAGGCTCGAGGATATCCTAGTCGGTTTACAATTGATAACCTTGTCGACAAGTAATCTAAACATGGAATACAATTCTTTCCATAAGCGAATATAACAGATTCTTTTGTTCTAGCAAGATTTTGACTTTATCTTGCGATGCTTTGACTCGTCTTTAGCGAGACTTTGACTCTTTGACTTCTTCCAAGTGCTGCGACTTCGGTACTTTCATATCTTGATGCTTTGATATCTTGATGCTTTCATATCCCAACAACCCCTCGAAACCCTTTCGTTCTCACAACATTCTAGCAATAAGTCTGGTGCAGACCTTTGCACAGCAACCGTTGAAATAGCAAAAGGAATTCAATGGGGCGACTAGACTGGCCTCTCTATCCTGAACATCGCGTGTCAACATTAGCGACTGACGCTTGAAATGTACTCCCGAGTGGAAAGATTCCACTCGGTGACGCAACAATATTCAGGTGTAATGTTGTATGCAACGAAGTTATAATCGATGCACCGAAGTTAGAATTGACGCACAACTGAATAGTCGTGTCATCGATTGGAATCTTTCCACCCGGTAGAATATTGCAATTTTCACTTGCTAATATTGATACGGGATGTTTATGATATTGCCCGTTCTGAACTTCCGCTCGAATTCCTTTCGTTGTCACAATGATTTAGCAATACGCCTGGTGCAGACCTTTGCACAAAGATTCTTGAAGCAGCAAAAGGAATTTGAAGGGGCGATCAGACGGGTCTCAGTATCCTGAACATCGCGTGTCAACATCATCGACTGAAGGTTGAAATATACTTCCGGGTGGAAAGATGCCAATCGATAACACAACAAAATTCAGGTATAGCATTCTGTTGCTAAAATGAGTCATCATAAGGAGGTGCACATGCTCTTAATGAGTAATTTTTTTAACTATACACATGAACTTCAACAGGTGGAAAAAACACCACCGCAACGCGGGCGTCTTTATCTCGTTTAAGATTTCTTAGTTTAAAAAATTAGGTAGAGGTATTATGTATGGGGCATTTTAGAGTAAAGTTCAAAATACATTCTTATACTTTGCCCTTTGTCTCGCTTTACATTCTTAAACTTTTTTTTGGCACAAAACCATCCATCCATTAGTAAAGTTGGCACAAATACATCCATCTGTTAGTAAAATCAGTTAATGAGGACTAACGGTGCAAATATTTCTCCGTTATCTCCTAACAGAAGAGAAAATATTTGCACCGTTAGTCCTTAGGACTAACGATGCAATAAAATAAATTGCATCGTTAGTCCTAAAGACTAACAGTGCACTCCACCGCCACCTACCACCTAACGCCACCTTCACCGCCACCTACCACCTCCACCCACCCCCACCCCCCACCTCCACTGCCACCATCCATCGCCACCACCCACCGCCACCACTGCCACCACTACACCACCACCACCGCTACCACTTTATCGACCTCATGAACTTCTCCAAGTTCGGATGCAGTTAATCATCGAATTACAAATATACAAATTCACATTCAATCCCGCTTCCAACATCTCATAACGAATCCTAACAGCACAATCCATCTTCCCAACTCGACAAAAACCATCTATCAAAACACAATAAGCTTTCTCATCCAACACCAACGAAGGATCCTCTTCTCTCATATCCCTAAACACCTTATCCGCTTCATTGACTCTCCCCATTTTATAGTACCCTTTAACAAACAAAGTATACGTAACCACATTCGGCAACACCCCCTTACCTTTCATCACCTCCAACACACCTTTCGCCCCTTCAATATCACCCATACCAACATACCCATTAATCAAACAATGATATGTAACCACTTTCACCTCCAACACACCACTGCCACTGCCACAAACCCACCACTGCCATTGCCACAAACCCGGTCCAGATCCAAACACAACCCAAATGGAATAAGCTCGAAACCAAACAACTAAGTTTGTACACGAGCTTGTGACTCTCGGTATGCAAACTAAAACAAAAACACGACCCAAACGATGATACAAAGACTATTTCCGATTCATTTCTACTCAAAAATCGTTTTCCACACTCGTTTTAGCTTATACCGATTCAAAAGTGTAAATCGTTATTTTTAACAAACCTTTAGATTTGTTTTCGTTTTCCAAAACACTTACCAAGAAGAAAATAAGAAAAGAGTAGCGGTGGGGAGGTGGCGATGGTGGTGGTGGCTTGGTTTTCTGGTGTACAGTGGCGATGGTAGGGAGGTGGTGTTTTGGTCGCGCGAGGTCTTCAAAAACGTCCTCATAATACAAGAGTAGAGGCGGGGAAGTGGTGTTTTGGTCGTGGTGGTGGCGGTGTACAGTGGCGATAGTGGTGGTGGCTTGGTTTTCTGACGGCTGCACAAAGAGAGGAGGGAGAGAAGTAGTTTTTAGGTTTATAGTTTTCAAATGAGAGGTGAACCCCTCATATACTACTTTTGGCCAAAAGTGACAATTTCAAAAGACTAGGGGGAGCGACGTATATTTTCTCTTCCGTTAGGAGATAACGGAGAAATATTTGCACCGTTAGTCCTCATTAACTGATTTTACTAACAGAGAGATGTATTTGTGCCAACTTTACTAATGGAGGGATGGTTTGTGCCAAAAAAAAGTTTAGGGATGTAACGGAGAAATATTTGCACCATTAGTCCTCATTAACGGCTGATATGTTTATAAAGTTTTTATTATTTACGATTAATTTAATAATAATAATAATAATAATAATAATAATAATAATAATAATAATAATAATAATAGCAATATCGTACCTTTGTTGACCGACACGCGATACTCTTGTTGATATCTATTCTTAGTTGGGGATTTTAGCTCGTAAAGAAGTTGATATCAGGCTTGGTGCAGAGAGAGACAATTTCTTGCGTACAGATGATATGTTGCTCTACTCGTGGGATGAATGACTTAATATATGTGTAGATTTAACAGGGTCATCGCCCTTGACGCAAAATGGTATGGTTGATTTTGTGCCTGGTTGTGCGTTGATGGAGACTACACAATGTAAACGCATCAAATATGAGGCTAAATACGCAAATATTGGATATGAGTAATTCTCCCTTTCTCATTCTCTTCTTTTAGGGAACTTGAGAAGGATGCAAATACCTTACTTTAGCGGATTCAAAAGTTTTCCGTTACTCAAGATATTGGAGCACGTGTTGCTAACCATACCTTTAGTATGATTAGTTTTGCTATAGTTGACAAGTACGCGATACCCTTGTTGACATATATATCTATACATTATATATAAGAGGAGGCATGCCACATAAAATGCCACTTGGCATCCCATAATGCCAAGTCATATTTCCATGTCATCAATAGTTGTCTCTTAATTTTCGTCCCTTTTTTTTATAAAAAAAACCCTACCAGGATTCGAACTCACAACCTTACACATGTTAGTAGGCGCTTTAACCACTGAAGCACCAATGTTTTTTTGTTAAGATTGTGCATGCCATAATCTATATAGTATAGTGTATTGTTAATCTGTATAATTTTCAAATCATTCATAATAATAATCGGATACACATATTATCTATTCTTATAAATTTACTTTTTCTCATAACCCTAATATCATATTTTGTGCAGTCATCTCCAGGTAATTAGTAATTTCATTCTTCATCGGATGTGTTAGGTATTTGCAGTTTTTCTATAGTGATGCATGTAAAATGGAAAAACCCTTCATGCTGGAAGTCATCATATTATATCATGTTTAAATTTGCATACATAACATATGTATACTATGCTTGTTTGTAATACTGTGGTATTATCGTTACTGATAGTTCTGATCAATTGTATTGCACCTTCATAGCTTCCATACCTGTAGAGATCGACTCATGAACTGAACCCCGCAGTGCAAAAGTCAAATAATATGTAGAGATCGAACATATATTCTTTTTTAGTTTATATTTGTAATTTTTGTGACCACCCTTTTATATTGGTATGTTTTTGGTGGTCATGGTTGTAGGTGATGGTGAATGAAGTTTTTTACTAAATATGCTAAAAGCAACAATCAATTAGCCATAATTGCTATTCATGATTGTTTGAACTTTTATAATGATTATGGCTATTGTATGTTGTTTCTTTATAGTATATCCTATACATAATTAAAAAGTTAGCTGATGCAGGTACTTTGCGTCATTCTTTTCATCATCAACATGTCCTAGCCTCAAGTCGGTCCTGAGGTAACCCCAACAAGCACACTTTATCTTATAGTTAATCAATTTGTGTAATTGTGTTACAATTTACGTGTAAAACAATAATGAAAAAATTACGAATTGTATTTTCTTATTGATATATCTGGCTAGAATTGTTGTATTTTCTGATTGATATATCTGGCTAGAATTGTTGTATTTTCTTATTGATATAACAAGCATACTATTTGAGTTAGCCAACAAAGCAGACCATAAGGAAAGTGAAGTACGTCAAATGATTCACTGTAGACCTGTGTGGTGAGTTGAAGGATGAAAGCCAAAATCTGCCAAGTATTTCCTAACCAATTACTTTTGTATCGTAAATTACTATTGGTGCTATCCTGTGTGGTGAGTTGAAGGATGACAGCCACCATAGCTCATTTAATACTTATTTTTGGTGTTATCCTTATATTAATCAATTAATGGGTATTTTTTTGTTGGATCAGGTTTTGGTGCTATCCTAATAATCACTCGCTGTTGGAACACGCAAAAAACAAGACGCGCTTGCCAAGTTGTTAAGGTTCAGTGACGTTCTTTTAACTTCAGTGGAGGTTCTCATTTTAACTTCTTCCAATTAGGTTATTTACTTCTCCTTAATGGACTTTATGCTTTGGTAGTGGTGGGAAAAGCATCTCGATTTTTTGAAATTTGAATGCATGAATTCAATGCATGTCTGCGATGTTTCAATATTTGTACGGCTTTTTATAACATTAACACATGGGTATAAGTTCAAAAAATGCATCTTGATCATGGATCAGTGATTCTCATCTTTCCGTTTTATATACTACTCTATCAGTAGAAGCAAAAATACTTTACCGATTGTTGCTCTGATCATAAGACTAGAAATATATGTATGGTAGTTTTCAGAATCACATGTTACGATTATCTGTTTTTACACCTCTGTGCATCAGATCGATTTATAATGCTTTTCAATTTAATTAACACTTGCTCATTGTGTTTTCATTTACTAATACATTGGTGGAAATCACTCCGCATTCTCTTTTAACAAGCTCTTGATGCAGATTGCGTTTTCTATTTGGTTCTTGAGCCCTTGACACAATCGGTATGTTCCATTCTTCATTGCGGGGTCTTTTGTAGTTAACTGTCTTTTACATAAAAAGTCAAAAAGGATACTTGAGCGTTTAATGTAAAGGTCTTTATGACCAACTGCTATTTTGGTTTTCTTATATTCTTGATAAATATGTAGCAAAACTTGTTATTAGCCCTCATGGCATATGGTATTAATTGTTTTTGTGATATATATTAATTTACTATATATGAAACAACGATGCTTACTACTCTATCGATTTAAACAAGTTTATCGTCTTACCTTTTGTTAAGAGGATGATACAAGCATAGATACTATGGTTAAGATACCTATTCGATGGAATTCCATGATCATATATATGATCCCGATTGGTACTTTGAATGTAGTCTTGGATATATCGCCCACTCTAATCTTGTGTCATTGAATATATATGATTTACTTGCTTAACATAGTCGTTTCTTTTATTAAAAGGTGGTACAAAGGAATACAAGATTCTCATGGACCGGTTCCATCATGTTTCTCTTGCATTTTTAGAGCTTAATGGAAAGTCATAAGATACTTAAACAAAGAATTCTCGCTTTAACATCGACGTGCAAAATGGCAAAGCTGCGATGCTATTCCAGTTGAAACCCATGTTTAAAACGACTTTATTTAAATCGAACCCAAATTTTCTTGAAAGGAGTCGGTTTCGATGTCGACAAATTCGATGTTGTTCAGTTGAAAATCATGTTCAAAGCGACAATATCTCACACGAACCCCACTCTTCTAGACGAAGCTCCTCTGTTGGATCCCTTTCACCGCGAGAGGCTCGGGTTGGAGAATTTGCTCATTTGCCTTTAGATAAGCCATGTGAAATCACAAAGGAATCGGTATCTCAAGTTCCGTTTTGACAATAATGTACGGAATGGAAAAATTCCTATTCCACTCGAACCCCACTCTTCTAGAGGCAGAGCTCCTCTGTTGGATCCCGTTTAGTTGCAGAGGCTCGGGTTGGAGAATTTGCTCATTTGCCTTTAGATAAGCCATGTGAAATCACAAAGGAATCGGTATCTGTGTCTCCGCAAGTTCCGTTTTTGACAATAATGTACGAAATGGAAAAATTGTCAAGCTATTCCACTTGATAACCTTGCTCAAATGGACACTATTTTATCTCGAATCCCAATTATGCGGATGGCGACGCCCGTTGAATCCCCAATCACTACAGAGGTTCAGATTGACAAAATTCCTGATTTGCCTTCTGATGATCCATGTGAAATCACAGGAATGGAGCCAGTTTCTATATCTGCATATTCAAATTTTCACGTGCAAAATGGCGAAACTGCTGATGTTATTCCATTTGAAACCGATGTTCAAAATGACACAATTTCACCCGAACCACAAATGTCCGGACTAGAAGACCTTCCAGTTGATCCCCATGTAGAGGTTCAGAATGAAAGCACAAGAAAAGACTTGGTATCTATATCTGCAGATTCAGATTCTAATATGAATGTGCAAAATAGCAAAATTGCTGATGCTATTCCACCTGATACCCATGATCAAAAGGTCACTATTTCGCTTCAGATTTTGTAACTTTGTTGGCACTTTTCCAAAGATGTAAACTTTGAGCAAATTGTCGACTCATGTTTACCACGATACTAGAACGATGGTGTGGCGGCCTTATCATGCGCTGCAACATTACTACACCAAAATAGCGAATACTTTTAAAGGCAATACATTGTTTTTGATATGTTTCCGCCACTACTCGCACATAATGCTCATCTACATGAAAAAAAGTCCGGTAACTCGATGCATAGAATGCTCACCCTAGGCATTTGGTACATGGTAAGTTGAACCCGTAAATGCATTTACATTTATGTAGCCTGTTACTTGCATCCATATTTAGGCTCATCTACCTCGCTTCACTCTACACTTAGGGGTCCTTTGGCATATGGTAGAGAGGTTTAAATGATTGTTTGATTAGTTTGTTTTTAGTATATAATTAGTTTATAGTATTCGTGTTAATTAAATAGTTAGTATAGAAGTAGCTTATCATAATCATCATAAGTAGGAATTATTAACTATGTAATTGTTTAGAATTTGGGTCAAGTATTATCACTGAATGCTGGATGGTTTCAAGCAGGGTTGATAGGAGGAAGTGGGGAGTCATCAAAAAATAGGCCAAGGCATTCAAAAAACGCAGCAGTTAAGAATCTATGACGGTTGATTTTTGTGGGTTGTCGCTTTACAATGAAACTACAATATATGTGAAAGAATTCATTTATATTTTGTTTTTTCCTTATTTCACCCTGACTAAAAATATAATGCGTTCCTCCACTGATATTCCGATTTTTGTCGGCAAGTAGAACCCACATTACTAACCATCATAGATTCTTTACTGCAACCTTTTTTCAAATATCTTGGCCACATTTTTAACGTACTCAAGAACGTGTGCGATCTTGCAGGTGAAATGACAGCAGCATTGGCAGCAGTATTCACTGTTTTAAAGATGACTAATCATACTCTCAGAAACTTATACAAGATCCAACTTCAAGATTAAAGCTTGATTGTGTGGTTTTTGCAGATACCGAGTGGACCTACTGGGAGTTTTTTTAATAAAAACCCCAGAAGTATCTCTCAGGTAAGGAAATACGATAGCAAGTATAATTCAAACAACAAAATTATCAGTTGTAACTTCCTATAAGATAATTATTGCATATGTTAGCTTTAGTGTTCATGATTTTCTCATATATGCGACACTATGGTAGTCAAAAAAGAAACATATCAGGTAATGGTTGCTTTTAACTCTAATACATTACAAGTGTGGCGTTTTAAAACTCTATAATATTTCACATCAAATCTTGTCCAGAGTTTTAAAAGGATACTCATCTTACAAATTAGTTTTAGACTCATAGTTGTATGTTTTACTAACTGGAGGTGGCAAAATCCGAAGCATAAAGTAATGGGTCAAAACTAGAATAGGTCTAGACGGATCGGATTAGATTCACCTGCCTTGGTTGCCTACATTTTTTTGTGTCTATTTATTGAATAAACTTTGAACTCTGTTGGACCAAATTGACCCAATCATAAGTAAATGGGTCAAAATTACCACTTCTATAGACTTAAATGATGCAATATTATAGAATGGATATCAAGAATCATGATGTCTCACATTGTGTTACCTTTGCAGGTGTTTCTACATTAAATCCTATATGGCATTGCTTATTGCCATTCTAATAGAGTTCTCCATTGAGACTTAAAGCCTAAAAACCTATTGATTGATCCGCATACCAATGTTCTAAAGCTAGCAGTCTTTGGATTGGCTAGGGCTGTTGCTTTTCCTCTTGTGACATTTAGAAATGAGGTAGTGTTCATCTTTGATAATTTCCTATTGCCATTAACTATAAGTATACAACATCTTTTTATTTTTGACACTCTTGGTTGATCTCGATCAATTTCTTGATCTATTCAAGCATGTTTTAGCAATGAGACTTTTAAATTCATAGTTTTCATTAAGCAAAGTGCTTTAAATATGGATTTTTTTGGAAACCAAAAGCTTCTTATTGATTTGTGATATATACGTAACTAAGTCGCCTAAAATATCAACCACATAGAATGCACTGAAGCGTGTTTGCCGTAAGATAAATATACCCAGTTTTCCTTTACCACATCGCCACAAGAACTGTGTTCGTCTGAGCATGTATGTTCTTGTGTTGTTCTAGTAAGGATTAAGCTGTGAAGTTGTTCAAGTAGACGTCATGGGTTTTCAGCTAAGTGGTGGATCTAGGGCAAGCATAATTCTTTTGACTCTCGACCAAAGCTATCAATTGTGTCTATGTATAAACCTACAGACTGCTTGGTACTCGGAGGAATATCAATCTTTCAAGTATTATGATCAACAACATTGTGTCTAAGGTGAGGTTTTTCCATTTTAATCCATACAAAAACATCGGAGATTTTTAATTTTCTTTGAATTTTTGGTTTGATCTTTGTATAATGATTGTTGGTGCTTTGGAGTTGTTTCAATGGGCAACAATTTTGGTTCTCATTGTCTCGTGTTTCATGTGTTGCGAAGGCATTCATGAATGAGCCTACAATAAAGTCCCTATAGTAGTGTTGCCTTAACAAACCAACTTGATGTTGTTTGATTAGTAACTAAATAAATGATCCTCGTCTCAAAATAGTTCTGAACAAGGTGTTTTATGGTAGAATCTGTTTATTCTAAGGTGGGATGATAATAAGATTTGTTTTCTTGATGCTGTAGGGAGTCTTATGCATTCATGTATACCAGGCCATGGGAAAAAGTTGTTAACTTTTACTGGACGGACAGACTACATTGGTTCAGTTGTTTGGAGCAAAGGTTAGTGTTTGATAATATTGTGATAAACACAATAGCACACATTCTATCTACTTTAACCTCTCAAAAGGATAAACTTTATCATGGACTTATACTTCATCATATATTTGCAGACACAAAATGTGCCTGATGACATTGGTATCGAGCCTTTTGATGAACACGAATATGTAGTTCTGCAGCTCAAAACGAGCTGGAAGGTGGGCATGGATGAATTTCAAGATATTTATGTCGTATCATGGGGATCCTTTGTTGGATGGCAAAAGAAACCGGCTTAAATATTGTTCAACAACTTGAATGCCTACACGGCTGACAAAGGCAACGATCCATCCGGAACGATCCACAATTAAGATTAGGAAGTAGGATGTTAGACCTCTGATGTTAATTAAGATTGGGAAGTAGGATATCAAAATTTTTATTTAGCTCAGATTTTTTGTATGCAACGATCCATCTGGAATGTTATTGATTTTTTATTATTTATTTATTTAACTTTTTTGGCTCTTCACATGTCTATTTTGTGTTTTTTTTTTTTTTTGTTGCTTCCTACGTTGGCTGTCATACATTGCTTTTGAAAATGAAAAAAAAGCCGTCAATAGACGCCCCGTGGTTTCCGTGTTCTACGTCTGGCATTGGTACTGCATTAGATATCCCAGAACAAACTGTTGGTCGGGGATTCAGCGTTCTCCCACTTGGTCATGAGTCTATGTCAGCGGTTGTTGAGGCTGTCAGTGTATCTGAAATCGTGGATGAAAATTCCAAGAGGAAAGGTGTTTACTCACATTCTTGGCGCTGTAATGTATGACCGAAGAGGTTGAGAAGGACGGCGATCTGGATGTTGGATCATCTGGTAAGTTATAGTTTGCAGGTTCAACATTCTTTTGACTGAGGTCGTTTCTTGACATTTGTGATGCTGCTATATGATATTTTTATTTCCTATGCAGGTAATGTCAATGACGTGCAGAACAACGATGAATTATAGTGGCACCTCTGTGAACATCAACAGGTATGATCTTCTAATTGGTGGCGTCGGTTGTTGACCTTCATTGGTTCTCACGCTTACCATTGGCCATACATGTGTGGGAACCATTTGGAGTAGCTGATTGCTGCTGCTGCCATCGAAGAACCTAATTACTACATTGTCCACGAACAAAGGAACGATAACCTCTTCTGTTGTCCTCCCACGGACACACATGTGGGACGACATGTACGATACCATCCTCATTTGAAGGTTAGAGTTACATTAGATTTTTCACCATCTTAGTTTGCTACTGGTGGTTGTGTTGTTTAATTTCATTTCATTTCTGTACCATGCACACACGCAGGATGTGGCCCGGTTGTGCTGGATTTTGGGGCTGGAGTCATACACAAGGACATACCATGTTCTTCCATTACCATGCAATGTGACATGAGGGCTCAGGATTATACACCTGGCTATCCACACTATGAAACCGCTCCGCCTCTGTCGACCACATGCAACAACAACCGCTAGGTGTCAAACGATCCCAACATCGGGTTACATTAGTTGTTCGGATAAGAGCTTTTTGGCATTACCGTTTCTGCGATTTTAATATATTGAATTTTATAAGCGTATCGTGATTGTAAATTTCAAATGACGAATGACGGAGTTCGACCAACGATGCGAAAAGGAGGTTCAACGAACCGTGTAAAGTTGTTCTTCTTCATGGAGAGAATTCATAGTATTTTATATAGTTTTAACTATTCTTTGCGTGTGGACTAATGCGGCTATGATAGGGCTCGAGAACATGGCTCTCATTACCATGGTCATTATCTTGGTAACTTACTTCTATGGTTATCTGAACTTTAGTTTGACCAAGTCACCACAACACTCACAAACTTCTTGGGCACTTGCCTATTTACTATCACTATTGGAGGTTTATTTACATCACATACTTGTCAAGATTCAAGACTTGTATCCTATTTACATCGTTCGAAGTTGTGGTATACCACATTCAAATTATCATCAACTATTAATCTTTAATTTGTGTCGTATTTATAATGTATTTAATATGATGTGACTCATGTACACTCAGGGTTATGCACTTATAGCAATTCAAGCATGCTTCCAACAGTTACGACCAATTCCCTGTAGTACTAGCCTAGGGAATGAATGTGAGCAAGCAGAAAGTGGTCAAGAGGCGATACTGTTCGTAGGTCTTTATTTAATTGCATTCGACACGGTGGAATTAGATCGATTTGCCTTCAATAGGGTGACCGGTTTGACCAAAGTGACCCCAAAGAAGCAAAATCACTTGCAAGCTTCTTCAAGCGGTTTTGTTCAACATCACAACGGTGTTGTATTTGGTGGATCACTCTAACCAAGGTTGGGATTGGGGTTCGGTATATGCTCTGTGGTGTGTTAGTATCGGTGATTTTCTACTTATGGGAAATCTATGTATCGAACTATGTACCTAAAGGAAGCCCAATTAATCGCATTATACGGTAGACTAACTTAAAGAATACATACACATTTATAAGTAAGAAACAGATAACATATACTTATAAATTGGAATCAAGTCTTTCTTCGATTTCCCTAATGCATGTATAATAGTTATTTTACTTGCTTCTTAATATTATTTAAAACTACATATTAATGCGTGATTACTGTTATACATAACATGGCTTACACATTCCCTAAGTCCTAATCTTTATTTATACGGAAAAAATAAACAAAAGGAGGTCGGTTAATAAAGAAGTTAATATCGCTAAAATTTGTAATGCACACTTCAGACAGTTAAGTAACAAGGTAAATAGTAAAACTAAAATGTTTTAGTAAAGTGCTATATAAACATGATCATACAGTTGTTAAATCATGTGTTGTGTTTATAACTCATATGCCTGGTTATAAACTTATAATGTCTTGTGGTTGGTTGTATGATGAGTGCTTATTCACTCATCATTTTAGGTCAAATCTGAGCTGCAAAACATTTAAAAACACTCCGAAATGCATCAAAATACTAAAAATATCTCAAAATCGTGTTTTATATGTTTCAGATGCAAAACAAATGAAAAACGAACAAAGTTTGCATAAATGGCGCTTCAGGTCCCCAACTTTTAAAAATGGCAACTTGTCCCCACGAATTTCAAAAATGAAAATTCACCCTGGACATTTTAAATTGGAAAATAAACATTTTACGTCCTTTGGTAATTCTTACTTCTCAAAATTGGTCATTTGGATAATTTTTGGAAAATTACAAGTTTAGTCCTCGGAGTTTCAAATTTGGCAGATTTGGTCCCTTGATTATGTGAGATTGTCAAATATGACCCTTGGATTACTTTGCAGAAATTACATGAATGGTCCCTGGAATTTCTGAATGTGCAGTTTTGGTCCCTTAAATGTTTAATTGGGTTTCACTAATAATCCTAAGTCCAAAGTGTTATCCTTGGCCCAACCAATCCAACACAAACCCTGGTCCAACCCAACCACAATACCCGGTCAAACTCCAACCATACCCGGTCAATGCAATAACAAAACCAACCCACACCCCTACCCTGTCTTCTCCAATTCCCGCCCAAATCAACCCCAAACCCTAGAAACCCTCTGCTCCTCCTTTTTACCACTCCCCAAACACTCCACCCCCATTTACCCTTTTACCCAGCTACACCTAAACCAAGACCCACCTTCATCTCTTTACCCAAACAATCCCAACTCCCAAACCCATTATCTTATTCCACCTCCCCCAAGACTTGCCACCATGGCAATCCCAGCTTCAAAAAGACCTCATGGATGGCTTTGATAAGCTCGAAAGGGTACCTAACTAATGGATGGCTGAGATGATATCTAAGAAAGCACAAGAAGAAAAGCTCAAGACCTTGAAGACCATTGCCAGTAGTATAAATAGTAGTTCTTGTAGCCATTTGAAGGCATTAGGATTTAGTAGGAATTTTAGTTTTATATAGCTTTTAGTTTTATTGTAACTTGTTTTTCTTAATTAATGAAAGTTCTTTCTTTACTATTTTGTTATTCTTGCTTATTTAGCAAATAAGCACTTAGTGCTTATTTGCCCCTTACTCTTTATTATCTGTTTTTAAGTTCCATTCAAAGTGCTAAATTAGTTTTTACAAAAACAAATCCTAGTCTTAAGTTTGAAAAATCAGTTTTCAAAAGAATCTCAACCCATAAAAGGGTGTTTGGTTTAAGCTTATTTGAGGTCAAAAAAATCAGTTTTACCCACTTTGACATTTAAAGTCAAAGTGGTTTCAAGGTTTGAGCAAGTTTTTAAAGTTGTGTTTAGCTAGATTACAAGGTTTGCAAGTTTGGTTTGAAAAAAAAAAAGCTCATATGTTTTTCTGTCTTGAACATCCAAACAGCAGTTAAGCTGCTGTTTGCAGCTACTTTTCCCAGCTTATTTTTGGTCTAAATCTCCTCCAAATCATTTTTCTTGTAACTTCACATACCCACTAGACATAGCCTTGCTTATTTTGCACCTAGTTTAGCTTTAGCTTAGTTTAAATTGCATTCAAACTCGTCCCAAACCCATTCATCCTTTGTTTCAAAGAAATTTCATCTCTGCGACCCATTTCCATTTATTTTTGTGCTATTTAGTGCTCCATTCAGCTTATTTAGGTATCTTTAGTGCTTATTAGGTCCTATAGATTAGGTTAGTTAGTTTTTTTTAGCTTAACTCTTGCTTATTATATGCTTATTTAGCCCTTTAGATTAGCTAGTGTCCATTTGTACTCATTTCCCTTTTAGCTTAGGACTCCCCTAAAACTGCTTATTCTTCCCTTTTAATTGCTTATTTCCTGTGACTTTTAGCTTATTAATGTTCCTAGTGTGCTTATTTTCATGTTTGGATTGCTTATTGTATGCTTCTTATGCTTAAAAAAATAGAAACTTTGCAAAAGGGTGTTTGTTTTAGCCATCATTCAAATCGATGTGAATAAGCGCCCAAACCGCTTATTCCAAGTTGGTTTGGTAAAAATTGTTTTCACAAAAGTGCTTATTTTGGTGTTATAATTAAGTGGCAAAAGAAAAAAAAAAAAAAATAGTTTGCAAAAAGGTGCCAAGACAGATTCGAACACAGGACCTTTACCCAACACACACTCATTAACCAACCGCCTAGGGACTTTGATTGTTAGAATCTTGCACCTTCTTTTATTTAAATACCATATACAGTTTTAAGCTTATTAGCTTACTAGCTTTTCAAGAGCTTATTTCGTAAAGTAGTACCTAACTTTTTATTTTTCTTAAATCCAGGTTTTATCCAAAGTATTTTTAGTGAAATTTTGATTTTTCTAAAATCATTTAGTATTTTTAATAATTAAATTAGATTAAATTAGTTTTAAATCATAATAAATAATTTAAAAGTCAAAAAATTCCGGCTTTTTCCTAAAATTATTTTTAGTCGCTTAGAATGTAGGAAAATTGGTTTCACACCGTAGTCCTTAAATTGCAAAAGTTTTACGTTTATGGCTCGGGTGGTTAGCTCGGGTTTTGCGTTTTGCATTTTAGCACCCTAGGATGTAATTTAGCGTTGTTTTATTGTTTCTTAGGCTTAGTCGTATTTTATTTAGTGTTTTCTTTGTTTTACATGCTTTATTTTCATTTCCGTTCTTTAATTTGTAGTGTAATCAAAATCCAAAATTGTTTAACCATTCAAGTCCTTATCACAAAACTCAACGATCCGTCAATTTCACACCTCGTTGGGACACGACCGGGAAATCACTTCCGGTATCACTTTTATCACACCGTGAGGTTTGATAAGTTGACCTTTTTCCTAAAGGGTCGATTTGTCGAATTTTACGGTTATTTTGATATACGTTGATATTGTGTTTTTCACCACTCACTCACAACGAATCAAATTTTGGCGCCGCTGCCGGGGAGGTGTGTTGCGACAATATCGTGATTGTTGCGATTAGTGACTTGAAGATCCTTCCTCGTGAAGTTACCGTTTTTCATAAAAGCCAAAAAACCAAAAATATTCTTCTCATTCCTCTTATTCGTATGATTCTATTTCTCTTGCCCTCTAGTACTGTTTGATTCTACTCTTCTTTAACCTCAAAACCGTTTAATTCTATCTTTTTAACCCTCTATATGTTTAATTCTCATGACGACGATCATCTTCGGTGTAGGGAAAAAGATCAACATCATTGTCACAAGTGTGTGTGTGCGCGGTGTGGAAGGCCTAGTTCAAGCGAATTTTGCAATTTGTGCGAATTATCCATCAAAAAGTCTTTTCAAAGTTATTTCGACCACCCGCCACAACCCGAACCCGTTCAAACGTCGGAGTTACCTCAAGCACCTACCGAGGGTTACGAGGACGATTTCTTTGAATTTAGCGCCCGTAATCTAATTGAAAAAATTCAAGCCAATGAAAAAAGGTCGAGAATTAAAATTGATTACGATGAACCCGTTCAAACACCGGAGACCATAACGGAAGTGGTGGAACTTGCTAGCTCTAAGAGCACACCACTTGTCCCAACTCCGGAATCTTCAGAACGTTTTACCGACGATTTCTTTAGGGCCAGAAATGACATGATTCAAAACTTCTTAATTGAACTTCGTCAAGATTCAACTTCGGGAAATAACCTACCTCCATTTTGTGATGTTGTTGAACCCTCGATTCCTATTTCCGAGCCCGAAATACCTTTGTTTGATCAAAATTATTGCTACGGTTGTGGAGACTTGTTACCACAAGGTTTTCGTTGTTACAAATGTATGTGCGAGTGGTGTGGAAACTATCTTGTCAATGGATGTTGTTCGATTTATACCGAGAATTCATTTGCTTATGATTCTAACCCGAATCTTTCGCTTATCCTCAAAACAATTTCAATTACCCTCCACAAAATTCATACGAACCGAACAGTATTTTCATCATTTCAATGATCAAACGTCATTTCAAAATTTCTCTCCCAATACCCTCATTGTGCTAAGTGTGGGGTCCTCATGATGATTATCAATGTCAATCGTGGACTTCGAATTTGACAACATCCAACCCCACACACTTCCGTCATTGATCAATTTCCTCATATAATTCTTGAAGAACTTTCCGAGGAACAAGTCGCTCATAACGAAAGATTACTAGGCGATGAGCGAGCAGCTCAAAAGCTCTCCTCTTTAACGAAGCTTGCCGTCTCGATGACGAGGATGAGGAAGATTGGGAGATGACAAAGGACAAGGTGCATATCTCAAGCCCACAAAGTACCGCACATGTCCACTCTCCGCCCTTATCTTGCCTATCTACCTTAGAACCGTCGGATAATCTTTTAATGGGGGACGAAAATCTTAGCACTATTCTGGAAACGGAACCGTCTTGTGTTGAGAACCTTGTCCCAACCCCAAGTGAGTCCGAGGTTATCTTCGGTAATATGTTTGATGAGCCTCTTGATGATGATTCTTCTCCTCCTCTTGACATCCCAAACGATCATGTCGAGATGTTCTCCGATTCTGACAACGATTGTACTTCGTTTGACGATTCTTTATCTTATGGAGACATCGATTATGTCGAGGAGTTACCTTCTGAGCTAGTTAGCTTAGAGGAAGTGAGAGATTCTGATGATCTGGAAATTGAGGACGAGATACTTCGTGAAAAATTGTTCAATGTAAATCTCCTCGTTTCTAAGATCGAATCATTTTGTGCTAAACCAGCTTCAGCTCCTATCCCCATTGAGGATAGTGACTCTATCTTGGAAAAGCCCGAACCATTTTCTGAGCTTGAGGCTTTTTCCAATGATTCTCTTCCGGAATTTGATGTATTCCGCTTTGATGACGATCATACCGAAAAGGAGAGTAGTGGCATTCCCACTTTTCATCTTTCTCTTCCTGAGTATGAGTCGTCCACATTTGAATTGCTTCCTCCTTCCGAAAGGAGTAGACTTTTCCATGAGGAGTTCGCCGGTGAACTCGCTCGCATCGATCCTCTTCCTCCGGGAATTGAGGATGAGCTTTTTGAGCAAAATGCTCTTCATCCCCTTTCATCCATGAGTAACTCATCCACCCTTGAGGATTTTACCATGGTTGATACTTGCGTTTCATTCCTCTCTGAGGATAAAGTTTTCAAACCCGGTATCTTACCTTTCAAGGGAGTTCACTCTCGGATATTTCTTAAGTCCAACACGGATGTTGTGACTTCTCTTGCGGTGGAAAAGATTTTTGAACATTCCTTTAATGTTCCTCAATCTAATCTTTTACCCACCTATCCCACCCGTTGTCAAGTAATTGACACTTTGCCTTCTCCTCCCATTTCTTCTCCATGTCTTAACTCCTACGGGAGTGAAGACACCATCTTTGACCCCGGCATTTCTCATTCTCTTGAGCCGGGAATATATCTCATCGGTGTGGAACTTTCACGTGCTTCAAATGTTTGTCCAAACATCTTGAATGAAAGTCCGATGGAGATTGTTTCTTCCACTTTGCTTCCCCATGAACCAATAAATTCGGGGTCGAGTCAAGCTAGCGACTCGGTAATCAAAAACAGTAGCTAAACATGGGTTTTCACCCGTGTGTACCACCCAGTGTGTGGGGAGTTGCCCACATGTTATATATAAAAAAAAAAAAAAAAAAAAAAAAATCATTTTCTAAATAATGGCCGTAGTATTTCCCTTTACGTTCTTTGTTTCGGCATAACATGGTACTTTGAATATTGAGGGCAATATTCATTTCTAAGTGTGGGGAATTCTCACGAATTTTATCATATAATTATATTAATTCCCCGTTTTGGCCAAATTTTTTTGGAGTAAGTGTTTTACACTTACTCATTTGGTTATCGATCCGCCATGTACAGTAAGACAAAAGGATTGGCTAATCCAGAGCAAACGGCTCTTGGTAAAGATTTCTCAAATCCGTTTATATGGCTTGCAATTTGCCCAAAATTGTATGGTTCTCAACTCACCATATCCTAAAAAGTGAAGAGTTGGCTAGCCCGCAAGATTATGGCTTGTGGTAAAGGCGTTGAAAATCCATAATTGGTAATCGACTCACCAAAGATAATATTGATAATTTATCTAAGAGTTGGCTAGTCCGAAAGCAAGCGGCTTCGTAAAGACAAATCAAAACCGTTGAAAGTCGGTGGTTTGCTCAAAATCATATGGTTATCGGTGTACCATAGTTCTTACTTGAACTAAAACATTTGGCTACTCGAGTAATGGCTTTTGGTAAAGAGATTCAAATCCATTAAGTTTTCTCAAAACATTGCTAGGGACTAGCAATGGTTTAGTGTGGGGATTTGATGAGTGCTTATTCACTCATCATTTTAGGTCAATCTGAAATGCAAAACATTTAAAACACTCCGAAATGCATCAAAATACTAAAATATCTCAAAATCGTGTTTTATATGTTTCGATGCAAAACAAATGAAAAACGAACAAAGTTTGCATAAATGGCGCTTCGGTCCCCGACTTTTAAAAATGGCAACTTTAGTCCAGCACGAATTTCAAAAAATGAAAAGTCACCAAAGGACATTTTAAATTGGAAAATAAACATTTTTAGTCCTTTGGTAATTCTTACTTCTCAAAATTGGTCATTTGGATAATTTTGGAAAATTACAAGTTTAGTCCTCGAGTTTCAAATTTGGCAATTTGGTCCTTGATTATGTGAGATTGTCAAATATGACCCTTGGATTACTTTTGCGAAATTACATGAATGGTCCTTGGAATTTCGAATGTGCACTTTGGTCCCTTAAATGTTTAATGGGTTTCAAATAATAATCCTAAGTCCAACTAATGTTATCCTTAGGCCCAACCAATCCAACCAAACCCTGGTCCAACCTACCACAATACCGGTCAAACCCAACCATACCCGGTCAATGCAATAACAAAACCAACCCACCCCTTCCCCCCACCTTCTCCGCCCCCGAAACCAACCCCAAACCCTAGAAACCCTCTGCTCCTCCTTTTACCACTCCCCAAACACTCCACCCCATTTACCCTTTTACCCTCTACACCTAAACCAAGACCCACCTTCATCTCTTTACCCAAACAATCCCAACTCCCAAACCCATTATCTTATTCCACCTCCCCAAGACTTGCCACCATGGCAATCCCAAAAAAGACCTCATGGATGGCTTTGATAAGCTCGAAAGTGGTACCTAACTAATGGATGGTCAAGATGATATCTAAAAAGCACAAGAAGAAAAGCTCAAGACCTTGAAGACCATTGCCGATGGTATAAATAGTAGTTCTTGTAGCCATTTGAAGGCATTAGGATTTAGTAGGAATTTTAGTTTTATATAGCTTTTAGTTTTATTGTAATTTGTTTTCTTAATTAATGAAAGTTCTTTCTTTACTATTTTGTTATTCTTGCTTATTTAGCAAATAAGCACTTAGTGCTTATTAGCCCCTTGTTTCATTATCTCTGTTTTAAGTTCCATTCAAAGTGCTAAATTAGTTTTACAAAAGAAAAATCCTAGTCTTAAGTTTGAAAAATCGGTTTTCAAAGAATCTCAACCCATAAAAGGGTGTTTGGTTTAAGCTTATTTGAGGTCAAAAATCAGTTTACCCACTTTGACATTTAAAGTCAAAGTGGTTTCAAGGTTTGAGCAAGTTTTAAAGTTGTGTTTAGCTAGATTACAAGGTTTGCAAGTTTGGTTTGAAAAAAAAAAGCTCATATGTTTTTTCTGTCTCGAACATCCAAGCAATGAGCCATAGTCTTTGCTTGCACTACTTTTCCTAGCTTATTTTTGGTCTAAATCTCCTCCAAATCATTTTTCTTGTAACTTCACATACCCACCTAGACATAGCCTTGCTTATTTTGCACCTAGTTTAGCTCTAGCTTAGTTTAAATTGCATTCAAACTCTGTCCCAAACCCATTCTGTCACTGTTTCAGCAGCCTATCTGCAGCCCCATTTCCAGCTTATTTTTGTGCTATTTAGTGCTCCATTCAGCTTATTTAGGTATCTTTAGTGCTTATTAGGTCCTATAGATTAGGTTAGTTAGTTTTTTTTAGCTTAACTCTTGCTTATTATATGCTTATTTAGCCCTTTAGATTAGCTAGTGTCCATTTGTACTCATTTCCCTTTTAGCTTAGGACTCCCTAAACCGCTTATTCTTCCCTTTTAATTGCTTATTTCCTGTGACTTTTAGCTTATTAATGTTCCTAGTGTGCTTATTTTCATGTTCAAATTGCTTATTGTATGTTCTTATGCTTAAAAAATAGAAACTTTGCAAAGGGTGTTTGTTTTTTGCCATTTATCAAATCGATGTGAATAAGCGGTTTCAAACCGCTTATTCCGTTGGTTTGGTAAAAATTGTTTTCACAAAAAGTGCTTATTTTGGTGTTATAATTAAGTGGCAAAAGAAAATTTCAAAAAAAAAAAAAAAAAATAGTTTGCAAAAGGTGCCAAGACAGATTCGAACCAGGACCTTTACTCACGCACAACACACAACCATTAACCAACCGCCTAGGGACTTTGATTGTTAGAATCTTGCACCTTCTTTTATTTAAATACCATAACGCTTTTTAGCTTATAGCTTACTAGCTTTTTAAGAGCTTATTTCAGTAAAGTAGTACCTAACTTTTTTATTTTTCTTAAATCCAGTTTTATCCAAAGTATTTTTAGTGAAATTTTCAGATTTTTCTAAAATCATTTAGTATTTTTAATAATTAAATTAGATTAAATTAGTTTTAAATCATAATAAATAATTTAAAAGTCGAAAAAATTCCCGGCTTTTTCCTAAAATTATTTTTAGTCGTTTAGAATGTAGGAAAATTGGTTTCACACCCGTAGCCCTTAAATTGCAAAAGTTTTACGTTTTTGGCTCGGTGGTTACTTGCTTTTAGCGTTTTGCATTTTAGCACCTTAGGATGTAATTTAGCGTTGTTTTATTGTTTCTTAGGCTTAGTCGTATTTTATTTAGTGTTTTCTTTGTTTTACATGCTTTATTTTCATTTCCGTTCTTTAATTTGTAGTGTAATCAAAATCCAAAATTCGTTTAACCATTCAAGTCCTTATCACAAAACTCAACGATCCCGCAATTTCACACCTCGTTGGGACACGACCGGGAAATCACTTCCGGTATCACTTTTATCACACCGTGAGGTTTGATACGATGACCTTTTTCCTAAAGGGTCGATTTGTCGAATTTTACGGTTATTTTGATATACGTTGATATTGTGTTTGTTTTCACCACTCACTTCACAACGAATCAATCAAAAGCAACAAATGTCAAGTCAACCATGTCTTTTTAGTTTTTAAAACTAAATTTGTTTACATACTGAGTCTTTCTCACGTTTTTATGGCTACAAATCCTATTGATATTATGAACCAAGCTCTTCTTAGGCCACGAGCATTTGACGGAGGATTGAATTCCAAATCTTATCAAAGGCGATATGTTAGTATCTTTACCTCTTACACTATTAGCATGACGATGACAAATATGTATTATCCATTTATCCATGCTTTAAATCTTACAATTTGATTCGTTTCATGAATCGAATTCCTGTCTAGATCATCATCTTACCACTTGATCCTATTTTACTATAAGATTTTTTTAATGAAACTCACTACCGTATTATACATGTATGTTGACTGTATTCATTACATTTTATATACAATGTGGATATGTATGCAGAGTTAATCGATCAATCAAACTTAAATTTTTTAGCCTAATACTTTATGCGTTCTTGAGTTTTTTAGTAAAGAAAAGTAAAGTAATAGGAAGTAAACATTTTCAACCCACTTTTGGAAGAAACATTTTCCTTTAAAAATCACTTAAATTACACTATTTTCACTCATTTTCCTTTTCTTTTCCACCCTAAGTGAAACTTAAGAACACGACTTTTTTGTTTCTTTTCATCTTCATTTCTTTCTTTCCTTAATCAAGACTCGAGAACACAATGTTAGTGCAATGGAACTAAACATTGCACTATATTCCTACTTCAGATTCTATTCCTACTCTTCAAAGGATATTAAGCACAATGCTACAAAGTGCCATGATTGCTCAACATGAAATTAGAATACATCTGACAAGGGAACTACTTATACAAGCCGACATAGTTGGCTTTCTATATACTCAGATTCCATGGTGAGCTTTCATGCATGCATCTAATCTTTTATTTTGTGAGCTGTCTATATATTAGTAGGTGATTATGTCTCTTTTTTTCAAAACCCTCATGATTTTATGTTCGTTTATTTTGCGTAACTTTGGTGGAGGCTTTTGGTGAGGTTTGGTGGGATAAAAACAAAATCGTTTCTTTTCTCAAAACCCTAATGATCTTATGTTGGTTTTGTAGTTGAAGAACTATGGTGGACGCTTTTAGTGTGGTTTGGCTAGGAAAAAACAATGGTATGTCTCTTTCCTCAAAACCCTAATGATATGTTGATTATGTTAGAGTTGATATCATAGCTAAGGTGATTGGGCATTTAGGATTCATGTAACTTGTGCATTACTATACGAGAAAACACCAAAGATTAGCCGTGAACTGCGCTTCATAAGGTAGTTGAACGCTCAAGTATTGCGAGTAGCCACAAAAATAATCATGTGTATCATCACTTTAAATATGGAGGTTTTTAAAGGAGGTGAATGTGAGCATAAGTGTAGTTTAATGGGTTAAAGAGTGTAATTTATTAGGTTATTGGCGTTTAATTTTCATAGGACATAAACCAAAGTAAAGAAAAAAAGTTCAGAACCCAACTACCGTACAAAATTATGAGAAAGAGATATGAAACATGTATTTGGGATATATTTAAGGGCTCGAGATTAATAATCATAAGATACAAATACAATAAGTTATCGAATAACCATTTTTTTTGTTGAGTTCGTTATTTACTATTTAATTGTATTATAAAATTTATTCTCATGCCTTTGCCTTTGCCATTAGGAAAGTAAATTATGTAGATAAAAATTAATAAAAAACTAACTTACTAGAAAACACTTTTAGATTATTGTATTATGGTAACATCAATTATAGCTGTAAATTGTTTAATTTAACTTTTAATTACTTTTTAGTATATATTTGTTCTACTAAAACCTAAAAATAAAAACCACAAGTCATACCGTCCATCGGACGGTTTTGACACTAGTATATATATATATATATATATATATATATATATATATATATATATATATATATATATATATATATATATATATATATATATATATATATATATATATATATATAGGGGAGGGTTAACGTGAGATCGAGCTTAAAGTTGTAAAAATAAGATCAAGTCTAAAAACCAATAAAACATTTATAAATAACAATTTTAGCAATAATACACATAAAATAATATTTTAATACAAATTAACATTTTAAGAACCAATAACTAAATGATCGTGAGTTTAGATTAGTGATACACTGATACATATTATCTTAATAAATATTCCAAAGTCGATCTGCATATACAAAAACCTCGATACACATTATACTTTAATCAAAGTGTATCACCTAGGTTTCGTAAATTTTAAAAGAAATCTATCAAAACTTTAACAATTTTAGTTGTAGTTAATGAAAATTTATTTTCTTGTAAGGAGGCGTCGACATTGTTAAATTTTAGTTCGATCTCGTTTTAACAACTTTAAGCGATCTTATTTGATCTAGATTCTATATATATATATATATATATATATATATATATATATATATATATATATATATATATATATATATATATATATATATATATATATATTTAATCGCTATAATGGCTATATGGCTCTAACTTAAAAGATGTAATAACTCACACAATCGGGTTGGGTCCAGCCCAGAAGGTAATGACACCCTTCCCTTTACGCACGCGGGAGAAAACCCTATCACCCTAAACAAGACTCGAACTTGAGACATTCTCTAGAAGGATAAAACTATCATACCGCTAAACCAGAGACCCTTTGGTCCTAAAAATTATATATTAAACACCTATTTATTGTCATACATAATTACATTTTACAAGTTTGGATAATACAAAATGAAAAGAAGTTTGTCTACAGATTTTCATGATGCTAGAAGCACAAGAAGTAGGCGCGGAGTAAAAAATCCTTAGAAAAGAGCCCTTTGCGGTAAAATTTATACACGCCAATGATAGTTTGTACGTTCTTTCAAGCCTCATTCGACGTTTCTTACGATGAATCACTATCTTGTAAAATCTGTGAACACACTGAAAAACTTTGTGAAATAAGAGTTTATGGAGTGCAGTCTTGCATTCGTGTGACACTCCAGGTTGGTCTTGCTAAGTCGGAAGAATTCTTTGGGTATTCGTTATAAGATGAACAATGACTGTTGTCAAAAGACATCTAAAATCAAAGTGTTCTTGCCGATCGACACAATTTTTTTTTTAGAAGTTTGTACATTGCATTTTAGATTTGAAGGAAAGCGAGAAGACCAAGCTTATTTTATTGTACTTTTGAAAGTAAAAAGGAAATAAAGTAAAAAGTATTGAGAAAATTTTGTGTCCACTTGAAAGTTCTATAAACCTTTCCACTGCAATCCTCTCGAATATAGAAGGAAAGTTCTAGGCGAACATTACATTTCGAAGACTTGTAAACGCAAATCTTTTTTCTTTTGTTATGTCACAACCTTGACCTTTGGATAATATCAACAGTCTTCTCGTTTTCATCGTTACAATTCTTTAGGATGTTTGTTGTCGTGCTATAAAGGGTATTCACGTGTGTCAAGCATATAGACGCTCTCATTTTGTATACCTACTCTCAAGTCTCAACAAATAAAGAGCTAACTTATCATGAACTTATGCTCCAAATTTATCCCAAAATAGACATCCATCATCATCATCAATCTTATCTTACGTACTCGCACTAGGCCGATGCTTGGTGCAAGGTTTTAACATCTGGCTTTTGTGCAAAATGGAAAAAGAAAAGAGAAATTAAGAATAAGTTTTATTTCGTAGTTGTTTTGAAATGTTTTTAATTCTTAAATTTTTATGTTGTTAATTATTTACATCTTTACAACACAATATATTTTATCAAGTTTATCAATTAAAAGGTGAAAAATAGAAAGAGAACTTAGAAAAAAAAAAAAAAGCTCTTTCTCCAAATTATAGTCCATATTTCTTTTTCGAAATGTCTCACTTGTCCACTTTTCTTTTTACGTAAAATTAAAAAATTTAGTGAAAAAATATTTTATTTAAGTGGTTGAAAATTAAAATAACCACTTTTATTAAATTTTGTAATTTTTATCTTTTTACAATAATTTTGAGATAGAAGAGTAAAACGGAATATATATTTTGTTTTTAAAGTTGCCACAATCATAAAAGAATTTTAAAAAGTAATATATGTATATATGGTGACTAGTTATAATAATTAAATGTACTGGCGTTGGGTTTTGATAACAATTTTTTTTTTTAGACAATAATCGAATATTGTGTCTTTAAAGGTAATTCGTATAATTGTATAGTTATAAGTTTAGCATCTTGTGTTAAGTTCATAAATCAAATTTATTTTGACATTTTAGTTCGAGATATGCATATATAAGAATTTGCACATCAAAATGGTGATATAAGTACAACTAATCTTATCACGAGTTTTTCATTATCATTAACATCTATTAAATTTGATAAAATATTTGTAAAAATTTACATTGAGTAACTCAATATTTAATTTTATTTAGGACAAAAGATGTTGATATTATTCTTAATTTTCACTCATCGATATTATATTGTCTGCGTGATCAAGTTTAATAGCATAATAAGCGTTGATAAAGTTAAAGTATACTTTTTAAAGTTTTTAAAAATGTTTTCTAGATATCCTTATATAAATAAATAAAAGACGTTAGTCGTTGTTATAAGTCTGATCACGTATAGTTATTTTTATATTAAAGTAATCCGTCTTCTGATTTGATAATTATATTCTCGCTTTCGAATCTAACCGTATTTAAAATGTAAACATGTGTCCACATAGGTTAAACTTTTAAAAATGAAATAAATAGTATTTATTGAGCGTATATAGTAAAAAATTGATCTTATAATCTTATCACAAATTTATATGTTATTACTTTAAAACAATATATACATTGTATTTTAAGATATAAAGTATAAAAGGTATAAAATATAAAGTGATATTTCTTTATAATCCAAAGTTATTAAAAAATATGGAGAACATAATATTACACTTAGCTATATAATTTTAAAAATTCAACCACTAAAGTTTTATTAATTACCTCATCTTTTTTAAGTTTTGTTTCATGAATTTGACATTTATATTTTTATATGTTTTTTATCAACCAAATTCTCCACCAAATTTATTAAGTTTGACAAAAATCAATTTAGTTTTAACTTTTATTAATCAATCGCATCACACGATTTTCTTTACGATAAAAATCAAACTCTTATTAGTCAATTATTTTTTAATAAAATAAATTACAAAAATCACTTTAAAATAATGTAGTTGCTTTACTATATCAAAGATTTGGTAAACGAATCATATTGGTATCTATAACCGACCCTTTTGACAAAGCCAATATCGTATTTCTTTTGGGGTTGAGTTATTACTACGGTGCCTAGTATTTTATTACAACCCTCCCTAGTAACTAGGGGCCTTTTCTTGTCCCTTTGTCCCCCACTCTCCCATTGGCTGTGGGTCCCCATGGCTGTACCATTTTTTTTTTTTTTTTTTTTTTTTTTTTTTTAATTTAATTGTGTAGTGTTTAGGTATATGTATAGTGTATTTATTTATGTATTGTTTTTATACGTATAGTGTTTTTAATTGTGTAGTGTTTTTATATGGTATTTATTTTACGTTACATTTTATAAAAAAAGTTTATAAAAAAAAGTTTATAAATATAAAAGTTTATAAAAAAAGTTTATTAAAAATTTATAATAAAAGTTTATAAAAAATTTATAAAAAAAGTTTATAAAAAATTTATAAAAAATTTATAAAAGTTTATAAAAAAGTTTATAAAACACTACACAAATCAAATATCCACACAAATAAATACACTATATCATATAAAAACACTATACTAATTAAATATCTGGCATGAATAAATACACTATACATATAAAACACTACTGTGAATTAAATATACTGGCACAAATAAATACACTATCATATAAAAACACTACACAAATTAAATATCTGGCATGAATAAATCACTATATATATAAAAACACTAAACAAATTAAATATCTGGCATGAAAATAAACTATCTGTGATTAATTTAAATAAAAAAAAAAAAAAAAGAAAAGAAAGGACTAGTACCTGTGGGGTACTTCAGTGGCGGTCAGCAGTTTGACTCAAGAGAGAGGGAAAGGGGTCACTCTGGGGGTAGCCCGTCCCAATAGTAGGACCCTTCTTTTGTTGTTACATGATGAGCATTAGTGTGTATTACAAAAAAAAAAAGTGACCGACAGGATATCTTTTCAATTTTCAAAGGTATGGTCGGCCGCTACGATAATGACACGTATGTGGTGGGCGAATCATATTTTGAGGTCATAATTATCACGTGTACGCAATGTGGTCTATATACTATCTCTTGTTTGTGTACCTGTACTTCCAAATAGTTACGATACCATGGTCTTAGTAGCTACCGTAATTTTTATTTTATCTACTATTTATAATACCCGTTTACGCATAGATTTTTTTTCTAAAAAATTAGTTTATTTATGAATATGTCATCCTTGTCAGTTATAAGAAATCTATCATTTGTGACATGATATAGTCGTTTACAAATATGAAGAAAATATGAAACACGAAAACCATCATCGTTAGTTGTTGTTGGTAATGTCTTTTCGCTTCTTTATTAACACTTTTGAAACCTAAATCTCGTCTTCTGAATCTTCAATTGTTATGACATCCTTTGTATTATATGAGTATGTTTTGGTAGGTCTCTTTTGGTGCGTCATCGAAGAGATTGAGTAGTATATAATTAATTATATAATTCGAATCTACTTTTATAAAATTAATGTATGGTTTTGTTTTGTCTAACATACCTTGTCACTCTTCATTGATTCAGTTTTTGTCTTTTAGCGTTGAAGGTAGTTGTTAGGTTTAAATTGAGTTTAAATCGCATATTCGTTGGATATGTTCCTTTGTAATCTGTGATGAATAAAAAGAGATTAGCAGAGTGTGAAAGTTTTATCTTTATGTTATAATGTTCTCACCTTTCTTTGAACAAAGATATGAGTTTGTTGTTGTCATTAATGTAAATCTTTGATGCTTTGTTGATGCTTTGTTGATGCTTGATATTTGTTGTTTGTTTGCATGCATGATATCCTTTAGTAATTATTAGCGTATAGACAAAGTTTTTTTTTAAATGTGTATGAAAGGAAGAAGTTTTACTTTCCTATGTGTTAATTTTGGCTAGTTGAAGAATCATGACGATAGGATCGGTTGTTGTGATATTTTTGTCGATGTAGTCCTGCAAAGCATCAGCATCATCTTCCCATAAAACACATTGTATCTTGTGGCCGCTGTTATAAATAAAATGGCAATGTTAGAAAAGCAAATAAGTATACTTCATAATCGTTGATTACTGACCTTGTATTTTGAAGCTCATATTCAATTAGACTTGTTGGTTTCTGGTTCACGATGACTTGTTTGAGTTTGTTTTTCGAGACTATTTGCCCAAGTACATCTGCAAATTGATTTCCATGTTAGTTTTTGTCGTTTTTGAAATATTTTATTCACGATTTATTATAAATTACCGAAAGCTTTATCCTTGTTGATTCGGTTGTTGATAATTGACTCGAATGAAACAAACTCGAATCCGTTTGTTTCGCTTTCGAAGTCGTTTGTAATTGCAACACAAGTATCTTTCTTGAAGTATATTTTTTGCGTCGTGTTCTGTTAGCTTGATTGACGCTTGGTTGGGCACACACTTAAAGTCACTTATAATAAGTTGCACTCCTTCTTTTATTGGCTTCAGAGATGCAGTCTTGAATATAGTATAGAAATTTGCACACATTCAACGGGACTCCGTCATCTCAACATTTAGAAGCCCCCAAATCTGTTTTCACATCCTTCTCTGTCTTTTCTTTTTTGACTTCTTTTAGTATCCATGTGTATAAATCATATAATCGATTCTGACTTTATTCCAAAGACTATTCGACATTACTTTTTGGAGTTCATTATCTCATGTATTGCAGTTGATATGAATTCAATGAGTTTGTTGGGAGGTGCGAAACTGTTGCAATAAACTTGATTATGATTGTTTGAATGCTCGTGGTCATTTAATTAGTTTTGCAGTTGGAATTAATTATGATGTTAAAAAGCTTTAAATGACAAAATGGAGGCCAGTTGTACATCTCACTTGGTTTTCTTAATCAATACGGCTCCGAACAATACCTTTTTATCTTTACCTGACATTGAAATTGTATCTTGTCTCGTCCGACCCGCTATATGCTGATAATATGAACATATCTAACCAGGTAAAATCCAGTTATAACCATCATCTTTGACATCTAAAGCAACAGTGTCTAGTGTCACTAAATATTACATTGACTAAAAAAGGAGCCCCATATTCCAAACTGCATATGAAGGCTGCTTGCTTATAAAAAAATGTTTCAGTCCCAATCCAATGGTCTTATGGACAGGGACTGGGTTGACACCGTATTCTCGTAATCTTTTAAACCTTCACATTGATTCTCATGAGGAAATATAAACACTTGAGTTTAAGGTAACAATCTTATCGGCGAAAAAAGATAGTGTAAAACACTAATTCATTCCTATTGAAAACAAATAAAATAAAAAGTCACCTACAATAAAAAAAAATATTAAATTCCTAACGAAGCTTAAAGTAAAATAGAAACTTGGTAATGGTAAACATCTAGTCTTGTAAGTTCAATCTTCAGTGGTCTTTGCGGCCTTTGTTCTTTTTGTTTCTTCAACATATGTTTTTCGCTTTTGCCCAACTTCTGAATTGTTTTCATCATCACAAATAGGCTGCTGCTCCTGATAAATGTTTCCGACTTCTGAATGAGTCTTCTGCTCCTCACAAATATGTTGTTTTTCCTATTAGATATTAGAATGAAAATGATCATCATTGTATCCAATTTAAAGATAAAGTTACTGTAATTTATATCTATATTATACATACCTTATCAATTTTACTTTTTGCAATGACAGACTTGATTACATCTTCATCATCAGTTATCTTGTTAGCGGTGAATATGTGGTAGTTGTTTTCCAAATTGTAACCGGAAACTTGTACTTTCAAGGCGTAATGTTTGTTCAGCATAACATTCAGATCTTCAGGGTATGAAGTATTATCTAAATCCTATTAATGGTTATAACAGTGTTAAATAGTCTATTGATACTTTCATATTTCATATAACATGTCAAGTTTTGAGATTCTAACCTTCTTTGCTTTTGATATTAGGTACCCAGGAGATTTACCAATCAATTTGCATACCTCTTTTTGGAATAACCAAAACGAAGTTGATCCTGTTTCATCTTGCATTCGGATTTGTATTTTGATTCTATCAAATTTAAATATGGTATTAGTAAGATATGGATTAAATTAAATGTACACTAATGACATATTTATACCTTGGATAAACATCTGATACTTCTTCATCGCATTTGTCACAGTTGTAACAGTTTGTTCACTTTGTTTTTTTCCGATTTCTGAGCTTTATTTTTGCATTTGTTGCAAACCATGTAATACCATCCTTGATCAGTCACAATTCTCAAAACTTTTGCAATTATAACACATCCGGTTGGCTGTTATTTAAAATGTTAGAATGTTAGATTTACAATTCATTGTAATTTTATGTAGATTTGATGTTTTACAATTTACCTCAGAAATTTCATACAATTCTTAAACATTCTTTACTGGAAACCTTGTATAAAAGTCTTCTGGATTTTGGTAGACATTACTTGTTGAGAATTGTATTTTTGTATCTTCAGATCCAGCAAGTTCAGTACTTAAGAAGCTGTTGGAAAAAAAAATAGTTATTGATTATTTTTTATATATGTGAAAAATATTAAATGTATTCATTTATAACACTACCTCGTTTTAAAATCAATGATTCGGGGATTATTATCATTGATAAGTACCTTTGTTCCATAGAAACAATTTGAAACTTGTGTAACATCTGCATACATTTGTTAACTTAAATCAAATACTGTATATTTTACATATTTATAAAACGAAAATCTCATACACTTACTATTCCAGGACTGTACTTTGCCATAATGATTAAAACAATTATTGGTTCTTCTGAATTTTCATTATCCTTGATATATTTGTGCAACTTTTCAGCAAGATCATTCCATAAGATGCAACGAATTGTATCGCCTATGTGGGAAAAATATGCTTCTGTTTTTCGTATCAGTTATTAAAGGAAAATAGATATAAGAGCATCTAATTTTATATAGACTTACTTCAAATCCTGTAGTTCAAATTCCATGATGCTTTTCTTACTCCCATTCTTTCCATTCAGATCTTTATTATCAATCAAACGACCAATCACATCTATAAAAAAAGATATAAAATACTATTAGAATGAACAATTTGCGAAATTTCATATATGAAAAAAGTTTAACAAAAGGAACAATACCGAAAGCATATGTTGTGTCGAATGTTGTATTGTTGAAGTCTTGGAAAGACAGAAGGTGCAAACCATCATCATCATCATCACTATTGCTGTTAAATTCTTGGCAATGTCGAACATTTGTTTTTTCACAAAGTGTAACTTATATTGATGTGGTGTTAACTTTGTACCATCAATGTTTTTTTTACGTTAAAGTTTGAAATCAAGAAATCAGCGTTCTCTTGCAAAAGTTTATCGAAATCTGAGATGAATCCAGCCCTTATTGTAGCGTGAATGGTAGTACCCTATGTTTTTTACAATAAGCTCAAAAAGTATCCCAATTTTGAATAACAATAACATGTTAGGGTGTGTTTGGTAGAGAGAAATGAAGGGAGAGAAATAGAAATGAGCTCAATTCTCATGTTTGGTAGAGAGAAATGAAAGGAGAGAAATGGAAATGAGATTTTGGTGGGGAAATGGAGAGAGTTGAGTAGTGTAATTTAAAGCTCTATTTCTCTTAATTTTGTAGAAATTGGAGAAATAGATTAATTTTTTGAAAAATGTTTTTTTTTTTTTTTTTTTTTTTTTTTTACATTTAAAAAAATTAAAAAATATATTTAAAAAAATATATTTAATTTTTTTTTAAATAAGTTTTTTAAATAAATACATTTTTTTAAAAATTTTTTTATAAAATATTTTTTTTTAAATATTTTTTAAATAAATACATACATTTTTTAAATAAATAAGTTTTTTTTAAATAAATACATTTTTTCAAAATTATTTTTAAAAATTATTTTTAAAATTATTTTAAAAAAAAAATATTTTTTTAAATATTTTTTTAAATTATTTTTTAAAAAATAAGTTTTTTAATTTTTTTTTTTTTTTTTTTTTTTTTTTTTCGAGTCAAGTCTCGTTGTTACCAAACATTAGAATTGAACAAAATTCTCTCTTGATTTCTATTCTCCGAGATTTAATTCTACTTCATTTCTTTTCTCCGAATTTCTCTCTACCAAACGCACCCTTACAAAGATTTTAGAATTATAGGATAAAATTAAAAAAAGATTGTGAATTTATAAATACTGCTCATCCTTAAAGATCATATCCATGCTTGCTTGCTTTGGTGGATTCGTGTTAATGTAATATTGTTTCCATAGAGAAACAACCTTCACTTTGATAGTCCATCTATATTTTTCAGAATTGACTTCTTTAAGGAAAGATATGGTCATTATGAAACCTGTAAAGAAATATGGAAAATTATAATGGAATGGAAGAAACTGTTGATTTGTTTGAGTATTTATAGACGTTGGGGTAGTCCAAGTTTATGTATAATTATGCTAATAGATAAAATTTAGTGTTTTCCTAGTTTGTCTACAACTATACTAAATTGTATCAACAAATATGCATAAGTTTTTCTAATAATGTTTTAATGCTTATCTTATAGATAAATAGAATATATATTTAAGAGTAATCTTAATCACTTACATAAGAGTAATCTTAACTTCTGGAATCTGCATCCCTCCTATGTTTTGCTCTTTAATATGACCGGTTCAAAATTATGTAATCAGAAGTCTATAAGCTAGTAAATAAGCATCAGACATAAGAAAAAAGATATTTCTTCTATTCGCACATCTATGATAGTTGTAATTAGGTTTTTCACACAGACAAAAATAAATTATGAATACACCCCATCAAGAACTGTTTTGTTAGGCCAATTCTCCCTAATAGTAAGTACTACTCACTGCTATTTGTTAAGTGTATACACCTTCACTCTATCGCCTAGACCCTATAAAACCCTAGTACCATATTAGCTTCGATCGGTTTCCACATTAGACCATTCGACTTGGGTGAATATCCCGAATCAAAGAGGATGCTCATCCTCATTTAACACACTTATAGTCTCATTTAGAAATTTAACTCTTAGGAACTAAAAGTAAAGCATATATACCGCCCAAACAACATGTAATTGCTCTAAAAAAAAGTAGAAACCCTTAAAATGGTCATATTGCCAATCGATGTAAAAAAAAACAACATACAAATATGTAATTGCTTTTAGAAAAGAGCATGTAATTGGTGCAAAACTTGTTTCAAACAACCATGTAAAGGCAATGTCCAAACAATATATAAAAGTCTTGAAACAAAGATATAAGCTGTCCAAATAACATATAGAAAGTGTTTAAAACACCATAAAACACATCTAAAATGCTTTTAAAGCCTCCAAAACTTGTAAAAAGCAATGTGGAACACATATAAAAGATTTAATGACAAACCCAGCCGAAATTATTGAAACAGGCAAGACCCGACGGTCACATTCTTAAAAAACCGGTTTTTTTACCCGTTATCTAAGTCGGAACTGGTTCGACTGGTCGAACCAGCAGGGTCGAACCGGGTTTCGAAACATTGAAAAAAAGAAAAGTGGTATTGTAAAAGTACTTGATGTCTGCAAACATTTGTGAACTATGACCACCCAACCAAGATATTGATAGGACGATTAAAATTAGAAACCAGGGGATTGCTAAGTTACAAAGTAAAATCAAATATTCAAAAGTAGTACAGTTATAAAATCTACCTGTAATTTCCTCATAATATGTAGCCTGTAAAGATGTGAATCAAACTACATGTACTATTCATCGCAGCATTATTATGTAATTGAGAGCATAAAGTCGAAACTCACAGTCACTAAGAGATGGCTTTCTAAAGTTTTTGGGTCATTTAATAATTGAATCTGGTTAATAAATTTGTTATATACATAATTTTGATTTTATTTTATGCTAGATTAAAATTTCAATAGTACAAAATGACCCAACCTTTAATGGAAAGGTGCAATACTTTATGCAAACAACCCTATAATTGACTTTAATTGCATGAAATGAAATAAACTTGGTATAGAAAATATCGTTTCTTGGTATAGAAAATAGTAGATGGTTATACCAACGATTATGCCAAGCCGAATAATTACTGAAATTTGTTTCTATTATATCTGTAGTATATTTTAGCTCCTGCTCGTCCGGTATGTTCTTCAATTCTGCTATGGATCTGAAATGTGCATAACAAATAAGGTCCATTTAGATTGTACAATCCGCCAATTCAATATATATCATCAAGTACATGTCATTACCTTCGGAAATTCCATGCATGAAAATTACTGGTGTCTAGCTGCTGGAATTTATTTAAAAGCCATATTTCGCGCTCTGTTGAAGTATTCCCTTTGCTTACTATCCATTTCCGGTGATGCCAAGCTCCATAAGACTTAAAGTCCCTGTTGCAGAATATATGAAGTCATTGTTATAAAGTAGGAAAGTTTCGATAGCGGTACGTCGACCTCAATTGTTGAAAGCTAAAGTCTATACATACCTTTTTATCTAACAATATCGAAAACATGTAGGAGTAATAATAGTCGCTTGTCTTCATCACTGGGCACACCGTCCTCGACCACATGCATTTCTCTTCCGGATGCTACGACAAAAGGACACACGTGGGAAATAAATATGACGTAGAGTAAGCACGTAAAAATGAAATTGCTCACCGCTTTAGCATTTTGTAATGAATGTAAAGTTGCCAATCTCCCACAATCTACATAGAAGTTATTCTCATTGTCTAGAGAAATTATGCTCATCATCTTCCAAATTATGTGATTGATGTGCATCATATATTGGTGGACCAGTTGGAATGGACCAAAGGATATTACAGAATCGATGTCCATCGATATATCTTGCCATCCGTGCGACCAAAGAATATAGAATCACAGTTTCTTGAATGGCAAATATCAAAGAAAAGAAACATATTATAATAAAATTTTGGAGAAAAATATGCAACTACTTCACATATGTATCCGTCATAATCTTAGAAGGTGTATGATAATCCATTGTAAAAATTTGTATTTCATTCTCATTATATACAAATCAGATGATTGCATCAATGTTAAGACACAAAATGCTAACATAAGCGAGGTCTATTTTGAGAAACGATATACTGCTTTCCTGTAACATTGCTTACATAATATCCTATAAGTGCTTACTACTATTCAGACTAAAATTGCTTACAAATTTAGTGTTGAACACACCTTGATGACGGAATAAAGTATCCTCTTTTAGCTTGCATAATTGAGCTAATTACCTTCAATACATCAATCACTATGATATAAGTTTTTATAATCAAATTAACTATTTTTAAAGGCGTACTACAAAACTGCTTTGTATTCCAAATAATATATTTACTTTTATGGGTACATGAGAGCCAAGAAGAAGCTTTCAAACATATGGATATTTCCTTCATTAACTTCGAAACCAACTAACAATGAAAGGGTTCAAATGGGTAAAATAATCCAAGTGTTTTCAAATGTCTATTACTTCCTAATCGCTTTAATCGTGAAGATTATATTATTATGTGAAATACTGTTGAGAACTCAAATTCACACAGTTAGTACAAACACTAAAATCAAAATACAAATAGAGTACATTATAAAGGCAACAGAACAATGAAAACATAGTGCCATAGTGCAAGTATATACTAATGCACTTGCACAAAGGCAGCAGAACAATGAAAACATAGGGGATCCACCACCAAGATTACAGGGGATATGAGAGAGAAAGATAAAGTATAACCTTACTGCCAGAAGGTGCACTCCTTTTTGGATGAAATGTCCGCTGATTCCTGTCAAAATCGCCACAATGTTAGATAACTATATACTAAAAGTTTGTTCATGTTCAATATTATGGCTAAGAGAACTTTAAAATATTTAATCATACATAAAGAACAAACATGTAAAGCATATCTGATGATTCATGGTTACTAACTGTTCATACGCCTTTTGTGGTGATAGCATTAGCAAATCTTGAGGTCGACAAATTTCTTTACTCCATTTTACACAACATTCCTAAAAGCAAAACAACTACTTGATGTGATAATCTAATAAAACTTGTTGGACTTGGTAAACGAAAGTACATCTTACACAAATAATTGTATCCACACGCAACAGGGAAGTGAACAACATACATACAAAGGCTTCCTCTAATATACTAACAAAAATTTCTTTCAAACCAATTCATCCTCAAACTTGGACTCACACATGACAAAATCTTAAAGTGAAACAATAACTCATCTAAGAATCAGGGTATATAAGGAACAACCACATGACCTCATTCATCTAAGAATCCAACGTCTAAAATCACTTTTGGGGCTCCTTTAACATTCATATAGTGAGCTAATAGGCAATTATACACATCTTACCATGAATTTTTCAAAAAAACTGATCAATACCTCTGTGATCCCTAATTCGAATAAAAGTCAAATCCCGCTCCTACTCAATTTTCAAAATTTAATATAAAAACACAAACTTTAATCATAAGAAGAATAAAGAAAACATACCCAAATCTTTTATATTGATAATATATATGAAAACCCTTACCTCACTTTTGACAAAATTTAATCTGTCTCCCCATATCTCATTAGAAAACTGGATTGATTGAATTTGGTCAGTCGATTTTGATTTAGGGTTTTGATATAGTTGGTTTTCGGATACACTGTTTCAAACACTATGGGTTGTTCAAATTTGTTCTTTGTTCATGTAAAGGTTAAGGTGATAGGGTTCTTGATCTTCATGATTCCAGACGGTTTTGATTTAGTGTCGATGTTAATGTTAAGGTTATGTATGATCCATGGCTATGATCCATGGTTCCCTTTCTCATTCTAATAAGTAACAATTGTACCCTTGTAAATTAAACAATTGCTATCTAACCCATGTGTTTTTTTTAATAAGTAGCTTTGTAAAACGTTTTTTTGCAAACGTTGACCAAATTGGATTCAATTTTGACTTTCAACTGACCAATCGCGTCGCTCGATTTCGCTTACGTGTCAAAATTAACCTCTCCTATTGGTCCAATTTTTTTTTCAATGAGAAGGGTTTTACAAAAATACTCTGAAAAGATGTAATTCTTTTATTATATAAAAGATTTATTTAGAGTAAATTGCTAGGATCGTCCTTGTGGTTTGCTCATTATGCATGTTTCATCCTTGGTCTTTCGAAATTGAAGATGGCCTCCCTAATGAGAAAAGTTAAGATCAATTTGGTCCTTATATATGTCTAGGCATCCTCCTTATGGTTTGCTAAATTGCAAATTTCATCCATAGCCACTTTATATATGTTTAGGCGTCCTCTTTGTGGTTTGAAAATATTGCAAATTTCGTCCCTAGCCAAGGACGAAAAGTGAACCAAACTTTTCCTAACAGGGAGTCCGCCTACACTTTCGAAAAACCAATGACGAAACATGCAATATGAGCAAACCATAAGGATGATTCTTGCAATTTACTCATTTATTTATTATTATTATTATTATTTTAACTTAGGTACCGTAAATTTACTCATATACACATGAGTGTCAATAGAGTCTAGGTGCTCGTGAGCTATTCAAGATAGGTTCGATAAAAGCTCATAACGAGCCGAGTCATAAAGAGCTCGAGACTAATTTTGAGCTCATTTATTAAGCGAGCCCGAGCTTCATATACAAAGTTGATTTAGATTTACGAGCCATAACTAATATTCATACAAGTACATATAATTGTAAATGTTAAACGAGCTCACCTTTAACACATGTTTTATATTTAAGAAATATGAAAAATAAAAATTATTAACAAGCTAAGCTCGAGCCTCGTGAATCACATCGAGCAAAGCTCGAGCCTTGTGAATCACTATCAAGCCAAGCTCGTTTAGGTTGAGTGGTTCTTGAGATTTTTGTATGGAACTTTTAAAAGATATAATGTTGTTGACCACATAAGTTATAAATCACAACGCCATGAGAGTCATGATCATAATAGTGTGGAAAGGTAAGCTTTTAGCCAAAAACTAGATAGTGAGAGGGACTAAAAGGAATTTTTAGAGAGGACAAATTTTAGTGGGGTGTGGCTAGAGGCAACGGCTCATGATGCCAATCAAGTTTAAGTATTATAATGACTGGAATATATTAAAAAAAAAAGATTGAGTATTATGTTTGTTTCTTTATGGATTATCTATAATACAAATGAGATATAAATAATTAATAATCTTAGAGCATCAGGTATCCTGGTTCTGTCCTGTTGGCGTCGTGGAGAAAAGTGTTGCCACATTAGCACCTTTTCTCATGACACCAAAATTCACCACAACACCAAAACCCCATCCCTCATATAACACCAGTTTCTGGTGCCGTCGTGCACCCTTAGACCCTACATATATACATTTTTTCATTTATTTAAATAACACAACACATTTAAATAAACCAACACATTTAACTAAAACTAAAATTTTCATTAATAAAAAAAATACATTAAATAAAAAAAGACATAAAACTAAAAACAACACATAAAAATAAAAGTACATAAACTAAACTAGTTTGGTCCAAAATGTTCGAGGTGGATTTGGTCTTTAAGCGCCTCGATTCTAGCCGTGTGTTCCGGGTTCATTCTGCTTGTGTCCATATCAAGCAACGTGAAGTCCTCGTTACATTTTTTAGCGTTGCAAAGGTCAACTCTTGCTTGTGTCTCACGTTTCATTCGTGCCATCTTCGCCTCACGGTCTAAAGATAATTGTTTTTCCACCAATTATTGAAACAAATATTGTTGTGAACCGGAAGAGGCAGTGGGGTTTGTAGATCGTTGACTTTTAGACTTTCGTTCTTTTCCGGGTAGACGAGGCAAAGCATCGTCTCCAAAAATTTCGGGTTCTTCAGTTGGGCCCCTCAATTTCTCCTTGCTTGTGTCGAATTAGGATTTCTCCACTTTTGTTTGTCTCTCAAAAAAAGCCAAGCACTTTTGTGAGCAAACTCTTTCCCTTCATCATCTTTATACAAAAGGTGAACCCTTCGCCGCTAAGCCTCGTGGTTTGTTCAAAAATCGAGTTAAACTTCCTGACTTCATGGTTCATTGGAGTCCACTTTGCCATCAACATTCCGATCTTTCAAACCTTTATGCTTCTTGATTTGCTCATTGTATTTGTCGAAAATTTTGTACTAAAACGTGTCATTTTGTTGGTTGTTTCTGACGATCGGATCCTCGAATACTTCTATATAACATTCTGCCAACATTAACTCTTTGTTTTGGGTCCAAAGTGAGCGATCAGTTTTATTTTCTCCAGGTTTCTTGGCTTGGGTCTTGCAACGACCCCGGTTCAGTTTTGGCCCTCATCGGCTTGTTGAGGTAGTGGGGATTTTTAGGTAAATTCGTGCTGTTTGGATTCTGATGGTTGTTGGAAAAATTGGGGTTAAGTAAATAAGGTCGGTATAGTGTTTGTTGTTGGGAAATTTGGGTTTGGGATAGTTGTTGAATTTGCTATTGTTGCCATAGGACGAAATTTGGGTCGGGTGTAAAGTTGGCGAATGGGTTATTATAACCGGCAAATTGGTTTGGGATTTGATTGCAGTTGGCAAATGAAGGAAGTTGGTGGGTGTTTGAGGTGATGGAATTTTCGAATGATGGTGTGTTTGGGTTAGAAAAGATAAGGAATTTGGCATTTGAGGAAGCGGCATTTGGTTTTGCGGATCGTTGAGCATGTTGTTGACCTATTGATTAAGATTCATTTTCATAAGTTAAATAAGAAAAGATAAAGAGATATAGAGATAGAAGTGAAGTTGTAAGTGTGTGTAAAAAGAGGTTGAGTTACAGGGTAAAAATTTATGAAAAAGTGGGTAAAATGACAAAAGAAAAAAAAGAAAAAAATAAAAAGAGGCTAGTAAGGGTGTTTATTATTTTCGATCGTTGCCTAACGTTCAAAAGTGAAAGGGGGGGGGGGGACGCCACCCGGTACCTTCCTTGCGTGAGTCGCATTGCGTTTTCGAGATCATCTCGGCTAGTTAAGACGGCCCCACTTGAAAACGCAAGAGTCGATATCCTCCTTGCGTCTTCGTGTTATGTTTTGGGAGAAAGCGCCTCAAAACACAGGTAGCCTCCTGTTAAACTCACAAGCTTGGATTAGTATCGCCTATTGTATAATAAACACATGATTACTAGCATCATAGCATAAAATGTGGTGTCTACCATTGACTATTTTCTTTGAAAGAATAAAAAGAGTATGCTTTCCTTGCAAAAAAAATAGTTTAATAAATGAGGTAAAATACGAGTAAAAACCGTTATCTTGTACCAGAAGATGATAAAAATTTGGAGAGTTCAATCTTCAGATAACTAAGCCATATATAAAACTTATGACATGTCTTTAGATTTAGGGAGAATTAATTCTCCCTTAGATTTAAAACATACCGTGAAATAACAACTTGCATCTTCGTTGAAGATACCATTCTTCTACTATGTTTGTAAGGTGTGAAAAGAACCAAAAACGAAACCTAAATCAAGTAAAACCATTAGGATCGAATATTTAGGTGATTTGGTGATTCGGAGGTCTTGGAAGATGAAGATTATCATCTTCATGTTAGTGAGATAAAGTAGAGAGAAGGAAAAACTAGTGTGTTTTATTAAAGGAAAATGGAAGCTTACACTAAGAATCTCACCTCCTAGGAAAGTCTAGAGGTATTTATACCTAAACACATACAACTATGACTAAATGACATAACAAGCCCTTGTGTTTAAGGTAACAAAGATAGAAAATGTAATCCCGCCAATGTCGTTCCATTTACGAGTTAGGAGCGATTCCAACAATCTTCCCCAACGGACGACATAAGGATTACTTACAACATTTACTACGAATATAGAAAACAAATAAAGAAAGGTCTTCATAAGCTCTTCAAGTGCGAGGATGATGAAAGTTTACGCTCTTTGTCTTCTTCTTGTACCTTGACTTGAGAACCGTTTTCTTCACTTGTAGGCAATGATGTAATTTGCATGAATTGGATTAACTTCCCCAATCATGTCGCATGTCTTTAGCACTTCTTCAGACACTTCTTTTTGGCGAAGTTTCAATCGACTTCCCCAATGACAACCGTCTTGTTGATTCGAAACTTTGATGTAGTGAACATTTCCTCTAACTTTTGAAATTTTCAAGATGCTAATGGAATTTGTAGTTGAGCAAGAAACCACACAAGGTAAATATGTCTTGTTGTAATCCGTTCGGGGTAACATGCGAAAATCAACAAGATCTTCTCACGTATGTAGATGCTTCACACCAAACAAACCACGAAAGACTTAAATGAAACGACTTCCCCAATGTTGCGGTCTATCAGAATAATAGTTACATGTGAATATGCAATTACTCGATAAAATGACCGTGTGTGAGGCATCACAACATCATATTTAGGTAACTTCACACACGATAACTCTGTAAAAGTGAGACGATAACACCAAAGAGAGAAATTTGAACCACATATCGTCTCATTTCTTCCCCCTGATTGAAGAAATTCATGAAGGGAAATGGGTTTTCGAAAAAAATCCAAAAACATCAAAGGAAGCAAACACCACCTATACTCTCTTCCCCCCGATGTTTTCAACGAATCAGAATCATACACCACGCATGTTGATGATGAATTGGAGACAGCGAAACCATGTATGTCTAATTAATTGAACAATTGTGAAGTACCGTAAATATCTTGTGAGAATCAATTGCTGATAAAACTTCTCTACTCGTGTATACTCTTCTCAACTAACTCTTTACCTTGCTTCAATTACTGTTGTTCACCATTTTACGCTTAAGACCTGTTTCAAATAAGATTGCATAACATTATGCGTAAAAACTGAAAAAGTAAGAAGATGAATAGTCCAGTGTTGACCACTTTGACCAAACCAAAATACAAAAAAAATCTCACACTCACGACCTCAGTTTGTTTCCAACCATCATCGGTCCACAACCTAAGCTACCCCAAAATAATTTCATATGACTCGATAACATCTCATCCATTTCAACTATCATCAACAAAACTCTCACTACTTTATCAACTACTTTATCTTATTCGAAACTGCTAAACCGAAACCTGATTGAAAAACCGATAGTTTAGTTTTTTTTTTCGAAAAGCTGAAGTTTTGGTTCGGTTTTACTTTTACTCCATCCATCTCAAAATTATTGTCTCCAATAAAAAGCCACAAAGTTTAAGAAAAGTGGGACAATTACACTTCTCAACCCATCAAATATCATACTCACCCACTAAACCCTCTTGTTATTGGTTGAATAACAAATGAGCAAAAATAAAAAGATAGAAAATTATTTTGGGACAGAAGGAGTACATAAATACCAATCGGAAAAATCGAACCAAAAACAAAGTATATATAATATATAAAAATATATGTACATATATTTGGGCCGGTTAGAGTTGTTTCAATTTTTTTCTTGATAGTGTCATTGTATAATAAAAACTTTTAACGTTTGTGCTTGATAATAGTTCTAAGTGTGCAACTCTTTAAACTAGTGGTAATAAGGGGAAGAAGACGCATCTTCGACCCCTTACCACTCGTCCAACTCTATTAGCATCACCCTCGCAAGACGAATCTTAGGTATTTTTGTGGGAGAACTCGGTCGTTCAGGCGATCGAGTTGTAGGAGCTGTAGTTGTGCGTGTGTGATTTTGGTTTTGGTGAATTATATTAGTGTTTGAGTGGGGGTATATTTAGGTGGTGATGGTGGTTGTGTTATTACACAGTGATGTTGGTTGTGAAGAGAGAAACTAACGTGACACTAAGTTGGCGATGATGATGTTTGTGACTATTACCATTAGGGGTGTCATAAAAGCCGACCCGAACCGAACCCGAATATGGATTTTTGAGTCGAGTTAGTCGGGTCCAAAATTATATTCGGGTCAATCGAATCAACCCGAGTTCTAAACAAGATCGGGTTCAGGTATAATATATATCTCTTACTCGGGTTTGGGTCAACCCGAGTGACCCGACTTTCATTTTTTTTTCTTTCTAATTTGTATGTAAACACTAAAATTGTATAATTTATAAACGACCTAGACCCGAACCCGAGCTTACCCAACCCGAATTGATTCAAACCCGAATTGACCCGACCCGAGTAACCCGAGTTCTAAACAAGGTCGGGTTCATGTATGTTTTTTTATGCCTTGACCCGAACCAGACCGGGTCAACCCAAATAACACCCTTAATTAACACCAACCTTAATTCGTATGACAAGATTTAATAATTGTGTTTCTTTATGCGATGTTATTTTTGGGGTAAATTACATCGATCATCCCTGAACTATACCATGTTTTCGTGTTTGGTCCCCCATTTTGAATTTATTGCAAACGTGGTACCTATTTTGCCAAACGGTTACCCGTTTGGTCCCTCGAACCCCGTTATAGCTAACCATCATTATCTTTCCTTGTTAGTTTTCAACAAGGGTATTCCCGTCTTTTCAGGTCCAGTCAATTGCGTCATTGGTCCCTTAAACAAAAATACCTACACAAACAGAAACACACTCACACCTGATCATTTGCACCCGTCATTCCTCATTCCAAAAAAACCCGTCACAACCCTAAATATTTTTTTTGTCAAAAAACGCAATCAATGGCAGATTCTTCTTCAAATGATAGGGATTATAGCAAAATTGATAAGGTTTTAAAAGGTACCATTTTGAGGGGTCGTTTAAGTCCTTATTTGATCACTTTTGTATCCGTTATTGCTTAATATCGCTCCTTTTCACTTTTTAGGTCTCTTGAAGGCAAAATCTGGAATGGCACTTATTTGGATGAAAAGGCGAATATATGAAGAAAATGGCCAAAGTCGAATCGAGACACTCAAAGTCTTGAAATGTATATGACGGCGTCGGTGTTAATTTCGACGCCGTCGAGGATTTTTGTGACGATCTGAGGCAAAAACCCTATTTTCAAGTGACGACGTCGGGCTTTAAAAGAGTAGGTCGTTGCTACTCGACAAATTTAGATGCAACCCGCACGTCGCCGGTCAAGAGGACGGCGTCACAGACATAAGGTGACGCCGTCGCAAGGTTAACGTGGCCAAGACGAAACCCTAATGATGGCGACACGGCGGCCACGAAACATAAGGTGACGCCGTCGCATATGTAATCTTATATATAGAATCCAAATTTTCGCTTTTAGGAGAGTCTTTTGGAGTGAAAACCTAAACCGAACCTAAGGTGTCTTGTATAGTATTTTAGGGTTTTAAACCCTATCTTACATCAAGATAAGTATTTACTTCATTAATTCAATTATGTCTTTGATTATTTTTGTGTATGCTTGCATGTTCTCCATGTCTGGCTAATTTATTTGTGTGTTTGCTTAGGAAGTATGAAACTTAATTATTGAATATTGATTGGTTGTTTCTTATCTTAGTTGATCAATGATCTAGTAATGAGATAGGTCATTCGTTGTGTACTTAATGCTTGATTCATCATTGTGAACCTTAGAATATGATTACCTGAGTAGTTGTAGGCTAAATTATCCAAAGAGTGCCTTAGAGTAAGAGTTTATCATCCCTAGTGGGTTTTGTAGACGAGACCCTTTGGTAAGTTCAAAGAGTTGGGAGAAACGATACCCTACAACTTTAGACACACAACGCAACTAAGAATAAGGACGTGACAACTCAACCATCAATAGGAGATAATTAAGGAGTAGTACAACCTAAGTAAACACATCTTTAAACTATCATACGAGCACACATTAATTAGACATAGACTCCCACAACCTTAGTTTAGATAATTAGATAATAGTAGATTAATCGGTGAAATACCAAAACCCCCAAATCCAATACCGAGATTCGTACCTTTCCATTTCATAAAATATAAAAATACAAAATTAATCTTCCTCAACCTTAACCTTAGCGTAGTAACTTCTTACTAGCATTCCTATTCCCTAGAGAACGATATCAATACCGTGGCTTACCCTAATTACTACACTACAACGATTAGGTTCATCGCCTGGGGTGTTATAAAACTTTCTCGAAGAAAAGGAAGTTTCCTTGACCCCGAACGGCGCGTGTAGCGTTATCAAGTTTTGGAGCCGTTGCGGGAATAGAATAGCTAGTTAGTAGTCCACCGTTTAGGTTCTTTGCTTGATTCCTATCAAGTAAATTTTTCTCATTTTAGCTTTCTCTTAGTCTATCCCCTTCTTCGTGACCTTTATTCGTAACACCCATCACTTTTCATCATGGAAGGTGATAACCAACCACCACTCATCAACCCACCACCAAATGACCCGCCAAGAGCCCGTACTCTTGGTGAATACTCAAGACCAAGCCACCTAGGCTATAGGAACACCATTGAGCTTCCCAACCAAGCCCAAACTACGGCCTACGGATCCGACACCATCCGGTTGGTGCAAACGGATGTGCATTCCATGGACTTCGTTCAAGATCCAAATCGAGATCTGAGGATTTCCTCAAAATTGTCGATTCCATCGACCTTGATGCTACTACTCGGGAGACCACGCGCTGCGTCTCTTCCAATTCTCTCTACGGGACCAAGCTAGTAATTGGCTTGAGCGACTTCCGCCGGCTCCATCTCAAGTTGGGATGATCTTACCGCTCGCTTCCTTGCTCAATTTTTCCACCGGAGAACCACTAAGCTTAGGAATGACATCTTGATGTTCCAACAACGTCAAGGTGAATCTCTATGAAGCATGGACTCGATTCAAGGACTTACTTCATAAAGTCCTCATCACGGCATTGATCTTTGGCTCCAAGTCCAAATTTTCTATGATCATGTCAACTTCCCCACCAAGCGATCCATTGACCAAGCGGTGGTGGAAAACTTAGTGATCTCACCGCGGAAGAATCATGGGGTATAATAGGACCTCGCCCTCTATGACAACGAAAGTTGGGATGACCCCGTGAGTGCCCAAAACCGTTAAGGCAATCTCCTTGCCTCCTTCCGACCGTAGGATGATCGAACTTGAAGATCAAGTTAAATTCCTAATGAGCTCCTACGAAAATCCTAAATCTTCACACCATGTGAGCAAAGTTTCTTCCTCGTGTGAGCCGTTTTGTGATCCTCATAACACGCGCGACTAGCACTCGATCCCCGAACATGCTTCCGTTGACTCGCATCCTCACGTATTAATGGAGCGGAGGAAGATTCCCACAATACCGGACCTAGGAATTTCAATGAAACCCGAGAGGCATGGAAAGGCAAGCCCGACTTCTCACGGGGACAAACCAAAGAATTCACCTCAATGATTTCTCATGGCCCCACCTAACGGTCCTAACCAACAAAACGTCGAAGGGATGTTGCAAAACCTAGTTGCATCCCAAGAAACCCAAATGGCTAAGCTCTGGACCACTTTAACCATCAACAAGCCGAGATGGATAGGAAAATAGACAACCTTTTGAAAGCCATAACTAATAGTGATAAGAAGGTTAGTGCTATCTCAACTCCGAGCCTTGGTATAGAGATTAAGGATCCAAGCAAGCTAACTAAGCACGTCCAATTCGTCAATGCCATCGCCTTGGTGAAACCGGATAGAACAGATGGCGAAGAGGACCATACACTTGTGGATGATGAAACACCGAGAAGTAGATGAAGTAGACATTGACTATTTCAACAAATTTCCAACGGAAGAAGAACTATCTCGCCACCCTCACTTAGTGCGTGACCTCCGTCACATGTATGTTAGGAAAAGCCCTCGAATCAAATTTGGGAACCCTTGGAATCTTAACATGCCATGTTGCATAGGACACCTTTTTGTGGCAAAGGCCTACATTGATCGCAAGTCCCCAATCAACATAATGACTAGCACCTACTACAATTGGATATTGAAGAAGCCTATTCCAACTAGGCAAGACCCCAATGATCCTAATGTTGGTTGCAATTTTCTCGGAAGAATTAAGGGATTGCCCGTTTATGTAGGTAGTTTCACGTTTCCTCTGGACTTCATAATTGTGGATGATATTAGCACGGCCATAGACCCTAGCTTGTCCCATGTTATTCTAGGAAAACCTTTCATAGAAAGCACCGGATGACCTATAATCCTCGTTAGGAGTAGTGCGATTCAAGAATGAGACCGATGACATAGCTTACCAAATGCCGTTTAAGATTGAGAAGTTTTCATCACTCTCTAATGATGAAAAGGAACTTAAACTGTCGGTCTATTATAGGAATGATGAGGATAGGGAGAAGGTGTAGATTATGTTATAGCTAAGATTTTGGATTCTATAAGGATTGCTTGAGCCTAGGACCTAATATAGGACCGATTGGGAGAGGATGAACTCTTGAGAAGTGCATTATAGGGCACTTCTACAACATGGAATCCCCGTTGAGACCGTCAAGGTGGCGGTAGTGAGGCAACGTGGGAGCACGACTATGAGTCTAGCTACAAGACTCTTAAATAAAGAAAAGCGCTTAGTGGGAGGCAACCCATGCTTAATTGTTTGCTTGTTAGTGTCATATATCTTTTATTAATTGTTTATCCTCATGTTTAAATTTGTAAAATGCTTTATTTTGTTTTTAACCTCGTCTTAATTGCATATAAAGGTATTTTACATAAGGGATAAGTGTAGGGAGGATTACACGTTTTCAAAAGAAACGTAAACATGAGAATAACAATTAACTAAAAGATATTTATGTTTGTTTGTTCGAGTCAAATGCTTGTATCGAGTCATAATGGATGTTTTGCGAAATTTTCCAGTTCTAAAGATGTAAATTTTCCGAATTTTTCCGGAAAATCGCACCGCTTTTGTCGTCAGATAACTGACGGCGTCGAAGGAGTAAAACATCAGTTACTTTTTCTCGTTTTCGAGCTACTTATAAATTTTGGAATTTTCGAGGTCTTAATTTTCTTAGAAATTCAGTAAACATCCATTCCACAAGCATTATATCCTAGTTTAAATCGAGTCTTATATATATTATTACCACCGATTTTACGCGAAGGTTTCGTTTGTTTTCTTCAAGTGTGCGGGTTTAGTTTGTCAAGAAGAAGTTACATAAGATTGGAAGGAGCTTTTCACGCAATAATTCTTCTTGAAAAGGATTTAACCACCACTTTACACGGATCCTACCGAGCTAATCGGGAGTATTAGTTTCTTCGTTTTAATTACCTTCCATTATCATAACTTTGATACTTTCGGGAACATTCTGGGACAATGTTCGGTTTAAGTGTAGGAGGAAAATAAAGCGGAACTTTGAAACTATGCTTATCCTTGAATATTTGCTTTGTCCAATTGTATTTGTGTAATAAACCATGAGAAAATGTCTGTTAGGGTAATTTTGGCACCAAATTTAAAATTTTTCATGACATATAGGAGTGGGCCATTAGTCTTAACAAAAAGCGTCTCACGGATAGGAAGTCGCATGACTAGCACAAAAACCCTTTACCACCCAAATTCCACCCAAAATGTGAGGATCGCCTTAGATTAGTAGGAATTAAAGCATTCATCTTCAATGCTTAGAGTGTGAACGGTAGTATATTAGATTCTAGAACTTGTTTTGTGATGCATTCCGAGATCGCAAGTGAGGCTACACTTGTGTAGTTAGGAATAACTAAATGATAAGAGGCATTAGGATAACCCTTGTTTGATACCGTAATATAATTACTTCTTCCATATCGGTTGAGTAATTCCCCACACCCTTTGCGTTGTACTCATCTTTAGTACACGATACCCCTAGTTAACCCCTCGAGCCTATCCTTTTCGCGGTTCTCGTGATGTTTCGGTTTTGAATATCAATGAAGAGCATTGTTTACACCCCACCCCAAATATACACCCAAATCGCCTTAGCTGACCCCTTATGCACTCACTTTTAGTGCAAATGTTTGTTATCACCCTAAACCCTTAGTTCAATTATCTAGTTGCTTGCATAAGTTGCTAAGTCGAGTCATATCCTTTGTATCTGATTTTTGGGACGATTGGGATTCATGGGAAAAGTTAAAGTTTATGAAATGACGGGAAGGAGCGTTAAATTCAAATTCCTTTGTTTGCGTAATAATGTACCCCAAGTGTTTTGATCTTTTCAATTCGGGTCAAATTAGTGTTAGAGTAATAAAACTCAAGTGTAGGGATGTGCCTATAAATCCCTATCATTTTGATGTTACCATAGAGGATGGTAGAGTAAAAGTGTATGGAAAAAAAAAAAATCGAAAAAATAGAAAAGAGAAAAAGAAAAAAATATATAGAGTGTTAAAAAAAAACATACGGCTACCATCCTACATCTATCCTTTAAATTTATGTTTGTTTATTTACATATCTAGAGTTTTAGAGTGTCAGTCTTGGCTTAGCAACGCCATTCTTCGTATGCATTTAACATAGAGATTTTGACTTGCCACCACTAAATAGCCTATCCCACCAAACCCTTGTTTCCCTACCGTAAGCCTAACATTACAACCCTTTAAAAGACCTCTTTGATAGTCTTTCCTAGGTGCTTACGCCAAAGCGATGGAGGTTTGATCTATTCTCAAGCCTATGGTAATCTATGTACTAGGACCGGTTAATGAGTGTTTATCTTCCATTTCCTATTTGTTATATTTCATATATACACCCGAGAGAGATGTGAGTATCCAAACACCCCATGTGAGGTGCTAGTATGTAATTCCGTGCTTGTTATGACTTTTATGGGGCTTATATGTGTTGTGGACCGTTTTGAATTAATGCTTTATGACCCTAACTTATAAATTAATTGGCTAAAAGCACATTTGTTGAGGACAAGCAAATAACAAGTGTAGGGATATTTGATAAGGTTTTAAAGGTACCATTTTGAGGGTCGTTTAAGTCCTTATTTGATCACTTTTGTATCCGTTATTGCTTAATATCGTTCCTTTTCACTTTTAGGTCTCTTGAAGGCAAAATCTGGAATGGCACTTATTTGGACGAAAAGGCGCGAATATATGAAGAAAATGGCCAAAGTCGAATCGAGACACTCAAAGCTGAAAAGTAAGGCGGCGGCGTCGGTGTTAATTTCGGCCGTCGAGGATTTTGTGACGATCGGTGGCAAAAACCCTATTTTCAAGTGACGACGTCGGGCTTTAAAAGTAGGCGTTGCTACTCGGACGGCCTAGATGCAACCAGACGACGCCGAAGGCGAAGAGACGACGTCACGGACATAAGGTGGCGCGTCGCAAGGTTAACGTGGCCAAGACGAAACCCTACGAGCGGCGACACGACGGCGTCCACGAAACATAAGGTAATACGTCGCATATGTAATCTTATATATAGAATCCGAATTTTTCGGTTTTAGGGAGAGTCTTTTGGGTGAAAACCTAAAACCGAACCTAAGGTGTCTTGTCTGATTTACTTCATTAATTCAATTATGTCTTTGATTATTTGTGTATGCTTGCATGTTCTCCATGTCCAGCTAATTTATTTGTGTGTTTGCTTAGGAAGTATGAAACTTAATTATTGAATATTGATTGGTTGTTTCTTATCTTAGTTGATCAATGATCTAGTAATGCGATAGGTCATTCGTTGTGTACTTAATGCTTGATTCATCTTTGTGAACCTTAGAATATGATTACACGAGTAGTTGTAGGCTAAATTATCCAAAGAGTGCCTTAGAGTAAGAGTTTATCATCCCTAGTGGGTTTTGTAGGCGAGACCCTTTGGTAAGTTCAAAGAGTTGGGAGAAACGCATACCCTACAACTTTAGACACACAACGCAACTAAGAATAAGGGCGTGACAACTCAACCATCAATAGGAGATAATTAAGGAGTAGTACAACCTAAGTAAACACATCTTTAAACTATCATACGAGCACACATTAATTAGACATAGACTCCCACAACCTTAGTTTAGATAATTAGATAATAGTAGATTAATCGGTAGAAATACCAAAACCCCAAATCCAATACCCGAGATTCGTACCTTTCCATTTCATAAAATATAAAAATACAAAATAATCTTCCTCAACCTTAACCTTAGCGTAGTAACTTTTACTAGCATTCCTATTCCCTGAGAGCGATATCAATACCCGTGGCTTACCCTAATTACTACACTACAACGATTAGGTTCACTTGCCTAGGGTGTTATAAAACTTGCTCGAAGAAAAGGAAGTTTCCTTGACCCCGAACGACGCGTGTGGCGTTATCAAAAATGTTCATAACCGATCGATGATATGGTTTAGTATGTTTTGGCTAAATATGGTAATAAGTGGGGTCTAGACGATGCAGTGGCTGAGGTGATATTGGAAGACTTTTGGTAAAGGGAGTACAATCAACAGGAGGTTGCGAAAGGTACTGCATTCTGTTGCTAGTTTGAATTGTTATGTATATTTTTGTATTATGTGTGGAGACATCATGTTTCTGTATTATGTTAGTTTTGCCCATGGTGTGAGTTAGGCCCTTTGTCAAACACCATAACTAGTTTTGCCCTAGTCAATTATCATAAGCATCTTAATTGCCTTAGGTTAATGTATGTAGTATAAGGTTCATGTGCTTAATGTGAGGTAAATGTCATATAAGGTTGATGTAGTTAACGTGATTTAGTGGTTAACTAACTGTCTGTAGAATGATAAAGCTTGAAGATCTTGAGAAGAGGATATCGAATCTTGATGTGTTTGGTAGGTTAAAGCAAACAAAGGAGGCAGAGCAACAAAATAAGGTGAATAAAGGTATGCAATTTGTTGTATTCAAGCTCTTGTCTTAGGCTAAAGGGAGTGGTTGGTGACCGGGTCATCACCACCTCAGCTTTCTCTCTCCTCTCACTTCCCCTCACTCCCTCTCACCATTCATCTGTTTTGGTCACCTTCCCTTCACCCTTTATTAAAATACCAAATTTATATAAATATACCCCCCAACACACTCACAAAACTAATAAAAAAACATTTACTTTTAAATTTTGGGCCCACAACTTTTGCACTCTCACTATGGTGGCCGGTCAACATAATATTGCAATTTAGGTCGTGACAAGGGATATCCATTTTGGTGCTTGCTCATGACATGCATGGTCACGTAACATATCTCATGACCACTCCTCTTGGCTTTATAGATTCCTAAATGTTGAAGATCTATTTAACATGGCCAAAGTAAAAATGATAAGGAAGGAAAAGGGAAAAATGATTGCATATGAGACTGTGGAGGCAGAGCATATAACAAAGCTTGAAGCTGTGATTGATAGGGTAAAGCAGGAAGATGAGGCAGAGCAAAAAAAAAGGTGAAGAAAGGTATGCATTTTGTTGTATTCAAGCTCTTGTCTTTTAGATTCCTAAATGTTGAAGATGTGTTTAACATGGCCAAAGTAAAAAATGATAGGGAAGGCAAAAAGAAATATGATTGCATATGAGACTGTGGAGGCAGAGAAAATAGCAAAGCTTGAAGTTGTGTTTGGTAAGGCAAAGTAGGCAGAGGATGTAGAGCGAAAAAAAAGGTCAATAAATGTATGCATTTTGTTGTATTCAAGCTCTTGTCTTATTGATTCCTAAATGTTGAAGATGTGTTTAACATGGCCAAAGTAAAAAATGATATGGAAGGAAAAGGGACAAATGATTGCATATAAGACTATGGAGGTAGAGCAGATAGCAAAGCTTGAAGCTATGTTTGGTAGGGCAAAGCAGGCAGAGCAGAAAAAGAAGGTGAATAAAGGTAATTTTGAAAACCCTATTGCTATATTTACTGGAACAATATATCGGTATCAGTTTTGTTGAGTGTTCTTTATATGTGAGTATTATTTTTATAAGTTTGATAAGATATTAGTTTTGTTGAAGGAAATGTAGCATTAGCTTTTGTATAATGTGAATAATATGGACTGTTGAGTGTTCTTGATGAGGCCTATTTTCTTATGGTCCTTTGCTATTATAGTGAGAACTGTATAGAAGAATATGGAATGTAGTTAATCAGGAATTTATAAAGTGAATAAAGTCATGAAGGTATGGTTGTTGAATAAAAGAGATGTAGACAGAGTTATATGCATTCAGATGTTCTATGCATTGACACTGATTCAAGCTTATTATTATTTGTTGCAGAAATCATAATAATTGACTTTGATACAAGCACTGAATTATTCATTGACTCTGATACAAGCCTTGACGTTTTTGAGGATACAATCAGATTACAAAAACTTCAATTAAAAAGGTTATCTCAAAACTACTGCTAGTAAAGGTTCCAGTTCAAAAGTAAAGATGCTTTCATGGTATTTGCCAACAAATCATTCTACAAGTTTTTATTCAAGTTATGATGACAAATTACTTGTTCACGCTAAAAAGGTTCCAGCTCAAAGCATCTTCAAGCTAAAAATGGTTCCACCTCAAATCATCTTCAAGCTAAAAGAGGGTCCAGCTCCAAAAATCTTCAGGTATTAGATCAGAAGGTTCCAACTTTTCAAGCTAAAAGAGGGTCCAACTCCAAACATCTCCATGTTTCAGATTAGAAGGTTCCAACTCAACAATTTTCTACTACAAGGTTATTATGGTAGTATATGTTATGTACAGGTAATCTTTTGGATAGTTAAGCTTTTGGATGGTACTAGTTTATGTATGGGTAGTTATAACAATTAATCTTTTGTACCCACACCCTATTAGTAGCATGGTTGGGCCTTTATTTGTCTTATATATTTCATGTCTTATATATTTTAGTTTTGCATATGTTCATGCTTTATACATTTGGGTTCTGCATATGGTATATGTTTTTGCATATGCTACATGGATCTGCATGTGTTCATGGTTTATGCAGTTGTGCATATGTAATGGATTTGGTTTATTATTGGTGAAGAAGCAGACATACGGTTCTGCATATGCAATGTGTTTGGTTGATGGTTCTGCATATGTAATGGATTTAGCTGACAATTTGACTTACAAAAGTTAACTCATGCAATGAGCATTTACAGTTTGCAGTTTATTGGTTGTTTGGAAATGCAATTGTAGACTGCATTTGGAATTAGAAACAAAGTTTGGAGACTGAATTGGAACACTAAAACAACTTTTGTTACTAGCTTTAAACTCAGACATATAAGGTAGTAGTTTGACTTACAAAAATCAACTCATGCAATGAGCATTTACAATTTGTAGTTTGACTTAGAAATGCTTTTGCAGACTGCATATCAATATGTTAGCCATACACCATTTTAGGTCTAACCTAAATGTTAATACAAATAAATCGTAAAAATGTTTATTCATATTTAACGACCTCTTTGTGTTTTGTAGATAACAAATATAAAGTTATCATAAGTAAAATTATAAGGATACATGTTATTTTTGTAAAGCATTTATATATATAATCATTTAACATTAATTGTTGTAATAATTCATTTATTGTAATAGTTTATTAGGATGGGTAAAAACCATAACCCATGACCCATACCCATGGAGCATATCCATAACCCATGGAGCTAACCCATGACCCATTGACTAGATGCATTGCATCTTCTGGATACATTGTATCTATTTGGATACCCATGGTCCAAAGTATATTACCCGTGATCCATGACCCATAACCCATTTAGGAGGAGCGTCCTACGGATCCCCCAGTTTACACTGGACGGATCCCTCATGTAAGGGATCCGGGCAACAGTACTGATTTTTTGCCTATAAATAGTGAGCCATTTCTTCATTGTAACTTACCCCTCTTCTTACAAACTCTCTCATATACTATTTCTCTCTTCTAATCTCAGATCTCTTGATCTATATAGTAGTTCTTCTTTCTTTGTTGTGATTCTCATATAGATCCTTCTCTAAGGCGAGATCACGAGATACTACAAATCATCCAAGCAAGGGGTCCTTGATTGATTTGTTCCTCCACAAGATTTCTGTAGCAAGATCTTGTATTTCATATTTCACATAGTTGTTATGTTATATTTGTGTTGGTTTGGTCCTCCGTGTTAAGGACTCGGTATTTAGCTTTGTACCAGAAAAAGTGTAAGCGACGTTGTGAAGGCTTCTCCGCCGAGTTGCAGGAGTTTGTTGACAAGGAAGGTGTCCTTGTAGCTGATAAGGATTTAAAACGTACACTTTTAAGGGGTCATTTAAGCCCTTAATCGCCCAATTTTATATATGTTACTGCTTAATTTCGTTCCTTTTCACTTTTTAGGTCTCTTGAAGGCAAAATGCTGCAATGATGCTTATTTGGACGAAAAGGAGTGAATATGTGAAGAAAATGGCTAAAGTCAAGATCAAGACACTCAAGCTGCTGGAAATGCACCTGACGGCGTCCCAATCAAAGGGCGACGCCGTCCTTATATTTGTGATGGCACAGTAGCGAAATTGCTATTTTACACCTGACGGCGTCAGGCTTTGAAGAGTAGGCGTCACGAAGACTTTTATCCTTAGACGACCTAGATCCAGATTCATACGACGTCATGATTGAAGACTGACGGCGTCACAACCACAACGTGACGCCGTCCCAAAGTTGACTTGGCCAAGGCGAAACCCTAATGGCGGCGATCGGCGGCGTCACAATTACAAGGTGGCGCGTCGCGGTTGTAACTCTATATAGAATTCTATTTTCGGACTTTTAGAGGTAGACTTGTGGAGTAAAACCTAAAATGATTGTAGTCCGTCTTGGAAAGTATTTTAGGGTTCTAATACCCTATTTTACATCGAGATAAGTTATTTATTCCCTTGATTTCATTATGTCTTCAATTGAATGTGTGTATGCTTGCATGTTTAACATGTCCGGCTAAATTACTTGTGTGTTTGCTTAGATCTATGAAACCTAGTTATTAGTTATTGATTGGTTGTCTCTTATCATAATTGCAATTGGCTTAGGAAGTGCATGAAGCCATCATTGTGTTTTTAATGCTTGATTAGTTTTTATTGAACATTAGTTTATAGTTACTAGTGGAATTGTAGGCTAAATATCCAAAGATAACCTTAGTGTTAAGTTTATGAATCCTAGAGATTTCGTAGTCATTAACCTTAGGTAGCTTCAAAGAGTTAGGGATAAAAGCACACCCTACGACCTTAGAAAACACAACGCGTTAAGAATAAGGACGTGACAATTCAACCATCAATAAAAGATAACTAGGGAGTAATAGTATTTAGGTAAACACATCTTTAATCATCATACGAGCACACTTCAATAGACATAGACTACCCCTTAGATTAGATAATTAGAATAGTAGATTAATCGGTAGAAGTACCACCCCCAAATCCAAACCCCGAGATTGTACCTTTAATTATCTAAAAAAATATAAAAAAGATAAAAAATAATCTTCCTCAACCCCAACCTTAGCGTAGTAATTTCTCACTAGCATTCCTATTCCCCAGAGAACGATATCAATCCCCGAGGCTTACCTAATACTACACTACAACGATTAGGTTCCTTTGCTGGGTGGTTGAAAAACTTGCTCGAACAAAAGGAAGTTTCCTTTGACCCCGACGCGCATTGTGCGCGTATCAAGTTTTAGGCGCCTTGCGGGAATATAATAGCTAGTTAGATTTCTATCTCGTTTAGGTTTCCTTGCTTGATTCCTATCAAGTAAGATTTTTTCTCATGTTTAGCTTCCTCATAGTCTATCCCCCTTCTTCGTGACCTTTGTTCGTTTTCCCGTCACTTTTCATCATGGAAGGTGATAATCAACCACCACTCATCAACCCGCCACCAAATGACCCGCCAAGAGGCGCACTCTTGGTGAATACTCAGACCAAGCCACCTAGGCTATAGGAACACCATTGAGCTCCCGATCAAGATCAAACTACGACCTGCGATCCGACACCATCCGGTTGGTGCAAAGCGGATGTGCATTCCATGGACTTCGTTACGAAGATCCTAATCAGCGTCTTAAGGATTTCCTTAAAATTGTCGATTCCATCGACCTTGATGCTACTACACGGGAGACCACGCGCTTGCGTCTCTTCAAATTCTCTTTACGGGACCAAGCTAGTAATTGGCTTGAGCGACTTCCCGCCGGCTCCATCTCAAGTTGGGATGATCTCACCACTCGTTTCCTTGCCCAATTTTTCCCACCGGGGAGAACTACTAAGCTTAGGAATGAAATCTTGATGTTCCAACAACGTCAAGGTGAATCTCTCTACGAAGCATGGACTCGATTCAAGGACTTGCTCCATAAAGTCCCTCATCACGGCATTGATCTTTAGCTTTAAGTCCAAATATTTTACGATCATGTCAACTTCTCAACTAAGCAATCCATCGACCAAGCGGCCGGTGGCAAACTTAGTGATCTTACCACCGAAGAATCGTGGGGTATAATAGAGGACCTTGCTCTCTATGACAACGAAAGTTGGAATGACCCTCGTGAGTTGCCCAAAACCGTAAAGGCAATCTCCTTGCCTCCCATTAACTCACAAACTTCCGATCGTAGGATGCTCGAACTTGATGATCAAGTCAAATTCCTAATGAGCTCCTATGAAAATCCTAAGTCTTCACGCCACGTGAACAAAATCTCTTCCTTGTGTGAGCTGTGTAGTGGTACCCATGACACTCGTACTTGCACAAGAGTCCCCGAACAAGCTTCCATAGACTACGCATCCTCGCGTACCAATGGAATGGGATTAAGATTCCCTACAACACCGGACCTAGGACTTTCAATGATGCCCGAGAAGCATGGACGGGCAAACCCGAATACAATTGGGGGCAAACCAAAGAATTCACCTCTAATGATTCCCCATGGTACCACGACCCTAGCCAACAAAACATAGAAGGGATGTTGCAACACCTAGTTACATCCCAAGCTCAAATAGCGAGCTTTTGGACCGCTTTAACCAACAACAAGCCAAGATGGATAGGAAGATTGATAACCTTTGAAAGCCATGACCAATAGTGATAGGAAGACCACCGAAAAGGTTAATGCCATCTCGACTCATTCTCCCAAAGCTTCCGGTGTGAAAATTAAGGACCCAAGTAAGTTAGCCAAGCACGTTCAATTCGTCAATACCAGCACCTTAGTGAAACCTAATAGGACTAATGATGAAGCGAACCATGAGATGATACTTGAGGTTAGTGAGACTCCTAAGAATGAATCAACCGATGAAGTTGATGAAGTAGGCGATGACTATTTCCATAAGTTTCCTAGGGAAGAAGAACTCTCTCGCCACCCACACTTAGTACGCGACCTTCATCACATATATGTTAGGAAAAGCCCTCGGATCAAGTTTGGGAACCCTTGGAATCTTAACATACCATGTTGCATAGGACATCTTTTCGTGGCAAAGGCTTACATTGATCGCAAGTCCCCGATAAACATCATGACTAGCACCTACTATAATTGGGTGCTGAAAAAGCCTATCCCAACTAGGCAAGATCTCGATAATCCTAGAGTTAGTTGTAATTTCATTGGTAGAGTTAAGGGATTTCCTGTCTATGTAGGTAGTTTCACGTATCCTATAGATTTCATAATTGTGGATGATATTAGTACGGCCATAGATCCTAGCTTGTCCCATGTAATTCTAGGAAAGCCTTTCATAGAGAACACTGGATGACTTATGATCCGTCGCTAGGAATAGTGAGATTCAAGGATGAGACCGATGACATAGCTTACCAAATGCCGTTTAAGATTGAGAAATTTTCATCATTATCCAATGATGAAAAAGAACTTAAGCTATCGGTCTACTATAGGAATGAGGAGGATAAGGAGAAAGGAGTAGATTATGTGATGGATAAGATTTTCGAGTTCTATAAGGATTGCTTGAAACTAGGACCGAATATAGAACCGATTGGGAGAAGATGACTTCTTAGAAAGGTGCATAATAGGCACTTCTATAACATAGAAAACCCCAATAGAGACCATCATGAGGAAGAAGGTGGCGACAATGAAGTCACGTGGGGAGCACGACTTGAGTCTAGCTACAAGACTCATAAATAAAGAAAAGCGCTTCGTGGGAGGCAACCCATGCTTAATTCTTTGCTTGTTTGTGTGTCATATATCTTTTCATTGATTGTTTATTCTCATGTTTGAATTTGTGAAAATGGTTTATTTTGTCTTTAACCTCGTCTTAATTACATATAAGCGTATTTTACAAAAGGATAAGTGTAGGAGGATTACACACGTTTTAAAAGAACGTGAACATGAGAATTACGATTATTGAAAATGATATATATGTGTTTGTTAAATTCAAATGCTTGTATCGAGTCATAATGGATGTTTTGTGAAATTTTCCGATTCTAAAGGTGTAATTTTTCTAGAATTTTTCAAGAAAACGCATGAGACCGGTTTCTGTCGAGGATAACTCGACGGCGTCAAAATCGCTACTGACGGCGTCGGAGGAGCGAAAACAACTTATCTAACTTTCTCTCATTTTCCGTACTACTTATAAATTTTTGGAATTTCTCGGTCTTAATTTTCCAGAAAATCTGCAAACATCCATTCCACAAGCATTATATCCTAGTGTAGTTGAGTCATATATAGTTTTACTGCCAATTTTACGCGAAGGTTTCGTCTATTTTCTTAAAGTGTGCAGGTTTTATTTATCAAGAAGAAGAAACATAAGATTGGATGGAGGTTTTCACGCATACATTCTTATTGGAATGAATTTAACCACTACTTCACACGGATCCTACCGAGCTAATCGAGGGAGTACTAGTTTCTTTCTTTTTAATTACCTTCATTATCATAACTTTGATACTTCGGGGAACATTGGGACAATGTTCGGTTTAAGTGTAGGGAGGAGAATAAAGCGGAACTTTGAAACTATGCTTATCCTTGACTATTAGTCTTGTCCTATTTCATTTGTGTAATAAACCATGAAAAATATAGGTTAGGGTAATTTTAGCACCAAAATTTAAAAAATTTTATGACATGTAGGAGTGGGTCTTTAGTCTTAATAAAGCGTCTCATGGATAGGAAGTTATATGACTAGCACAAAAACTCTTTACCACTCAAATTCCATGTAACATATTGGATTTCATAAACACACAAACAATCAATACTAAGGGGCGTACAATATGAGGTTTTAGAGAGAGAAAGTGGAAGATGGGAGCCTTTCTAGAGAGAGAAAGTAAACAAAAGAAAGAAGGTTAGATTGAGTGAAAGGTCCAACCCTACTACCTTGGGAGGTAGAGGGTATTTATAGTTACATACAATCGTCCTCCTAGCAGATTGTGGATCGAGGCATACTGGTGGGTAAGACCCATCCTTCCTCCACGGTGTTGCACTAAACTAAACTAAGCTAATAACTAACAAATAACGTAACTAACGATATGTCTATGAGCTAATTATGCTAGATAATATTTGGGGTGACCGATACTTCACTTTGGAATTTCTAATTCCTAACAATCTCCCCCTAAGGGAGGTCACCCCATGTTTTACATTTTGAATCCTAGCATTCTATTTAATCTTCAGTCTTGAGCTCGTAGACATTAATTCTTCAACATCTGCATCTTTGTGCTTTAGCAGTGAGTCTTTAAAGTTGATTGGGTCCCAAACAGTCAAGTTTATCACACAAGCTAACCACTTGTGAATGGTCAACCGTAATAAACTTTAAACAGCTCAGAAACCAATACAATTAAGATCAGAGGAGTATAGTGTATCCCTGGGTCGTTAAGTCCCAACGAGGTGTGAACACTGTAGTACAACGAATCTGTGATCGGGTGATATTGAATGGAAAAAGGTTTGTGAATTTGGAATAATTATACCTAAAGAGAAAGTTTGTAAATTACAGGGGCTTAAATGCAAATTAAAGAAAATTAAAAAGCTAAAATATATTAAATAAGCGCTATCACTATTTTTAAAATCGTTTAACGTTTATAATCTAAAACTTACGTTTAAATTAAAAACTACGTAACGTACGAAATAAAACGTGAGTTTTAAGAAATAAAAGGCCTACAAATATGAAAATAATATTTTTACAATCCTAATAATAAAAGAAAATTATTAGAAAAAGAAAATTATTTTATGACTATTTATTTAATTATTATTAATTAAAACTATTTATTAATTATTTAAAATGCACTAAAACACAAGAAAATACAAAATTAACCTAGAAAATGAAATTATAACTTAGAAAATCTAAAATATTATAAAATTATTTTAAAAGCGAAAACATATTTTTTAGACTTTTTATATAGTTATTATGAATTTAATACTATTTAAAACTAATTAAAATGCTAGAAAATACTATTTAAACTAAGAAAATTATGGAAAAATATTTTTTTGGCTTTTTATATTTATCTTAATCTAGAAAAATTGAAAACATATTTTTTAAAACTTTTTCTGATTTATTTGTAATAAAAGCTAATTAAAAAGTCTTAAAAACTGATTTAAAATAAGAAAAATAGCAAACAGTGATGAAAAATTATGAAAAATTCAGGAAAATTCTAAAATATTATTAGAAGTCTAGCAAAAATGAGGATAGCTACTTGTGAACACTGAATAAGCAAGATGCTTTGAAACTGCCTTAATTAAGCTAAAATGGATAAAGCTACAAGCTACTGGATTCAGCCAAATGATCAAATAAGCTAAATTATACTATTTTAAGACTAATTAAACTAATTAACACTAATCTAGATCACTAAAGATGCATTAACTAAGAATGAGCTTATGAAAGTGCAAAAACCTAATCAATCTACTTGGGGTCTACTTTAAGCTAATGGAACAGCTATCCTAATAAGCTAAATGGGAAAACAGAAGTTGGGACCTAAAGATCACCTAGCGGACTACACATGGACCAATTTTCGACTCCTCACAAGCTTAAATGAAGCTTGTGCAAAGCCTACAAGAAAATCATTCACACTCAAGATTAGCTAAGTCTTGACACAGGGCAAATGGGGGCTTATTGGAAGCTGATTAAGAGCTTATAGAAAATTGATAAAATTCAACAAAAATGAGATTAATAAACTAGACCAACTGAACTTGGACATATCCCATTTTCATTAATTTTGGTTCAGAAACAAATCCATGAAAATTCAACCTAGTTTTGTGAAAATCCACTTTTGCAACTTTTGACTTTTAAAGATAAGTATGAAAGTTTGACTAATCTGAGTTTTGATTCAATCCTACTGATGATAAATGATGTAGTAAGGTGAAATTAAACCTAACTAAGCTACTTAAACAAGATATAAACCTAAATGCAAGGTATGAGCTACTGATGCTAACTTATACTAATCTGATATGCAAATGAGGTGAAATGAACACTGATTTTGACTTTTAACAGAATGAGCTATGCATTTTATTACCAAATTGATCTATACTCATCTAACTAAAGCTAAATTAACCAACAAGATTCTCTAAAACAGATTTGAACTCAACTACAATACTTAATCCAAACACCCTTTTAGAACCTGAGATTGCTATTTTAGACCACTCTGGCTAATAAGGGCTGCTATTCTATCTTCCTAATGATTAAACAACTTATGTAAATGCTAATTAGACAGATTACAACACCTATTTAGCACTAACCAATCTAAACTAAACTTAAGCTATTTTAGGCTTTTTTTTGTGATTTATAGGCAAAAACTGAATTAAAGCACTACAAACATAAAAAATGAAAACATGTATCTCTAATTACACAAAATAAGCTAAGAAATTCATAATAAGCACAGATTAAGCACATCTACAGTATTCTTGACTTTAGTTGACTTTATTGACTGGAAATGAAGATTGGATCTAAAGACCATGAAACTCTTTCACTTTGCTTAAAACAGTTTAAACAATGCTAAAAACAACAAATGGAAACAATTTGATCAGATTAAAACTGAAAAGTGGGCAAGAACCATTTTGGCGGAAAGTAATTAAGACGAAACGGAAATTAATGAACAAGAACTTTAAATTATACTTGAATTAACTCATACAAGACAAATAACTTAAAACCCGGAAAGATTTTTGCATAAGAAAATTAAAGCGATTCGAAATTAAAGAAAGGTCTAAAAACAAGTGACAAAGTATTCTTACGCCTTCTTTCTTCTTTATAGATCTTTTTAAGCTTTGTCGACATCCCTAAATGTTTCTGCACCCTTGGATTGCTTCAAATCAATCTCAGCTGTTCAAATTGCTTTTGGCGCCAAAAAGTCATAAGCAGGTATTTTGCATTTAATGGATTTTGGTGTTTGTGGAGATGGAAGGTGGGGGTTGGTAAATAGCTGTAAAGGTGGTAGTGAGGTGGAAAGGTGGAGAAAACCATCACTGGTTTTGGTTTGCAGTGGTGGGAGAGGAGGAGAAACAGTGATGGCAGTTTGGCGGTGTTTGACCATTTGACCCGGTTTTAATATTTAACGGGGTTGGGCTGGGATTGGAGTTGGGCCAGGTTATGGATTGGATTTGGGTATTTAATAACACAAAGGTCCGTTTGGTTTATTAGGCACAAGGACCATTCATGTAAATTGCTGAAAATTGAAGGACTGAAATTGCAAATATTCCAAAGTTAACACAAGGGCTTAAATTGTAACATGTGAATAGTACAAGGACCAAGTTTGATTAATTTCCATTTTTATAAATCCAAGGACTATTTATGTCACTTTTCAAACTCCAGGGACCAAACTTGTAATTTTCTCCAAACTTATCATATAAGGACCAAATATGCCACATTTGAATAATACAAGGGTGTAGTTTGAATAATTTCCATTTTAAACACCCAAGGACCTGATTTTGACACTTTTGTAAAATTGAGGGACCAAAGTTGTAAATTGTGATTTTAAACTTCAAGGACAATTTCTTACAACTTGTGAATCCCAAGGACCTTTATGACTTTATATAAGTTTTGACCGACCGAGGACTATATTTGACAACTTTTGTAACTTGGGGACTAAAGCGCCAATTATGCAAACTTGATACGTTTTCACCGTTTTGGTATTTTTGCATTTGAAACACATAAAACACTTATTTGTGATATTTTTATCATTTTGATGCATTTATGAGTGTTTTCAGATGTTTTTGCAGTTTAAATGGTACAAAAATGATGAGTATTTAGACACTCATCAAAAGTCCTATAACTTTGTACTTTTAGTGGAGGCCTTTAACTGATCCACATCTTTGATGATCTTCGAGCTTTATTCGAGATCATCAGCTACAGTAAATCTGTGGATCACCCTTTATTGTGTTGCCATCATGTGATGTTGTGACTTTTGGACCGACATACTCACACTTTCAGGATCATGACATATTTTCATCAGAGTAGCGGAAGCTTTACTGTGACAAATCGTAATTTCAGGTCATTTTACAAACTTTGATAATTTTACTATTTATCTCGGGAATTTACTATTCATCGGTTACTATTCATCATTTTACTATTCATCGTTTTTTAAGTCGATTTGATATTCTGAGAACGTATTTCAAAATTTTACTATTTATGAAAGACTATTCATTCCCGGAGAAAAATCACTATTCATGCTTCACTATTCATCATTTATCGTAAACTAGGTTTACGAGTATCAAATTCGCGTAACCGTAAGGGTTTAGCTGCGAATTCATGAACATATCATCGATGACATTTCATATAGACTAGGATTAGTCTACATATCATTAGTAACATCATCATCATATTAGCTCATGCATGGTTTTGCATTTTTCATTAAACGTATAATTTCCTATTAAATAAACGCTATCGCGTAATCATTTATTTTGAACATTTGATCCGACACTTCCAAAATTTATCCTAATATATTTTTATACTCATATTAAGATTATAAAAATGATATTATTAGTTTACCCGGTGTTTTAAATTTATTTTGTATATAAATTGTTATATTTATATAATTCTGACGGTTTTAAGTAAATACTACTCGATAATTATTATTTCACTCAATTTTGTAAGAAATGTATTTTTATAATTTTTCTGACATCGATATATTTTATTTTGTTCCGTTAAAATTTATTTCTAGCTAACGCTACCCTAAATACTTAATTATATACAAAATTACCAACTATACTAATACACTTATACATTATATCATACAAAAATACAATACTTTTATTTTTTTTTATATACTTGTCGACACAAGTGATGACACCACAAAGTCATGACATAAAAATCTTTTCTTATTCTACACCTAAGCAACTATAGTGAATTACAATTATTATATACTAACACTAAAACATACATACATAATATCTAAAGGTGTAAAAGTCACATATCACTCTCATCTCCATCTCCATAAACCGGACAAGGAAGAAATCAAGAAGGAATCCAAATTTTTGCAAGATCAAGCTTAATTATCAACACTAGTATACTCTTAATCAAGGTTTTGAAATAAAAAACCTAGGGTAATTAGGAAAAACCTTGTTCTAAAACCTCATCACTACACTAGTAAGCATTTCATGATCATTTTTAATCATCTATATTCAAACTTTGGTCATTTGTATCATGCTTGAAGAAAACATGCAAGTTATATGATTATCTATACCACTTTATTTGTTTTTAAGTACTATTAATGAATATATATTATCCTATAATTATCCCTTGAAACATATAATTTTTGATGATGTTTAGGAACCCATGACACCCTAAGAAGGTGTATGGTAGGTTTAGAATAGCTTTGGCGTTGATTTGAAGTGGTTAGAATAAGTATTACGCGAGAAAAACCCATTTCGACAACTATAAATAAGGGTCTGATCATTTTTACTAAATCTGTAAATTTCGATAGTTTACAAAATATTTTGGGCTAGATATTCAAAAAATATACTTTAAAACGAAAACGTGGTCGTCTGAACGGGTTAAAACGGAGTTATAACGAAAAAGTTATGCTATTTTCAAGTTTAACGACGAAAACTATATTTCCGGAAAATTCAGCATGCTGTCCAGATTTTTAAGAGTTGAAAATGAATCTTAAGCGTTATCTAAATGAGTCGATTTATCAAAAATATAATAGTATACTTTAACACGAAGCTAAGGACATATAAAACGTAGAAAACGGACTTATAACGACTAAATTACACGCGTTTAAATAAGGTTGACGTAACTATTTTCACAAGTAAAACATATATTTTTCCTATTAGACAAAAACTAGTTGCCGCTAAGGACCATGTTGAGAGTCGTTTTTAACATCGATGGAATACTTTTTAGAAAATGATGTCTTCTAGTAAAAGTAAGTTCGCCTAGCCTATTTTCCAAAATGTTCAACCGTTCGTCAAACGGAGTTGTAACGAATAAAATGCGGTCACTCAAACTTTGTCGAAAACTACCCTTAAAAGATATTTTTGGTACAAGTACCCTACTTTACATATGTTTTTCTCCATGATCGAGACCTCTATGACGAAAATTTAAAAGCTAAGACTTTGAGATAATGCTACAAGCTTTCCAAAACCATTGAGTTTGTTTTCTAACACTCGATATTCACTATTTTACGACTAGCTTTTCGAGGCCGTTTAGTCACTTTCATGAATTGTCAAATGACATTGTTTTACGACGAAAAGCTATAATTTCATAATAAATCACTAAATGATTATCGTAGGACATCATTTCAACAAAAATACTTGTAAAGTAATTTATAAATTGTCAAGACGTTATAAGATTTCTTTCGACGATAAATTTCATTTTCAAAATTCACAAGTGGTATGGATATCATATGAGTTTGCATGCATAACATTACATCATGACTTATATTAGATCATATCATTTATCATAGGTTGCAGTTAGAGATTGCACCTCATTTCAGTGTATCCACTTTTGTCATCATAATTATTGCATCAGGTGAGTTTCATAGCCCCTACTTTTATACGTTTTGAATTACTTTTGGGGGAGATACATGCTCAACTATTTTCATTTACTTTCATAAGTACTCTAAACTTTTAAGAATTACCGTGAGTTCGTAGGCCCACTCTTTCTAGTTTAATTGTTTTGTAACTCTTTTGGGGGAGATACATGCTTAACTGCTTGCTTTTACTTTCACAAACACTCTATACTTTTAAATACTACAGTGAGTTCCATAGCCCCATTTTCAATTGTTTTTATACTACTTTTGGGGGAGATACATGCTCAACTACTTGCTTTATTTTAACTTCTACATGTTACTGTGAGTTCATAGCCCCACTTTCTATTACTTAATTGTTTTACAAACTTTTGGGAGATACATGCTATATTTTAATCGAAGAAATGCTTTGAACTATACGTTATATCCAATGCTTTATTGTCACTAAGTATTCCATTGCCATGTTTGAAGTCCCTACATCATGCACCATTAGTCACTTGCAGTGGTAGCGAATATTGTGAATAGGCCTATTGGAATTAACACTCCGTTCTTATTGACCCGTTAGGGAAATCGAGCACTATATCTGAATCATTAAGGTAAATTGGCAAGTTTACCTATTAGGGTGCGATGAAACGATTTTACCAATTTCTAGTAGTGCGAGGTTTACGCTTTGGTTGTCATGAACTTAGTGAAATAAATGTTGTTTTGTTTTCAACGATGAGTGTGAAACAACGTAACTTACACTACGAATATTGTGTTCAAACGACTTAATTAAACCTATGGATTTCACTCAACCTTTGGGTTGTGAGTTTTAAACATGTTTTATCTCGGTATTAGCATATCATCATGGCTTGCATGGGTCGTGGTGACGCGTCTCACATATATTTTATGCACATAACTATCGTTTGATTGTAACAAACTCATTTTGGTACTTTGGAAATCTTTTGGGACTGTGTTTTGTAAACTCGATTATTTTACTCAATCAAGCGATGTATTTTCAAAGCGACACTTTAGGTCGTTCAATATAACTGTGATTGTGGTGCTATGGCGGTCATCCCCGAATTCCATTCATTTGCAAAGCAGTAATTTAGGGTGTGACATTTCTTGGCTCATGATATTTGCGATGGCGTAGCGAAGCATAGTATAAAAATAGCAAAGCCGGTTATGTAGATAAGCACTAGACATGATTTCTTCAATTAAGTGTGGATCTTTGTGAGCATGCGGCTTTGGATTGACTTCTCAATTTTGATCGGTTGCAACCGTCCAAATGTACTGCAAACAACGATTAGCAATAAAACACACGAAAGTGTCTTTGATCACTTCGTTGAATTAAGGTACACGACCACGGTTCCCGTTGATCAAGACAAGCACCGCTGTGATCGGTATAATTAAAGAATCTCCTTGGCGGGGTTTCGCAAATGTTCTAGTTGTTCTCAAACCGAGCGTCTCAAAGAAGACAACAGTGAGTAAACCGGTAATTGAGATTCATCGATTGATGAAAATTGATTTGAAAAACAATCGCGTATTACTTAGAAGAAAGAGTTTTGCAATCGACAAAGGTTTTATGAGAAGATCAATTTTCAATCATAAATACTTTTGTATTTGAAAAGAGTACACATTCGATGTGCTAGAGAAAGAAGAGATTCGCACATCGAGCGGTTTTCAAAAGTATTTTTCAATCGGAGATACTTTTGAAAACATGAATACACATTCGATGTGCTAGAGAAAGAAGATTTGCACATCGAACGGTTTTCCAAATGTATTCGTCAATTCATTTCACGCACCAAGGTTGATTCAAGAATGAATCGCCCCATTGTTTCTATCCGGTTGTCACAAGCTTGATCTTTTGGAAAGATCTCACATGTCACCCACCAAGAGCTTGTTTGATGTTGGCTCTAGAAGGATTTCCATCTTCATCGTGAATAATTTTACATATCCTCGGATATTACGGCAATACCACAAGGATAATCGTGGGACTCTCAATATATACTTACTTTCCACATTGTGTGAAACGACAAGTCTTTATTAATTTTGTGTCCTAATGAGATATTGTGGATGATCTCTTGGCTCTAGACTCAATTGTGCACATTTGGTTCCTATCTGGGAGACTAGGGATAGGGTCTCCTTCTTCAATATCAACAATCTCTAAGAGAAAGTCGATAGATTATGTAGGTTCCCGTGAGAATGAAACAAGCCCTTTTAGGAGGAACTTGAGTAGCTTGGGAAGTTAGTGTAGTGCGTCCTTTGGGTCCATGACGTCTTGTCTTCAATACCGGTGTTACCTTAGTAACCACCAAGTAGCATATGTATTGAACCGGTTTACGCCTAAGGTTGAATTAATGGAGGGCTATTTCTTTTCACCCTTTTCTCATTTCATTTCTTTTCATTTTCAACCCCTTCATTGCTTCTGAGACTTCATAACTAGAACCTTGTTGGGTTTATTCGGTTCTAGCTCTATCTCGATCCGCACTCTTCTCAATTCTCACTTTTCTCCTTTTTCAATATACCTAAGGACTCTACACTATCTAGTGGATTGTCCTGGGTAGATCCCTCCGGTTACGGCGGATCGTGGAACTAATACTTAACCTCACCATCCTTATAACTCCATGCATAAAGTAAAATGGTCGGTCTTTTGGTACAGTTCATTCCTTCACGAAACCAATTGAAAAATCATTTGGAAAATCAATCAAGGTACTTGTGATATAAAATCAAAACATTTTGTACCAAAATTGTTTTGATCATTTAAAAAAGCTCCCCCTCAACATGTGCATATGATTTTGAAATTATTTAGCACATGGAAGCAGGAGTTCTTTGAAATATTTTCTTTGATCACAATTTTCATAGAAAAAGCCATTTGATTTTCTTGGTAAAATTCTCCCCCTCAATATGTGCGTAGGATATTTGAAATCATTTTATCACATAGAGGAAAGAGTTCATTTGAAGTACATCCACGATCACAAAACACCATTAAGAAACCATTTAGAAAATCAATCAAGGTACTTTATGTTGAAACATAGAAATCTTTGTACCTTGAAAGTTTATTTTCTTTTGAAATGCTCCCCTCAATATATGCTTGAGATTCGAAAGCATTTAGCACATATGGGAGAAGCGACTGCTGAATTGAATCAAAGCGATCACCTTTTATCAAATTTCATTATTAAATCAAAAATCTCCCCGATCAAAAATATCAAACCCTTTGAGATTTTGGATCCCAAATAATTATCTGGTTTAGAAAACATGGGAGAAAATGTACGATTTAAAAACTCATATTGTTTTGGATAAATGCTCCTCCTCAACATGTGCATTATGTATCTTTGAAATCGTTGGGCACATGGAGGCGGAGTACGTTTGAAGGACTAAAACCAATTCCATTTAAAGCAGTTTGAGATTTAAATCATGATCTCTCCCAGATCAAAATTTCAAACCATTTGAGATTTGTGATCCCAAAAGATTTAAATCATTTAGAAAATTTTGGGAAAAGGCGTGGCAAGATTTGATTTTGAAAAATGACAGATAAGGACCATTTTAAGCCATTAAAGATTGTTTGTGTCGGTATGATTGTTTTAAGAGATCTTTAAGTAAAATAAAACAATTTCACAATCAAACAAAAACGAGAAAAGATTTCATTTTGATGGATCTTGATTTTTAAAGAAAATCATACCATGACATAACATTAAATCTTTAGATCACCATATTTTAACGTACAAACGGACTTTTGATGAAATATCGTTTGAAAATATTTAATTTGAAATCATCGAAGATTTGACAAAATAAAGTCCGATTGATTTCAAAACTTTGAATCGATTTATTTTCAAAACAATATTTTCATTTTCAAAACAATATTTTCTAAATTGTTTAAAAATGGAGTAATTCACTACTTGTCTGCACAAAGATACGTTTGGTGGTTAAGTTGCTTTTGTTGTTGTTCTTTGGGTGGAAGAAAACCGTCTGCGGAAACAGTGAGACCTCTGAAGTTGCATCTATCGTGCCAACTATCCATGGAGAGATCTGATTTAGCTCCGTTTCTTCTTTTGTCGACCCAAGATATAATTACCCTTTCCTATCGGCATCCAATCATCTTCATTTGTGGGATCCGGATCGGGAACATTCTTTTATACCATGATATACGCATATGTTAGTGGACACAAACGGATATATGGTGGTCGACATCACCCAAACATCAATCGACTAATAAAAACAATCCAACATATCAATCGGTTCACATAAGGCATGGGATTTATGTGTTCATCAAACTCTAATCATCTAATTCTAACAATCATATCCTAGGCACCTAGTCCTTCAGCGTGGCTAACATGTTTTACATTTAAGTATATAGGATAATTAGATAAGCTCGTTAGATGATATAGATTTGAAAACATTCTCCCCTCAATCAATGACTTATTTTACGAAAAGTTTAAAAGCGCGAAGTCATTGATTGAGTTTTCAATTTTATGAACATTCGATCTTGATTGTTTTCAAGCAACTCATTTTCCACCAATTTGTTAAAACAAATATTTTTCGAAGAATTTTAAAAGGAAAAATATTTGAGTAGGAACAATGATCCTTGACATACTTTCCTCGATGTTTTAGGATAAGTGCACGAAATTTGTGAAAATCGTTTAAGTGTAGCACTTTCCTTCTTTGAAAAGCAGGTTGCTATCTAAAATAATAGCAAACCATGGTTTTGAATAACGAGTTCTGATCAAAATAATCAGTAAGCTATATTTAGAGACATGTTTAGAAAGAAATATTTACACCTCCTCCTTCGAACTTCATCTAAAGTCCGTGCCATTATTGAATGACATTTCTAAGACCGTAGATGTTATCGATACGAGAAGACATGTCTTGAGAAAACATATTTTGGTATTTTTCAATTTTCGATTTTTATGGGCTTTTGTTGATTTTATATTTTTCTATTTTGTTTTAGTTGGTTTTATATTTTGTATTTTCTTTTTGAAAAATATTTACAACGATAGAGAAATAGTTTAAGAAGATGATGATCACGAGTACGAGATAAGGAAATCGTTCAGCACTTAGTAGAAGATAAAAGTCATCATCTCTTAAACTTTCACCACCAAAGCATTCGAGGCTCTTAAATCGTCGCAAGAACTTGAGCCTTCAAAAAGTTAATCTTTGGTAGCTTCCCCCCAAACCGGCAATCCACGTAAAAAGACCATTTCCCCCAAGAAGAAGAAGTGAAGCAAACAGTCTAATTGTATGAAGCTCAAGAACCCGAAGAAGATGATAAAACAGAAGTAACAAGTTAACACGGATCATTTCTATGGTTATTAAACCCAAAATAAATGATTAAGCCCGATCACATGAACTTGTTGTGCGTCCCCGATGTACACATAACTCTTCGAGTTTGAGCAGTTGTCAATTCAGGAGAACAGTATATCAACACCTTCATTTCACCAAATGCATTCCGGTTATCTAACATATAACCAATCGACCCATAACGTACACATGTACCCAACAAGAGAAGAGACAACGACATCACAATAGCGGTTGAATCATCGATCTTCTCTGCGGATGTCAACTCGAATAGCGATTAAGCTCGATCATGTGAATATGTTGTGCGACCCGGATGTACACATATCTCTCCTTGATGGTTGCGATCGATCGGAATCATCATTACATTGTGTACATGAAGCACTAACCGGAAGCACTTTATCATAAATCATATAGAAGATGTCGATAAGCAATATCATCTCACGCTCCACATATTCTTCTCATATTTCTTCCTCTGAAAGTCGAGATAACACATACCAAAAGTATCCGAGACCACTTCCCCAAATGGTTGGAATAATATTCCGAAGCTATGAGTAAACACCGAGTATCTCTACGGTTATGATATTTGTCTTTCCGGGATTACTTCAATAGAGAAGAAGTATTAGGTTCATCATGTGTACTCGTTATGTATTTAGATGTATGTCTCCTTCCCCTTCTTTGGTTTTGATACCTCGGAATCAAGAACACATTATACATACCGAATATTCTTGAAATAGAGAAGAACAAGAATTAGCTCAAATGAATCTGTGAGAATCAAGCTGTTACGAAACTCTTCTTGACTATCTTTATCAACCCATACGTAGACAACTTGAAGTGACTACTAAAGAAGAAAACCGATATACCAAACTTGAAGCGGAAGTCGAATTCCCACATTTGTATCTTAAGCTTGCACTTAGTGATGGAAGAACGGTGTTGAGAATTTATGCACCAAGCAAATCTCTAAGTACTCAATACTCAACCAAAGTATGAGACATTAACACCTCTTGCGATTATCCACAACATTATCGTGTGTCACCGAGTAAAACAACGTAACTCCTTAAAGTGATAGTTAACGTGTCTTCAACCATCCAAACCTCTGCTGGTAACTAGATAAGCCAAGTCTTCAACTCAAATTGTTAAGCTCGAGCAAGTTATCTAATAAGAACACGCCTTTGTGAAAGTCAACTTCAATCTCAAATAAGTGATAAATGATTAACTCTGAAGTAATCAACTTGTGTCAAATGCCCACTACGTGAATAAACATACAACCGGATGTACATTGACCCACTGAATGAACCGGAACAAATGATTCCTCAAAATCAATGCATTCTTCCTAAAGATATACATGTAGAGACTTATATGGAAGATTCACCAATAATGTCTTCGAGCGGATGAGGTAGTCATTTTCTTTAATGTTCATGTGGTTGATTTATAGTGTGCACAATGAGAGGAACAATAATCCGTGAAGATTTGACAAAGAAATACCAAAGAGCGGATCATTATTCAATAGTGCAACTACAATATCATGATAGACATTATCAACGCCTTGTGAAATAACTAGAGATAAGGTTTCTTGAGAATTCCGAGAAGTACTTCTTAGATGGTGAACCAATTGAGTCAGTAGGAACCGGAGCATGAGCTTCAGAATCTAGATGATCAACATTCGTTGGAGGTTGGAAGTACTCATCAACATATCTTGAAACAATGAATCCCAAACAATGAATCCCAGTTATCCTTAGAAAGTAAAGCATTAGGCGTTGAAGGAGAGTCATATGACCATAATTCAAGCATCCATCAACATGTAGTATATGCACTCTTCTCCCCCTCAAAAATTGCATCCGAAGTTGCCATTTTTGATTTGAACAAGTGAATAAGAATATACACCAATGAACGTAGATCCACGAGGGTTGAAAGAGCGTGGAAAAACATGAAGCTTGTTGATGAAGAATGTCGATGAGTATGGTCATACACATGAAGATTTCTCTTCTTTTGAAGATAAAGCGCATGAAGAGTACACCTTTCTTTTCTTTGAGGAAGGGGCTGAAGTGTTATCTGCAGACGCCATAATGATGAAGTCGAGGCCCGAGGCGATGTGAATAGGCGTCATTCTTGATTTGAATATCAAGATTGAGTTACTTGGACCCGTGAGTTATGAGATATCAATCCATTTGTTATTCATACTTTAAGTCAGTCCATGTATTGAAGGATCAAAGTATCTGAAGTATCTGAAGTATCTGCTCTGATACCATTTGTAACATATTGGATTTCACAAACACACAAACAATCAATACTAAAGGGCGTACAATATGAGGTTTTAGAGAGAGAAAGTGGAAGATGGGAGCCTTTCTAGAGAGAGAAAGTAAACAAAAGAAAGAAGGTTATATTGAGTGAAAGGTCCAACCCTCTACCTTGGGAGGTAGAGGTATTTATAGTTACATACAATCGTCCTCCTAGCAGATTGTGGATCGAGGCATACAGGTGGGTAAAGACCCGTCCTTCCTTCACGGTGTTGCACTAAACGAAACTACGCTAATAACTAACTAATAAACTAACAAATAACGTAACTAACGATATGTCTACGAGCTAACTTATGCTAGATAATATTTGGGGTGACCGATACTTCACTTTGGAATTTCTAATTCCTAACATTCCACCCCAAAAATGTGAGGTTCGCCCCTAGATTTGTAGGAATTAAAGCATTCACCTTCAATGCTTCGAGAGTGTACCGGTAGTATAATAGATTCTAGAACTTTTTTTGTGATGCATCCCGAGATCGCTAGTGAGACTACACTTGTGTAGTTAGGAATAACTAAATGATAAGAGACATTAGGATAACCCTTGTTTGATGCCCGTATTATAATTACTTCTTCCACATCGGTTGAGTAACTCCCCGCACCCTTGCGTTGTACTCATCTTTAGTACACGATACCCTAGTTAACCCCTCGAGCCTATCCTTTTCGCGGTTCTCGTGATGTTTCGATTTTCGGAATATCAATGAAGAGCATTGTTAACAATCCACCCCCAAATGTACACCCAAATCGCCTTATCCTACCTTGTATGCACTCACTTTTAGTGCATTATTGTTATCATACTAAACCCTTAGTTCAGTTATCTAGTTACTTGCATGGTTGCTAAGTCAAGTCATATCTTTTGTACACAGTTTTGGGACGATTGGGACTCATGGTAAAGTTAAATTTTATGGAGTGACAGGAAAGAACGTTAAATTCAAATTCCCTTTATCTACGTAATAATGTACTCCAAGTGTTTTGATCTTTTCAATTCGGGTCAAATTAGTGTTAGAGTAATAAAAACTCAAGTGTAGGGATGTGCCTATAAATCCCTTATATTTTGATGTTATCGTAGAGGATGCTAGAGTAAAAGTGTATGAAAAAAAAAGAAAAAAAGAAAAAAAAAAGAGTGTTGAAAAAAAAATGAAAAAAATGAAAAAAACATACGGGCTACCATCCTACATCTATATTTATATATTTGTATGTTTGTTTCAGTTATTTAGAGTTTAGAGAGTCGAGTCTTGGCTTAGCAACGCCATTCTTCTCATGCTTGTAACATAAAGATTTTTGACTTGGCACCACTAAATCGCCTATCCAACTAAACCCTTTGTTTCCCTACCGTAAGCCTAACGTTACAACCCTTTAAAAGACCTCTTAGATAGTTACTCCTAGGTGCTTATGCCAAAGCGGTGGAGGTTTGATCTAGTCTCAAGCCTATGGTAATCTATGTACTATGAGTGTTTATCTTCCATTTCCATTTGATATATTTCATATACACCCGAGAGATGAGAGTATCCAAACACCACTTGTGAGGTGCTAGTATATAATTTTCGTGCTTGTTATGACTTTTTCGGAGCTTATACTTGTTGTGAATTATGTTAAACCATTGCTTTATGCCCCCTAACTTATTAATTGATTGGCAAAAAGCACATTTGCTTGAGGACACGCAAATACCAAGTGTAGGGATATTTGATAAGGATTTAAAACGTACACTTTTAAGGGGTCATTTAAGCCCTTAATCGCCCACTTTTATATCCGTTACCGCTTAATTTCGTTCCTTTTCACTTTTTAGGTCTTTTGAAGACAAAATGCTAGAATGATGCTTATTTGGACGAAAAGGAGTGAATATATGAAGAAAATAAGTCAAGATCAAGACACTCAAGCTGCTGGAAATGCACCTGACGGCGTCCCAATCAAAGGGCGATGTCGTCCCTATATTTGTGACGACACAGTAGCGAAATTGCTATTTTACACCTGACGGCGTCAGGCTTTGAAGAGTAGGGCGTTACGAAGACTTTTCTCCTCGGGCGACCTAGATCCAGTTCGAGACGGCGTCATGATCAAGACCGGCGGCGTAACAACCACAACGTGACGTCGTCCCAAAGTTGACTTGGCCAAGACGAAACCCTAATGGCGGCGATCGGCGGCGTTACAATTACAAGGTGGCGCGTCGCGGTTGTAACTCTATATATAGAATTCGATTTTCGGACTTTTAAAGAGGTAGACTTGTGGGTAAAACCTAAAATGATTGTAGTCCGTCTTGGACAGTATTTTAGGGTTCTAATAGCCAATTTTACATCGAGATAAGTTATTTATTCCCTTGATTTCATTATGTCTTCAATTGAATGTGTGTATGCTTGCATGTTTAACATGTCCGGCTAAATTACTTGTGTGTTTGCTTAGATCTATGAAACCTAGTTATTAGTTATTGATTGGTTGTCTCTTATCTTAATTGTAATTGGCTTAGGAAGTGCATGAAGCCATCATTGTGTTTTATGCTTGATTAATCTTTGTTGAACATTAGTTTATAGTTACTAGTGGAATTGTAGGCTAAATATCCAAAGATAACATTAGTGTTAAGTTTATGAATCCTAGAGATTTCGTAGTCATTAACCTTAGGTAGCTTCAAAGAGTTAGGGATAAAAGCACACCCTACGACCTTAGAAAACACAACGCGTTAAGAATAAGGACGTGACAATTCAACCATCAATAAAAGATAACTAGGGAGTAATAGTATTTAGGTAAACACATCTTTAATCATCATACGAGCACACTTGAATAGACATAGACTACCCCTTAGATTAGACAATTAGAATAGTAGAGTAATCGGTAGAAGTACCACCCTCCAAATCCAAACCCCGAGATCGTACCTTTAATTATCTAAAAAAATATAAAAAAGATAAAAAATAATCTTCCTCAACCCCAACCTTAGCGTAGTAATTTCTCACTAGCATTCCTATTCTCCTAGAGAACGATATCAATCCCCGAGGCTTACCCTAATACTACACTACAACAATTAAGTTCACTTCTTAGGTGGTTGAAAAACTTGCTCGAACAAAAGGAAGTTTCCTTTGACCCCGAATGCGCGTTGTACGCGTATCAGTAGCCGAACCACTATAAATCGGTTGTGTCATTTATATCCTTTACTTTACTTGCTTTCTTTACTTACATTACTTATTGATCTATACTTTCTATCCATCCATATGATTTCACATAACATCGAATCTAAAGTTTTGGAAACTAACTTAAAATCGGCAAAACTATTCAACCCCCCCTTCTAGTTTTCCACAATTGGCATCAAGAGCTAAGTTTACAAAAGTTTTAAAGTAAATATTATTTTAAAAACTTTTCGATCACAATAGGTTCTGAAAATTATAAAGAAGGGCAATCTATGCAACGACCTCCACTACTTGAAACTAATGGTTTTATTTATTGGAAAAATAGATTCGAAACGTATGTGAAGTCAAAAGATATTGATCTTTGGTACATCATTGTTGAATGTTAGGATTTAGAAAATCCGGTAGTTAAAGAGTCGGTCACCTCAAGTATATGTATTCGTTAGAAAGCTCGTAGTCGTAGTCATGTTATGTTAATAAGTAGTTAGTTAAGTAACACCGTGGAGGACGGACGGGTCTTTACCCACTGTATGCCTGATCCACAGCCCGTAGGAGGTGTGTCTTGTAAGAAACTATAAATACCCTCTACCTCCCAAGGTAGAGGGTTGGGGCTTAATAATATCATTTTTCTTTGTCTCACTAAGTTCCCAAAACTCTTTCACTTTCTCTCTCTAAAACCTAAACCATACGCCCCTTGTTGTTATGATTTGATGTGTTTATGAAATCCAATATAATACAAATGGTATCAAGAGCCATGCTTTGATCACTCATCTTTCATGTTCTTGGATTTCTAGTGGTTTTCATAAGGTTTTTGGGTTTGAATGAGTTTAGAGTAGTTTACATCATTTGGATCATTTCTTGTGTTAAAGTTTCGATTTTGATTGTACTTTTGTGTTTAGAATCATTATAAGTGTTTAGGTTTTGGTTTTGGTTTAGAAGGTTTGAATCATCGTAGTTGTGTTATTTTTGGATTGAAAAGTGGTGTTTTTTGAATGTTTGTTGGATGCGAGTTGAGTCTCGTTGTGCATTTATTTTATGCGAGTTGTCCTGATTTGTGAAGCGAGTTGTCCTCTATGCGAGTTGTCTATTCTGAGCTTGCTTATTGAAGCGATTTGTCTTATATGCGAGTTGTCAGCTTATGTGAGTTGTGTTTTAAGCGAGTTGTCTAGGGTGCGAGTTGTCTTGGCTGCGAGTTGTCTAGGGTGCGAGTTGTCTTGACAGCAAGTTGTCTAGGGTGCGAGTTGACTGGGGTGCGAGTTGTCTTGAGTGCGCCTTGTCAAGTGTGCAACTTGTCTTTTGAGACTTCCCATTTCTTCGTGTTACGTTTTACGGTTTTTCTTTTGATTTAGTAAAATCCCGCGAGAAAATCTTTTTCCCGGTTTAATCAAAGAATAGTAAAATCTCGTAGAATCTGCAATCACTTCTTACATTCGACGACGTTCAAGTCAGAGGATCGATAATCGTCCTCCCATCTTTGGGCAGGCCCGACTATGACTCTTGGGCTCAAAGAATCGATTGTATTGCTTAGGAAAATAAAATGGGTTAACATACTTAAGTCAATTGATGAAGGACCTTATCAAGTTGAGACTACCGAGACATTCTTGAAACTGATGGCGATGGTTCGATGATATTAAGATTGGATAGACCAAAGACATATGATGAACTTCGATAAGGAGAAGAAGAATACGATGTCGACATCGGGGCTTCAAACATCATACTTGAGGTTTACCTAAGGACATTTACAAGGCGATCAATCACAACACCGAAGCTAAGGCGGTATGGGACAATGTTAAGATGCTTCTCTCGGTTCGAATTGAATAAAGAAGGCAGAGTCTCATTGATGATGACTTTGAGAACTTTAAGATGAATCCAGGGGAAAGTGTCACTGAATATCATGTAAGATTCCACAAGCTTGTGAATGATACGAGGAATATCAAAATGACAATGCCAAATATTCAGCTCAATTCAAAGTTTGTGAACAACATGAATCCCGAATGGCACAAATTTGTCACTGCAGTCAAGCTAAACAAAGGTTTGAGGATTAGGAGGTTATACATTTTTTTGTTCCATTGTTTATAATTTGTTACTAATCATATTTTGTATTTATATGCAATATACATTAAATTTTCATTTTAATTTCTTTGTATTCTGTTTAATACCTCTTTTGCGTGTATGGTGTTTATTTGCATGATGTTGTTAGTTATGATGTTTTTGTTGTAAATCCTTACTTGAATCTGTGTTTCTCCTGTTTATTATATATTCTGTTTATTTGAATGTATCTGCATTATGTTTATTTTTTCTTTAGATGTTTGACTCAATTGATGTTTTGTTATGATGTTTATTGGTTTGATATTCTTACTTATGAGGTTTTGGTTGTAAATCCTTATTTAAATTGTGTTTTTCCTGTTTATTATGTATTATGTTTATTTGAATGTATGTGCATTATGTTTATTTTTGTATGATGTTTTTAGGTATGATGTGTATTATGTTTATGTGCAGCTTAATTGATTATGTTAAACATTCATTATGTTAAACATTGTTTTAATATGTTTTGTGTCTCAAAAGCATATGGAGTTTTCTTTGTGAATCCATTAGAATTTTAGGTTCATTAACATGCATTCATATGCGTTACTATATGTCAGGTAATGGCCAGGATAGGAAAATCACACCTATCAAATAAGTGAATCCTATGAATGATGACATATCTGTTCAAGGCAGATGTAGGTAAAGTTGGTGATTTTTGGTATCATATGTTACCAATTTTTTTCCCTGGAAACTTATTCATAACTGGCTTTTTGATACGTAAAATATATGTGGATTGAGTGATGTGGTGTTAGATGATTCAGTGAATATTTATAGATACAAATTAGTGTTTTGAAAGTGGCATTGAGAAATATGTAAAAAATATTTTCAAAATCAATTTCATCCGTGATTTTTGTGATATGGAAAACAAATTGAATTTGGGTCATATTGATTGAGATAGGAATGGTTGACTGAATTCAAAATTAATGAGAGAAATATGGAATGAGTGATTATAATGTGTGTGTGTGTATAATTGCATGCTTTAGGGCTTAATGATGATTCTGTGTAAATGCTTTAAAAAATTGTGAGCGCATTCAGGAGTAAAATGATTCGGTTTCACATAATAGCTAAGATTTAAGGGAGGATTTGAATGGGTTATGAGTGTTGGAAAATTTAGTGCACTTGTGGGATTAGTTCACACCTTGTAATGGCTAGGAGGTACGGAGTGTACACCCATAAGGTCCATGAACACCCTGACTCTTATAGTGGTTTGTAAGTGAAAATCTTGGTGAAAGTCTTGCTTGGTGAAAATCTTGCTTGTGGAAAGTCTTGCTTGTGGTTTCCACCGATAAGCGATGTTTCCAATGATAGACAGTGTTTCCGAAGTTGTGTATCCACCGATAGTGCTATGAAATCGCGATAGCGGTGTTTCCATCGATAGGTACTTCCACCGCAAGTGAAAGTCTTGCTAGTGGAAAGTCTTGCTTATGGAAATCTTGCTAAATGGCGATTACAACTTCTTTATGACCACGTTTAATTGGTCATGTAACCACTAACGGCTATAATGGGGATAATTATGAGGCTATTAATGGGCGATTAATACTCATAATTCCATTGGAATAGCTCAAGAGTAACCTCCTATAAATAGGAGATCGATCATGCATGAAGGACACACGAAACGTAAACACTTACTAGCGAAAGGGTTATAGAATTGTGCCTAATTCTCTAACGCATTTGGTCTTATCCCAAGTAGATATTCGTGATACCCGGGCATTAGGGTCGAATAGTTTACTTTGGAAAGTGATCACACGATTCAAGTGATATCCGGTAACCACCTAGTGGTATTGCTCTTGTCATTGATTGTCTTAACCTGCTGCGGGAATAACCCCAACAATCAAAGTAAACTATTTTGTGATAATCAATGGCAATTCTTTGCAATGAAACACATGGCTTCAAACTTTGCTAAAATTTGGACAAGTTTGAAGGGGTGGACTTTAGGAGGTGGCGAAGAAGATGCACTTCTTGCATCAAGCATGAGTGTGGTCTGTGTTGACTACTCCAATTCACGATGATGGTGATGATGCTACGTGGATCAAATCGGGAGGAGGAGCAAGTGGGAGAATGATGACTACATATGCGAGAGGTCTTATTCGAATGGTATGTCGATTCTTTGTTTGATATTTATCGAACTTTGAATCTTCCAAAGAACGTGGGATTCCTTGGATGCCAAATATATGGCTAAGGATGCATCAAGTAAGAAGTTCCTTGTTAGTAATTTCACAAATTACAAAATGGTGATTCAAGACCGGTTATGGAACAATACAATGAACTTCTTGGAATACTTGGAAGGTTTACACAACACCAAATGAACATGGATGAGGCTATCAAAGTCTCTTGTGTCATTGACAAACTCCTCCTTCATGGAAAGATTTCAAGCATACCTTGAAACATATGAAGGAGGAGTTAACTCTTGTTAAGTTGGTAGTCATCCGCACATTGAGGAATCTCTCAAGGTGCGGGATAATGACAAGCCAAAGAGTAGCAATGCTCTTGGACCATCTGTTGTCAATATGGTGGAGCATAACAACTCCACCGGTACAATGACAACAAAGGCAAACGCAAATTTCATGATAACACAGGCGAGATCCTAACAAGAAGGCAACACCTACTTGTTGGAAATGTAGCAAGGCCGGTCACATTAAAAGGGACTGCAAGGGTGTTAAAGTTGGTGGTAAAGCCAATGGATCGGCACTAATGGTTCGGGGAGTGGTGGTTCACCAACTCACCGAAAGGTCATAATATGTTTAATAAGTCTTTTGATTTATTATGTTACATATGTATCCGAATCTTTTATGTGCGGGATGATGATGTTGCGTGGTGGGTTGACTCGTGCAACAGTTCATGTGTGTAAAGATAGAAGGCGGTTCAAGACTTATGAGTCATTGAATGATGGTTCTATTCTTCACATGGGAAATGAGTCAACGACCTTGGTGCATGGTTGTGGTTGTGTAGATCTTAGGTTTAGTTCGGGAAAGATTGTAACTTTGTTTAATGTTATTCATGTTCACGATATCGGGAAGAACTTGGTTTCAAGTAGTGTTTTGAATAATCATGGATATAAACATGTTATTGAATCGATAAATTTGTGCTTTCTAAGCATGGTGTTTTTATTGGTTTTGGTTATTTATGTAATCAAATGTTTAGGCTTAATATTTCTCTTGACAATGTTAATTCGACTTTTGTGACCACAAATGACACGATTCTAGCCTATGGCATGCAAGACTTGGCCATGTACATTATAAAAGAATGCAAGATATGTCTAGGGATGGTTTAATCCACGCTTTTGACATGGACACCGAAAAGTGTAAAACTTGCATGTTGACCAAGATAACCAAGAAACCCTTTCGGGGTGTTAGTCGTGAGACTAAGATCTTGGAGCTTATTCACGATGACACATGTGATTTGCATGCCACTCCTTCTTTGGGGAATAAGAAGTACTTTGTGACATTTATTGATGATGCTTCTAGATTTTGTTATGTCTATCTTTTACATACCAAGGATGAAGCATTAGATAAATTCAAAGTGTTTAAAGCGAAGTTGAATTACAACTTGGGTCTTTGATCAAAAGATTAAGGATCGATAGGGAGGTGAGTACATGAATACTCGGTGCTTTCGGTCTGTTGGAATAATCCATGAAACAATCGCCCTTATACTCCTCGGCAAAATGGTATTTACGAAAGGAAAAAGGTCTTGAAGGAGATGGTTAATTCCATGTTGTCCTATTCGGATTTGAGTCAAGGTTACGGGGTGAAGCTATGTTAACGACTTGCTATTTATTAAATAGGGTTCCAAACAAAAGGAACAAGGTTACCCTTATGAACTACGGACTAAAAAGAAACCCAACCCGAATTATCTCAAGGTTTGGGGTTGTAGAGGTCATTGTAAGACTCACGATCCAAAGCAAAAGACTTTGGGTGAAAGAGGCATTATTCGCATCTTTGTTGGATATCTTGAGCATTCCAAGGCTTTTAGGTTCTATGTTATTGAACCTAATGAACATGTTTCGATTAACTCAATAATTGAATCAAGGGATGCGATTTTGATGAGAATAGATTCTCATCGGTCCCTAGACCAAGTATGAGGATTCCTAATGGAACTCATGACATTGGTGTATTAGAGGTCACGATGATGAACCATCGGTGGTCCCCGATGAGGTTGTGGTTCGACAACTCGAACACGTGCTCGGGAAGAGCAAAGGTCGGGACTCCAAAGTCATTTGGACACGAGTTTCAACTATACTTAGTTGAAGGAACAAGGATGAGGTCTCGACCAATACTCCTATTGCTTCATTGTTGAGGATGATCCCAAGACATTTGAAGAAGCAATGAAGTCCCGGATATTGCTTTACGGAAAGAAGCAATCAATGATGAGATGGATTCCATCATGGGCAACAACACTTGGGTGTTGGTTGATCTACCTCACAGTTGCAAACCTTTGGGTTGCAAATGGATTTTCAAAAGAAAAATGAAGGTAGATGGAACTATTGAAAAGTTCAAGGCTAGACTAGTCATTCGGGGCTTTAAACAAAAGTCGGGAATAGACTATTTTGATACTTATGCCCCGGCTCGTGTCGATACCATAAGGCTGGCGATTGCTATGGCATCTATTCACAATCGGTTATTCATCGGATGGATGTGAAAAGCGACTTTCTTGAATGGTGAATTGGAAGAGGAGGTTTATATGAACCAACCTCGGGGCTTCATCATGCCGAGCAATGAAAACAAGGTGTAAACCGATTAAGTCTCTTTATGGACTTAAACAGAACCTAACAATGGCATCAAAGTTTGATGAAGTGGTTTTGTCTAGTGGTTATGTTCTTAACCAAGTCGACAAATGTGTATATAGCAAATTTGATGAATCGGTAAAGGAGTCATCATTTGTCTATATGTTGATGACATGTTGATCTTTGGCACCGACCAAAATCGAGTTGACGACAAAGGAATTTTGTCATCAAGGTTCTCCATGAAAGACATGGGGAGGCGATGTTATCCTTGGTATAAGGATTAAACATGAAAGTAAAAGAATTTCTATCTCTCGGTCTCATTATATTGAGAAGGTCTTGAGGAAATTCAATTACTTTGATTGTACTCGATGAGTACACCTATGGATACTGTGAGAAGCGATGCCTAATCATGGCAAGGTGTATCTCAACTTGAGTATTCTAGGGTAATTGGTACTGATGTATGCCATGACTTGTACAAGGCACGATATTGGTTTTGCGGTGGGAAAATTGAGCGGTATACTAGTAATCCTAGTGCTCATCAACGCAAGCGATTCAAAGAATCTTGAAGTATTTGAAGAGAACTATGGATTATAGTCTCTCATATCTTGGTTACCCATCGATGTTGGAAGGTTACAGCGATGCAAGTTGGATCGATAACTCGAAGACAATTAGTCTACCGGTGGGTGGGTATTCCTACTTGGTGGAGGTGCAATTTCTTGGGCATCCAAGAAACAAACTTGCATCACCGGTTCAACAATGGAATCGAATTTGTGGATCTAGCATTTCGGTAAAGAAGATGAATGGTTGAAAAACTTGCTTCTTGAGATTCCATTGTGGCCTAAACCTATAGCACCTATTTCTATCCGGTGTGATAGTGCGGCTACATTGGCTAAGGCTTATAGCCGGATGTACAATGGTAAGTCTAGACACTTAGGTGTCGGACATAGCATGATTCGTGAGCTTATCATGAATGGGGTGGTATCTATAGAGTTTGTGAGATCTCAGCGAACTTAGGCGATCACTTGACGAAGGTGCTGCTAGAGACTTGGTTATAAAGTCCGCTAAAGGGATGGGTTTAAGTCCAACTTAGTCATCGAATGCTAGGACACCCAACTCCTCCTAAGGAAACTTGGGGCCGAGTTCAATGTGGAAAGTCGAACATTCGATGGATGGAGCACATGTTTTATTTACATCCCAAGGTTGTGCTCGGAACTCTTTGAAAGGAGGATGAAGTCTTTACTTCTTAATGGTTAATTTTCTTTGAAAAAGTGCTTGGCGGAGCATGACTAAGAGGAACCGCCTATGTAAATGTTGAAGTTTTGCCGCTTGAGAAGCTTTGGACTTTTAGCTTTTACAACATTTATGAATTTGGATATGGACACATGGCTTGTATAGTGTCGGGAGTCTGTTAAGTGTTTGAAAACTTGTGTGTATTTTATCTTGGTATTCAAATGGGTTGAAGGGTTCAATTCTTAGAACACCACGATTCTCGAATATTTGAACGTGTAATTTACTAAGATGGAAATTCAATCCTCTGGACATTTTCGTTTATGCACATGTGTTGATTGATGTTTATTTTCATGCAAAGGAAGTGAACTAAATTTGGGGAGGATTGTTGGAAAATTTAGTGCACTTGGGGATTAGTTCACACCTTGTAATGGGCTGGGAGTGCGGAGTGTACACCCATAAGGTCCATGAACACCACGACTCTTATAGTGGTTTGTAGGTGAAATCTTGGTGAAAGTCTTGCTTGGTGAAAATCTTGCTTGTGGAAAGTATCGCTTGTGGTTTCCACCGATAGCGATGTTCCAATGATGAGCAGTGTTTCCAATCGAAGTTGTGTATCCACCGATAGTGCTATGAAATCTCGATAAGCGGTGTTTCATCGATAGTCGTACTTCCACCGCAAGTGAAAGTCTTGCTAGTGGAAAATCTTGCTTATGGAAAATCTTGCTAAATGGCGATTCTAACTTCTTTATGACCACGTTTAATTGGTCATGTAACCACTAACTGGCTATAATGGGGATAATTATGAGGCTATTAATGGGCGATTAATACTCATAATTCCATTGGAATAGCTCAAGAGTAACCTCCTATAAATAGGAGATCGATCATGCATGAAGGACACACGTGAAACGTAAACACTTACTAGCGAAAGGGTTATAGAATTGTGCCTAATTCTCTAACTGCGTTTAGTCTTATCCCAAGTAGATATTCGTGATACCCGGGCATTAGGGTCGAATAGTTTACTTTGGAAAGTGATCACACGATTCCAAGTGATATCCGAACCACCTGGTGGTATTCTTCTTGTCGTTGATTATCTTAGCCTCGCTGCGGGAATAACCCCAACAATGAGTAACCTCCAATTTGTATCCATTCATCCATGTCTTGTTATTAATTTTGTTTTCAATGTGTATCACAAAACCAATCTGCTATAGTGGTAGGAGTGTTGGTAGTGATCCTAGTGAACAGGGTTCGATTCTCTCTAGAGCCATAATTTTTAACAAATAACACACCACCGCGGCTTAGGTGGTATTGCGTGTCTTGGCGTTGAGGTGGCGTTAAAATTATCACACGTAGCGTTGAGGTGGCGTTTCACGTATGCATCAGTATATGCTCATTTAGCCTCATATATAAGTAAAGATGTGAGTACAAAATGAGTAAAATAATTTCGTGAAAAAATTAACGATATTCATATTCGATAAGTGAAACGTGAGGAATTTCAACTTATCTTTGAATTTTAAATAATATCATATTTAAAATATATTTTTATAAAATCACATGGTTCATGATTATCACTAATCTTTGACTCTTATATTTAATCATTAAGGATTACAATTACTTTTTTCTTTTTTGAAAAAGATGGACAGATTTCTCCACCTTCTTTAGCGACCCATTTGCACCCAATTTATCGGTTTTGAGTTGTCTATTTTATTTTATTTTTATTTATTTTTTTAATATATAACAAACACCTATATCTAGAATCCACATGATCTACATACCAAACTATCAAGTCAATCATACTTTCCATAAAAGTTTAAAAAAAACCCTAATCTTTTTACCTTTGTCACCCAATCACCCCCCTCTAGAAAAAAGTTGTTCAACATTCTACACGTATCAAAAACCCATAACAGTCACTGATCACTATACCACCGTCCGATCATCGTTTGTCAAAATTTTGCGGCAAGGTGCGTACACATTTGATTCACAATTTTAGATCCCTTTATTCATCCAATACGCCTCAATACTTATTTATTTAAATATTCACGTATAAAAAGTGATGCATGCACGTATTAGTTTATATATTTTATGAAATATAAGTGTCATTGTATAATTCGGTTGAGTTGTTGTTACGTGAGTTCTTTGTATTTTAATTGCTTTCTTATCTATATTGTTCTGTATTTTAATTTGAGTGTTACGACTCTTACGAGTGATAGTAAATTAGTAAAATGTGGTCTAGTGTTATAGTGGCGGATGCATAAATTGACCATAGGTTATGCGTTTTTTTAAAAGGGTATGCATTGTTGGAAATTTAGTTTAATTGAGGGATTCTGGTCATGGGTCTAGAGTTATGGAGTGTACATGCATCAGGTCGCTGATCACTCAACAAGCTCTTTCAACGAGTAAGCACGTTGGACTGAATTCAAACTAAAGTGTAACTGTTTTGACCTATTAAAGGTTATAACTGCAATTAATGACCACGTTTAATTGGTCGTGTAACCATTATTGCAATTATGGAGCAGTATTATGAGGAGATTAATTGACTGATTAATTCTCATAATTCCATTGACTAAAGAGTAATCATTTCTTATAAATAGGAACACATAAACACGCAAAAAAAACAAAAACACTTAGAAGCGAATGGGTTCTTGATTTGTGCCTAAAACAAGAGCAAACACTTGGTTTTATCCCAAGAAGATATTCGTAACCCAAGATAAGGTCGAATAGTTTTCGTTGGAATGTGATTCTGTGATTAAGTGATATCCAGTCTTCGTTGATTATCTGCCCCAAGAAGTTGTTATTTATTATACAACCAACATGCATTTAGTGTTAAACTATAAAAATTCATAACAAAAAGGCAAAATTTACGATAAGAATGCTTTTCAATGGGTATGCATGCGTGCATACCTTGTCTTAAGTATGTCTGCCTATGGAGTGTTATTGTTGAATTTAAACTCGCAAAATTTTGCTTAAGTAGACTTTCAAGCTTGTAAAATTTGTGAGCTTGTGTGCTTTTGCAAAATACCCTTTATATATGTACATTCGCATACTTTTTGTTTTATAAGCAAGTCGGGTCCATCGCACATGAAATGTCAAAACTCAGTCGAGTTTGATTAAGTCTTTAGGTTGAGTCAAGATTTAAATTCGATTGCAGGTCGAGCAAAGTTTGGAGCCTAAAAGTGTTCGGTTTAGTAGCGGGCAGGGACCCATGGATTTTTATGGTGTAGTGTTAATTCTTGTAAAAAGATATCTAAATTTTGCTGAAATGCACTTTGTCCCCAAAAATTTTTATAGTCTTTTGCTGTTTTCGTTATCATAAATATACCTGGTCCTTTTTAGTTTTGGTTCTGTCTCTCGTTGAGTTACTTGTGGAAGTAATGCATTATTAGAGCACACATGCATGTGGTAACACCAAAGTCGCGTAACACTGAGAATAACACAGGACCACAATTTACCCGTCACTCATCACACTGAAATATGGGACCCACAAAACATCTACATGCACACAAGGACACAACGGTTTTTTTATGAAAAAATAAAATAAAAAATACACACTATGTCAGTGTTGCCGGGATAACTTCAATCCAACAACACTGATACGGTTGTGGTCACTTGCGATAAAATGGAGTACGTTCTTATGTCTGTTTAGGACGTGTTGATTGTGGTTGTACTCAGAATTCGGAAAACTATAATATGGTTTTGAAACAAACGCGATATGTTATAACTAGGAATTATTTTGGTTTGATTATAGTTAAATGTTAGATTTACTATAGTTCAACATATATTAGGACACATTCACATGACATTTTTCTTTTTTACATGGTGTCGAACATGAGGTGTTATACTTATTTATGCTTTTTCAGTCGTGATTTGGCAGCAGCAGAACCGGTTTATGATGTAGCTACAATGATCTAAACATTATCGAAAAGCATATGATATATCGTTATGATGTTCAAATCCAAGATAAAATGGGTAGCGCTTGGAGGCCTTGTTCTATCTCTTTTGTCATTGTTTGTGCACATGTTTCTGGCAAATACTAGTGTAGAGCTAGTACAGTATCACGTGATAACGGGATTTATCGAGGATTTAAATGTAAATGTTGCGGGACAACAGGTAATGTTTGCACTTGATCTTATAATTTGTAGATGTGTATTTACTATCAACTGTAATTGTAGTGTTTGTATGTTAAATCATTATTTTCGCTCTATATCTGGTTGCTGCAGCGTGTTGCATCTAGAAAGTTGTGGACGAAGGTCAAGCCTTTGGAGGATTTGCAGCCGTATGCAAATCCTAGAAATAAATATCCTGGTAATAAAATGCTCTTTCAAGTATCAAGTTTTCCATGTGCTATATGCTTACCAGAAGTTTTGGGAATAGTGGAGACAGAACTAAAACCATATAGTGGAGATTTAGGCCCAATCTCTTTTTTTTCAATTTCCCAATTTTCATTCTATAGATGATCCGTTATGTGATATGAGAAAGTTATTCTTGCAGTAGTGTATTCTATGTACTTGATGTAACGTGAAATGATAATGATATCATAAAATTAAGGTGAACTAGATGATAATACAAGGAACTTTTTTTTCTAAAAGTTTGCTTTCCTCGATTTTCATCTGTTTTTTTAATGAACATATACATTAAAAGTTAGCCCTGTTAGGCTGTTATCAAAAAGTTTCACTACACGTCTGAAACCTAGTTTCGAGTTGGCTTTGTTAAGTGTATATCTCTGCTAATTCTCTGTGTCAAGTATACCAGGACTTAATTTTACACGTTTACCACATTTTTGTCTATATTCCAACTTCTTTCCATGTTTCAGTTCCAGTACGCCAAAATAATGGTTTTATACATGCCAAAATCTTTGGTGGATTCGAGAAGATCAGATCATCAGTATGTTCTTTTTCATTTCAGCGTTTTTTCAGTAATTAACGTCGTCTATTACTAAAGTGGTTTTCCAATTTGCTAGATTTGTGATCTTGTTACCATATCCAGGCTTCTGAATGCTACTCTGGTCATCCCAGAAATTCAAGAAAGTTCAAACTCAAAAGGCATAGGGTATATCTGCAAGCCCTGTATCAATAAGAATGATGAGCAACATTGTTGTATTTTTATCTTACAACACTCAAGCTATTAGTTATGATTCTATGCAGCTCTGAATTTAAAAGCTTCTCATATCTTTACAATGTAGATCACTTCATAAATTCTCTTAGAAGTGATGTAATCATTGTAAAGACCTGCCTCAAAGCTGAAGGAGATTAGGAAGCGTAAAGAATGTCCTATGTTCAAGCCTCAAAAGGCAGCTTCTCCTGAGTATTACATTAAAGAAGTCTTGCCAAAGTTACGGAAGGGGAGGGTCATTGGATTGGTGGTTGTTGATGGAGGCTGTTTGAAGGTACCAGTCATCATGTTTTGTTGCTTTAGTTGATCGTACATGTCAAACTATTATGTTTCTGCAATTTGGAAACTGCTCTTTCCCTTATGTATGTGTTGCGTTGGTTGGTTGGTTCCAATGTATGAGAGAAAAACTCAATTCCGATGGTTTCATTGTGTTAAGTTATGAGTGAAACTGGAGACTGTGTATTACTACCCCTCAAGACAAGTTAACACCATCACAACCATGTTTAGGAGTATTTGCGTTATTTCTCTGAGATCATGCAGACTATTTGATGTTGGCTTGTCAAAAGGTGACATTTAAATGGACTAGAATATAGATGCACACAGTTGATTGTAAGCTCGATGGGTGAACTTTATAATTCGTATTCGAATGCAAGGATTGCTTACAATTAACCTCTACTAACCAAAATGATAAGAATCGGTTCTGTGCATAGAATTCAGACCATAAGTTCATTTTAGTTTTAATATTTAGATTATGCCTTGCTGTTATACTCTATCATACAATATTTGTTTGTAACTTTATTATTTGGTGAATCTGTTAGCTGCAACTGGTTTGCTGTTTGTATTCGATATTGAACACTCTATCTCATTAATGGAAGTCCTTCTGCATTTGCTCTTACCAGCCCATACTACCGCAAGTTGGCTGAATATCAGAGGCTCAGATGCAGGGTAGCATTTCAGGCGCTTCATTTTCGTCCAGAAGTTTTAGCATTGGCACATCAAATGGTGAAAAGTTAGTCTATCTTAATTTTTAAAAAGTGTGAACAACATACAGATCTAAAATACCAGTGCATTTACATATTGCACCTCTGAGATGATGTAATATTTCACCCAACGCAGTTTTCTCATGTTTTCTCTTTGTTGTTTTTGAATGCAAAGGAGGACGACTTGTGACATTTGACTTTACATCAACAACTAAACTGAGTACTTTTCTTGCACAGGCTGCGATCTTCAGGGAAACCTTATCTTGCATATCATCCTGGTCTTGTAAGAGATACTTTAGCTTATCAGGGTTGTGCTGAGCTTTTCCAGGTTAGCCCATTAAACATTGTTTTAAAGTGTAAATTTCTCATACTATTGTGTTTTTTTATTATTATTATTATTTTTTTTACATTCTCCTGACCGTTTTATTATATATTCATTTTATCAGAAAGACCATCATATAACAAAATCTTTGAGGAAAGCATAACATCTACCATCCTTAAATCTATATATTCATCTACAGTAGATTTAAGGAAGCTCCAAAACAGCCTCTTTAAATTTAATGAAATGACAAACGGATATCCCTTAACTTTATAACTTAGCATCTTTAGATTTTGTACAATAACAAGTTAACCGTCTATTAAACTTTATAGGCCATTTTTCTTATACTTTTCTTAACTTTTGTTTTGGAACAAGATACTACTAGACTTAGGATTAGTTTTTTGTACGGTATATGAGTTCCCTTTGTTAAAATTAAAATTGCAGCAAAATTATTGAACCAAAAATGCTTAAAGATCAACTGATTGTAAGATGTGTTGTTTAAGATCCGCTTCGTGGGATTTTTTTCTGCTGTTTTATTATCATTTACCATACGTCCAGTGGATTTCTAGTATATTACATTTACTACTTTAAACGGAAGTTATATATAATCGGTGTTTTGAAAATCGGATTTGATGGGCCGGTTCAACCAGAACAGGAGGTCAGCCGGTTTGAAGTCCACCAAACCGACACGGCACGATATTGATTTAATCACTATCGACCCAACAACAACCCATCACAACCCATATGACCCGGTCAACAAAAGTCAACCATACGAAGTCAACAAAGCGATTACAACATTACAATCGCCATATAGCGATTACCAATAATCGCTCCAAATAATGAACAAACACAATGGTTCATAGTACCCTTTCATTACTGATATATATACAAGACATTCGTTTGTAAACATAGATGACATATTTGATTATTACAAAGACATATTTACGCTTTACTTAATCTTTGCACAATATTCATTTGGTACAATTGTGATTGAAACGTTTAGACCATAGATCCCGTGATAAAGGCCAACAATTGGTATCGAGCGGTTTGGTCTATCAACCAACAATCATCATTTACCCGCACTCATACAAGTTCGGAATAAAAAAAAAGTAACCGGTTCGATAATAAAATTTTTTTTGCAAATCGCTAAGAATACAAATCCGGCGTCATTTTGTATCTCAACGTTTGTCGCATAGCATGGGGTATAATCACTGGTGATTACTCACAACCCGAAGAACAAATCAAACTCGCAAAAATTTTCCGAAACGGTTTTATTACCCAATCCAAGCAGGATCGAAAAACGAACATAATCGTTTAAATATTTTGATTCGAAATAAAACTACAACGTTTGAGGAGGGACGGGATTTTTATGACCGGAATAAGAGAACACTTTAAAGAACTAGATGAGAACGTTAGTGGAAAAGTAAGATTCGGAGATGGATCTCATGTAGAGATCTGTTTTATTATCATTTTAAGGAGAAAAGCCACCATACGTCCAAGTGGATTTCTAGTATATTACATTTACTACTTTAAACCAGAAGTTATATATAATCAGTGTTTTGAAAATCGGACTGGACAGGCCGGTTCAACCAGGAACCAGGAGGTCAGCCTAGTTTGAAGTCCAGCCAAACCAGCTTCTGGCCTGAAACATGCATGCTCTTTCACGGAATCTCGCCGGCAATATATAAACTTTTCTGTTGGAAGTTTTCAAAGAGTGAAAGAGAAACAAAAGAGTAAGAATATAACTATATCTTTGAAAGTTTAACTTAGTGTTGACTAAGAGGAGGAGGCACGTTTTATGAAAATTGTTAAACATAGTGAAGAAGATGATACAAGTTTGTAAAGGAGAAAAAGATATAAACATATGGGAGTTACAAATTACAAAAGAATAATAAAAACTAAACATGATTTTGTACAATAATCATATGCAATTACAGTTAAACTCATAATCTTCGTATTAATGCTAAAAAATTATGTCAAAAAGTGTGTGCAAGATTCACGTTTAAACTTACAATCTTTAGACTAACAATATTCAGATATATAACCATTTTTTCTTTTTTTGTTTGTTAAAATCTCGTGTATGCACGGGTATTATATGTGATTCCAATTTGAACGAAAAAAGATATTCTAACAAAAGATTAAGCAAAAAAAGCCGAAACTCCTAAGATCTTGACGTGTTCGCGTAAACTGTTATCTTGTCTCCAAAAAATAATTAACATAAGCAAAAGTAAATATGTGATTAAGAAAACTGTGTAATATTGAGGTGTTTGTCTTTGTTAAATAATCAACAAAATAAATTATGTATGTCACTAGCTCTTAATATAATTAAGGGCTATATTTATCAATACCTGTTAATAATCTATTTTTCTTTAAACAAAAGAATTTGGATGTATACGGTTTGCAGCATTTGATTTCAGTTAGAATAAATTTTTATCAGCTACTTGACTCATCAATCAAATTTGCTTGTTTAGGTGTTAATATGTTAAAATCTAAAACATTTCTTTCTAGTTCAATGAAAAACAAAGGCGGCACCCGGTTTTGTCATGAAGCCGCATAAGTTAAAATTTTGTAAATTTAATAATCCACCTCAAGCAGATTTGCAACTTTTCATGTTGCTTTATAGACTACACACATAAATCTTGTTACACGTATACAATGATATATGGACTGTTAGGGAAGTCATGCAAATTGCTTAAGGCAATTTTGGCAATGTAGCCTGCGCACATTGTACGTGTGCATGCATTGCATTCAACCCAAACTTTATCGACCAGCATGTCCCCAATTTACTAGAAACTGGCAACTCGTACTCTTGTGCTTCGCCGACTTCAAGTTGCCACCTACAATCATGACATGTCCCGACATTGCCTGGAATATATATAGACTATTCACATCTTTTGAGATAAATGACGATCTCAATCACATCCAAAAAGTGCATGTATGTATTTAACTGATGCATAATGAGTACGAAGGGATTATAAAGTCTCATCTCAGGAAACACATCACAATTAGGTTTCATCTAAGCAAACATATAGGCATGCCTTCGAGCGTTGATAACCCTCGACCCATTGACACGGGTGAAATTATCTTTTCATCTTCTGGTCGTCGTGTGGAAGATGATTACTTTCATGGGGTGTTTTTTTACTTGAATAAAATGCTAATGGAAGAAGATGATTTAGCGAACAAGCCTTGCATGTTAATAGATAGTTTAGCTCTCAAGCTACCGAGAAATCGTTTTATAATGTTCTTGTCGAAGATCAGCCCCACATTCAAGAAACCGAGCTATTAAAGATATATGATACTGCACTTCTTTGTGAGGAGCTCACACATCTCTGGCTACACAACCCATGTTCGGGCTCTTTTCATGGGATCACCGATGGTAACGCAAAGAAAAAACGAAAAACAATCGTGGTAGAAGGGGTGGATTTGACCGAACTCTTAATTCAATGTGCTCAAAAGGTGGCAAGTTTTGAAATGAATGTCGCCATTGAAATTTTGAAGACCATGCGAAAACACTCGTCTCCTAAAGGGAGTTCCTCCGAAAGGATGGCTCATTACTTTGCAAATGCCATTGAAGCGCGCTTAGGTGGTACAGGAATGGAAGTATACCTAGCCTTTTCTGCCAATGTATCTGCCTTCGATATCTTGAAATCCTACAAGGCATATATCACGGCATGCCCATTTCAAAGGATGTCGAATATCTACGCAAACAAGTCCATCGGTAAGCTAGCAAATGGTAGAGATAAACTACACATCATCGACTTGGTATCTCGTATGGATTTCAATGGCCTTGCATTATACAAGGCCTCTCTAAGACCAGTGGACCTCCTAAGCTACGAATAACAGGTATTGATCTTCCACAGCCTGGTATTCGACCTGATGAGCGGGTCAAAGACACAGGCCGTCGGCTGGCCGAATATGCCAAGAGATTTAATGTCCCTTTTAAGTACAACTCGATTGCTAAAAATTGGGAAAATGTCAGGATGGAGGATTTAGAGATTAATCCTGAGGAGATACTCGTGGTGAATAGCATTTATCGGATGAGAAATGTACCCGATGAGACAGTCGTGGAAAATGGCTCTAGGGATGGAGTGCTCAAATTTATTCGGAGTTAAACCCTGACATGTTTGTGCATGGTATCCTGAACAGGACATACAATGCGACTTACTTTCTTCGAGGTTTAAAGCTGTTTTCCACTTTACAACTCTTTTGATATGTTTGAAGCAACTAGCGGCGTGAAGACATAGATCGGGAGTTGTTTGAGCGTGAGGTTTTCGGCAGGGACATCTTGAATGCAGTGGCATGTGAGGGGAGGAGTCGGGTTGAGAGGCCAGAAACATACCAAAACTGGGAAACCAGGAACTCACAAGCCGGGTTTGTACAATTACCGCTGGACTCAAATCTCATGGATGAGGTACGAACAAAAGTTGAGAAGAAATATCACAAGGATTTTGTGGTACATGAAGATAATAATTGGATGTTGCAAGGTTGGAAGGGAAAGGTTCTTTATGCGCTCTCATTGTGGACACCCGCTAAGTAGGGGCAACAATTCTTCGACATGAGACGAACAGGGACGTACTCACATGGGAGCGGGTGTGGCACGGGCCACACCCGATTTTAGGTCACGAGGTGTAAATTGTTTTTAAAATATGTCTTTTTTAGTGTGTGCAACCCCCCGAGTTAAGCTAATAAATTCCTTATGGTGCAACTTTAGTACTTATAAGTTATAATCATAAACAAAAAATTGTGCGACACCTTCTAAAAAATCATAGGTCCGTCTCTGGTTAGACGAACCTCATACAAAAGTAGAAAGGTTCATTCATAGGTCGACCCGACCTTACCTTGTTTAAAACATACATCAATGTGGCACACATTGTATTAACGCGCTAGCAATTCTGTAAATAATTATGTCAAAAGCAGTGTCATTATTTTATCGAAACCTTAGATTAAAAAGTTGAAGAAACCCATGCGAAAAAACTCCATCTCATTTTTCACCATGATTTCCGATTTACAAACCAGAAGAAAGGTTTTCAGCGAACATTGAGGGCACTCAGAAATTTGTGGGGAGGGCACTCAATATGTTCTCTACAAATTTGACCTTTTTCTATATGATTTTGTGTGTCTAGAATAGCTTTGTTGGGGCATGTCCCCACACTCCTCATAAGCTGCCTCCACCCTGGTTAGATATCTGACTTTCATCTATTTGTAGGATGTCCATACTTTACTTATACAGCACCGGCGGGCACAGATGATTAAACAGAAACTTGTATATAATGATCTAAGTGTTGATTCGTTTATCAAGAAAGCAAACGGCTTATGTCCTCTCATGCCTGAAGAGGCATATGCAATCATATTGGAAGTAAATGGAAAGAATAGAAGCCTGTTATTGCTAAAGGACACGCCTTGAAACTAAAGAAAAAAATTGATTCATTTATCTTTATGTACCATGATTTTGTAGGTAGGACTTCTTCTCAGAGCTATGGGTTATCCACCAACAACACGAATCTACCTGGCCGGTTCTGAAAGATTTGGTGGTCAACGTGTGATGATCCCACTACGTGCCATGTATACCAACTTAGTAGACCGTTCTAATTTATGCAGCAAGTATCAGCTAAACAGATTATTGGGCACCGAAAGTCTGCTTCCTCTAAACCATGTGAACTACACTACTTTCAAAACTTCTGAGGATAAAGAATGGGCTCAGGCGGGCCCTCGGCCTCGGCCTTTGCCTCCACCTCCTGGTCGACCCATTTATCGACATGAAAAAGAAGGATGGTATGGTTGGATTGCAGAGAAAGATTCAGAGCCCGATCCTTCACCAATTGATTTGAGGGACAAAGCGCATAGGTTGCTGTGGGATGCTCTTGATTATGTTGTATCAGTTGAAGCAGATGCATTCTTCCCGGGGTTCAACAATGATGGTACTCGATGGCCAGATTTTTCCAGCTTGGTCATGGGACATCGGCTATATGAGATGGCATCTTCCTTAACTTATCGACCCGATAGGTGAATGCTCTCCTGATTCTTTTACGCGGTTTTGTAATGTTACGAGCACTTCAAAAGAATAGACAGATAATATTTTAGCACCAAAAAATTGATAAAAAAACACAGATAATATTTCATGAAGTTGCCGTTGTTAACTAATTTGGATCAGCAATCCTATTTCTATGATTAGATTAGCTAAACTTCTCCAAAGGGATAATATATCATAAACAGTGTAGGGAAACGAGAGAACAATCGCAAAATAGTACCTTCATGACCATTACCTCTAGCAGCATTTCTCTGTGTCATGCTTATGATCATAACACTCTAGCTTTTCTCAGGGTCCTCATTAATTATTATTGGGAAGATTGTAATATATGGAGTATATCGTGGACGATATAACCAGGAATCCTCTATTGTATGGTTTTATCCTTACAACAGGGACAATCTTCCTTGTATGAATGTAGTAAATTTATGAAATATATGATAAAGACACTAGAGATTACTGGCGATATAGGCAGCAGGTCGTGATAAATGGTTTATTGGTTAGGGTCGAACAGGTCATGTTGGGTGGCTCGAAATACATTTTGGTCAACTTTCTAATATTTTTACAAATTATTAGTGTGTCTAATATGATACGAGACCTTTATTAATATGATTAATGAAGATATATGCATTAGAAATACAATCTCGACCCGTTTGACCCGTTATAGATAAATATTCCCCAACTCGACCCTTAATAAGCACTAGTAGGTTCCCTATTTTGTGAATGGGTCGAAAAAGTATGGTGCATGCAGTGTGGTCTCTTCTATATTTATCTAGCATAAGCTCTGCTTACTAGAATGCACTTTTTTTTATTAGTTCCTAACAGTTAAATTTTGTTAAAACTGGTCTTTACTGTGCAGAAAATTTCTCGCTAACCTGTTCAACAGCTCCCATGACAATCTTTATTTCCCGAGTAGAAATTGGACTCTGGCAGCGCGTAAACATCTCAACAACAGCCTCGGGGAAGAGGGACTTAAGCGACAGCTTCTTCAATCAAAACCAAACTCGTTTCTTTCACATCCACTACCAGAATGCTCTTGTACAATCTCTAAACCAGTTGGCAACAACGAGTGCCCCAAATGGCTGAAAGATAGTTTCTTCAAATCCAGGACACAAGATAGTACTACAGCAAATGAGAATGAACAACCGGATGATGAAACTGATGAAGAAGAAATGGGTTCAGATGATGAAGATGGTACATCAAGATATTTTTATTTTGATCAAGATCAAGAAATGGATCCAAATGATTAAAGAGGTCCAAGTAGATATACGGACGTTTTTATTTATTAATTTTCATTACTTACATGATATTCTTTTGGATAGAAGCTAATAAAAGGGACATCGAGAACTACTAGGCACTTTGCTGAGCGCGTGTTGTCAATATTACAAACAACACAGGTATGTGAGCCGGAAAAAAGCATAACTGCAAATGAAAACATCATATACTTTAGGTTCATAGGGTTCTTAATTTCTAGAAGTTATTTGTACAAGTTTTGGATGGCTTTAAGTTACTTTTTTTTTGTCAATGCACATATGCTGGCATAATCTTAGTTCTACATCTCATTTATGTGATATCTTTGGCTTTAATATCATAAGGTTTTGGGGAACAAATATGTGTGTGGCATTTCCCACAAGATTTTTGAAAGAGTGGTGTGTATAGCTATGGTTTCTCACTAATTAGCAAGTTACTCTAATGACGGTTCAAATTGAAGTCTAGTTTACAGCTGCTCGCTCAGTTCCAGAAATTGATTGATTGGCGTTTTCACTTGTTAGGAGGCAAAGGTTAATATCCGGTATCCCGAATCGCCCACAATCGGCTGCCTTTCCATAATAAGTGGAAATCAAACAAGTGTTGTTCACTTGTTGATAGCATAACCAAGAGACATGCAATCCGTAACAAGTGGAAATGGACTTAAAGCCTTAATTTGTCATAAATAACGAAAAAATTCTATGTATTTTTCAGAATGGAAATTCCTTTCATATCTACTGATCTACATACTCTTTTTGAAAGCTATCTAATATATCCTTCAAACACATATTTATGGGAAGTAATAAACAGCTGTAATGCAAATTGATTATAGGTCTACAGTATTTCATAATGAATGAAACTGGGCTGTGATCTTGAAAAATTCATCTTCTTGGCATAATATGGTTAGCCCTCCCATTGGATGATCAAATCCGAATTCTTCCTCAGATTGACGCAACAAGTCTTGGAATAACGGTTGTTGCAAGAATACTATTGGGACAACAAATCGCCTCTTCTGGTTTTCACCAACATACACTGCTAGATGACCTTTTGGCATGTCCCGCCTTTGATAACTTCTGCTGCGATAAGAGTTCAACCTGCTAAAATTCTTTATGTTAGAAATGAAAGAATGCGACAACCTCATTAGACCCATATTTCTCGGAAGATGAGAAAAAGAAGTATGAATAGCTTGTTTAAGGGTTGTGCTATTTGGAAAAGGTTTGAGCATGTATTTATAGCTAGCTTAGTAACTACTATCGGATGGAGACTCACATGGCTTTGCCCATCAACATCTTTTCCTGGAAGGTACTATAGTCATGTCAAGGATATTTAATAATAACTACTGTAAGTTACAAGAACGCGTATAAGTCAAATACAGAAGCAGTTATATATGGTTAGAAAAATGATTAGCTATTCGTTCACATATACATCCTCTGTCAAGTGTCAAGTGAGAAAGGGATATTTCGATTATTTTATTAATACTAATAATTTGAGGTGCATTGATTTGGTTTTCAGTCAACCACTTTGACTTAATTTAAAGAATCTTTTAAGTTTTGAACTGTTCTGTAACCAATAATGATGGGAGTAATCATTAGAGGATATTGAACTAGTCAAAATCTGATGCTAAAAACATATCAAGCAAAGCTGATTTTAGAACCTTACTTAGATTAAAGTTTAAGTTCTGTCTTAAGAGAAGGTAAAATGTTAACGTGGATTATGTTATTTATGTTTGCTTAGGCAGTACACTTTTTCAGGATGGAAGCCATGGTCTGCAACAAAACTAGCATTAATATAAATGTATCACCAAACAGGTACAACCAAACAACAGCAAGTAATAGGTGTGATATGTTTATGTGGTTTGATAGAGTATACCACCTACATCTATGAGGCCGATAATATGCCCAAAAATAATCAATGGCTCAATGCACTATGATACCATATCATCAAAAGTTATATTATATGTACAAGTAGAGGTCAAGTACCTTTGACCTTTACTTGCCGTGGATGCAACGTACAGCTATAGAAAGTGTCATGTGTGACCGATTTAACAGCGAAAACTGGAAAAGCGTCACCATATCTGGAAGGACCCTTTTTAAGAGGAGTACTAACTCCTGTCTTTTTTAGCTTTATGTAAACATATGTATAATAATCACATTTAATTGAAGCAGTTGACCAGAGATGTACATAGCGAAACTGATAAGCAATGGCATTCGACAAGATTTTAAACACTTTTCTGAAAATTCTAAATAAACTATGTTTCTGAAGCAATTAAACAGTACTGTCCAATATTATCAAGACTTCTGAAAACATACTTTGTGTTATATATAATTTTAAGAAAAATAAGTTATTACAATAAGCATCTAACTTTTTAAATAACGTGATTTAATAGGCTGTATGCCTTAATCTGTTCCCTTTTAGCTATATCTAATTTCAAACTGTTAAGAGACAGGCCATAACCTAAATCGACCCATAAAACAGCCACATATAGCACTGTGGCAGCCTATACGCAAGATGTTGACCCGTTTTCAGTTACTAGATTGTGGTGCTTCATAATGCACCATGTCTTGGGATGATCTTCTACCTTTAATTGAAAGGCCTGGTGTTTGCCTGGCAATGTACAGGCCGCATCCACATGAGCATTACAGAGTAGTTGGGGCAAATTTGTCAGATACCAAGTTTACCCAAAAGAGAAGGGAAGATGTATAATGTGGTGCAATACATTTTTGTGTCCTATATTTGGGTAAATCGACTAAAAAAATCTGTCACTAAAACGGGCTAACTGCTCTACACTATATATATCCATGTTCGATTACTAACATGTATCTCAGTCCTTCCATTGAATTTGCAACCTTTTCCATTCAGGATGTTTGTTGCAACATATCCTTTCTTGGTGTATGTGCCAAGATAGATTACCAACTCGCCCAAGGTAGTCTATTTACAAAATATAGTGAGATATGCATTCTGGTCAACAAAATTTTCCCACATTTGGTCTTTATCAAAGGGTATTGTGAACATTTCATGATTGTCAACCGGTTGGCTTAGGACGGTCGATCTCTCCCCTCCTCATCTTAATAGTCGAGTGATTTCTCATTCTCTCTCCCTCTTTCTATAGATAAGCGGGGTTCTTCAATGGTTCTAATGGAATACCCCATATTACAACTTTTTGAACAGATGAAGAATTCTGTTCTCAAACCATGGAAAACTTATTTATCCTCAATTTCATTCTGTTTTAGGAATCATGTAATTTTTAATGACCTAGGGGCATAGCTCTCTTAAGTCATTTCACTAAAGACAGGGAATAAGATAACAATAGCTTACATGGACAAAGATAACCAAATTATTATGGTTGATTAGCACATAATAAGTGAATTACATTACCAAAAAAATAACATGTATAGAAAGTAATATCTTACATGATTTGAGGAGAGGAAGCCTTGTTTTCAGTTCCTGAACCTCATCATGAATTAACAGAATTTAAACCAACCATAAACAATTACTATGTAATTATCCCATCATAGGCCTTGAGTAGATCATAACTGCATGAATGAACTGACAGATAAAATTATTAAGAAAAACAGCTGATACTGAGAAAAACAACTGATAGCAGACTATAGCAATTGTATCATATGAAGCACATAACCCTGTGCCCGTGATCCATTTTCAGAACCAGATAATAGTGAGACACCCCTTGCATCTTCAAATTATTATTGAAAAAGGCTAAAGACCGCCCAAGGAAAAAACAAACCGTTTACCTATCCGTGCACAAAGAACTCATCTAATACACAGTAGGACCTGAAAAAGACTCACTCGGGAAAGTGTAGTACTCCGTCCATTTTTTACAAAAGAAAGAGAGACTATTTACCATTTATGTTAAACGTAAGACTGATCATATAAAAACTTGCTATATGTTGCAAAACATAAAATAAGACAGATACAAGGCAAGTATAAAACTACATCTTTAAAATATACAGCTTTTAGCGGTACCAAAGAAAACATAAACTGGTCCCTGTTTTGCGTAATTAATAATGAATTATGCACGTACTTAACACATGAACATGCTTTGTTAGAAAGTACACATACAGAAACTCAAAATCGATCTTCTGACTTTTACGTAAATGGAATAAGGGATCAGAACAGCACCATCTATGCATGTTGTCGAGTTCTACTTTGAGAGATGCTGTAGATCATAAGAAAACACACTAATAAGTTCAACTATCACTAGAGGTGGCAATTTCGACCTATTTCCTTATGAATGATTTGATTCATAAGAAACAAGTCATATGGTCAAAGGGTCAAACGTCGCCCAGAGTGCTATGTAAATAAAGTGTTTCAGATCAATCCAACCTAGCCCATTCAGTTTTAACAAGTACCAACACGTCCTGATTTAACCTGTTCTCAATCCACCCAATGTCCCTCCACTAACTTTCATAGTACGGTAGTGATCACGAGTTCGTGCAATCACCAACCGACTTGGTATAGCAAATGTTAGATGTGAGTAAATGTAACAAGAAAATACAAAGAATTTATTAATTTAGTTTAATATAGAGATGTGAAGCCTCTTTACTGCAACAGTTTAAGATTAAGTTCAAAGCCTTTTAAGACTACTGTCAGTCTAGCAGCTCTATGTCAGCATACAGAAATTTTATTGTCTAAAAGACTTTTGATCAGCAACAAAAGCTATAAACCATAATATCTTCTAGAAAAATGTGCTACGTTCATGTATAATATTGTTTTATTCTTGTTGAGCAATACGATGAACATACAGTGAAGTCCTGTTGCCTAAGGTCGTGTTTCTATCTGTCTAATCGGTTTACCATACAAGGTTTGTGGTACAGCAAGACGTAACATGATAAATAAAAAGATACTAGTATGTGCTACTATATTGATTCCCAGACACACAGAACAGCTAGATGGGTAGACACTGTCATAACAGAGCAGCATCAAAATGTTGGAACTTGTCTCCTGAGAGAGCCACCTAAGGGCATAAAAATCTGACTAACAGCGTGTTTCAAACACATACATATACATAACCTAATCGATCAATCTGAGCTGAGTCCCAGAAACATATTAGAACTGGGCATTACGTTGTATCTTGTTAGCATTAATGATATAACAGGATGGTTGCATAAATAAATAACATTAGTAATAAACAGATAAAAGTTGGTCATTTTTTAAAGAAAAAGCTTGTAATATTTGATGATGATGTATTACAAGAAACTCCATACACAAAAACACTGCCCTAAACAGCCACAACTCGTATCTTCACCCAAAAAAAAGTAGACAAAATATCGCAGCAACATGGAACAGTACAAAAACTCAAAAAAGTAAACTGACCTTTGTGTTTCCCACTAAAACAACACAAGGAAAATATCAACTTGATTTACGCAAAATAAATCACGGCAACTCTGGTGATTCACTATAAAAGGAAATCAGGTATTACTTGTTTTTGATCAACTACATCGATGCCTCCACCACTTTGCTTAGCTTTACGTCTGCCATGGTGGCCACCACTTTTCTCTTTACCATTTTCTTCTCTTCCCTCCACATTGTTACCTGGACTCGAATGTTTTTTCTCTTTACCATGACTACGATGTTTGCTCCTTCTTTTACCAGAATTACCCGTTTCAGAATTCTCAAAATTATCTTTCAGTTCAGATCCCTGATCAACTTTGGCATGTGCCTTGCCCTTTTTTCTCCCTGACGGCTTACCCAACTGATTGCTCTGTGACGAAGGTTCATTTCCTAAAAGAACATCCCTCACTGCTCCAGATATCAAATCGTCATTTGATTCTATTTTCTTCACTGCGATAGTAGGGTGTCTATCTCCTTCATCCAGTTTGACTACAACCGGCCTTGGCCGAGCTTGATTTGGCTTTCTCTTTAGTACTAGAGATTCTTCTGTAAGCTTAACAAGATCTTCCACATCTTTATCTATATGATCAGGGTCATTAGCAGGCGGGAAGCTTGTGGATGCATTTTTATTATTATCTGAAGGAAGATAAAACAACCCATGTCTCTTTCGATGTTCAGCAAGTAGAGATGTGGATTCAGCAGCAGACGTTTCTGATTCGTCTTCATTCTGACGACTAGAAAGAGAATCGCCATCAGTAGGTAAGTAAGTAGGCCTTACAAGGAAAACTTTTCACTTATCGGTAACTGCACATCTGCACATATGCTGTCCAACTTGCTAAGATTCTCCTCAAGCACTAACCCATCTGGGACAGGTACCCTCTTGAGCGCTAGATGAAATTGGACCAAACTCCTCTGAAAGTGCATCGTTCACTAATCTGATGAGTATATATGTTTTAGATTGACCCAATCAACCCTTTTTCTTTCTGTTCATGATGACAAGATATCTCTTGTTGTGCCAACAAAGCTAACCCAAGAAGATTCCTCACCCTCTCATGTATTTCAACATCATGGCTATCAGCCAATGGGGTTAAAGACGTTATAACAAGCGTTAACAGATTAACAATAGACTCTCGTGTAAACATATCCTTCTTGTGCAAACTTGAAGAATTAGCACCGTGTTCGGTTTCAGTAAATTCTTGCTCAGATTCTGAATATGTGAAACCTGGCTCCATGTCAACCAAATTCGAAAATGAAGAATTTGCATCTTTGTTGGGCAAAAGAAAAGTACCAAGGCAAAAGCTTAATACTTTAAACGCAGAGTGAATATATACAGCTCTTATTGATGGCGGCAAGAGATTAGTGCGTGGTTGTAGAAGTGCTTCTATGATCTCAGATGGATTCCTTGAAAACCGAACATATTCCCCTGAAACCCATGCAGCAGCAGATAGTATCCTATGGATAAAAGGATTCCCGAGCAAAGCAGGGTCAATTAACAAATCACGACCAACACGAACAAGCTCTGGTCTAACATCTTTAACCCTCATACCGATATCTATCAGCTGATACTCTATTTCTTCCCCATTTTGGCAATGTGGAATCCTTGCCATTTCCCCAAGAAGTGACACATACCAATCGAAATCATTTACAATCTCATAAACATTTCTAGAACAAGTCAACAACATTGACCTCAAAATCTCATTACAAAACTCGGGATCAGATTTGAGCGCATAACCAATCAAAACCCGGCATATCTCAACCACATTATCCTCCGAAACCATCGACATTACAAGCCTCAACGCTTCTACCTTTATATTCCTATCAACATCACTCAACGACTTTATCACAATCTCCTTATTCTCCAACACAGCCCATAAATGATGCTGCCCAACAATCAAAAGCCCTTGCAATCCAAGATACCTAAGATTCAAATCACTCTCCAACAAAAACTCCCTAATTTTCCCAACCGCAAGCTTCACCGCAAATTCATACTCATAAAAACTACTCACAATTGTCCTCACACACTCAAACACCAAAGATTTTGCCTCACTCCTTTTCATTACATCACAAATCGGCTCAACAACCTTCTTCGCTAACCTAGGCTCCAACTTCGCTAACTTCTCAAAAATCTTCAAAACCTTGATTAAAACCCAATTATTCCTACATTCAACTAAAATCCTATAAAACTCCGGCGCAAGCGGTAAATAAGCTCTCGGTTCCTTACTGCAAAGTTCACAAAACACACCAACAGTCGCAGCAAGCATTTGATCATCATTTTTTTCTAAGTTTTCGACTAGCCGCTTAAAACAAACCCTAACCGCATCAGGAAACTGACTAAACACCTTCAACAAACACGCAATCGCTTTCTTTTAACAATATTCTTACTACTCGTCATCAGATTAAACACATCGGGCGTCAAATCACGCGCAATATCCACGGTACAAATAGCCGAAATACATTCTAGAGCAAGACTAACATCATGTACATTAGCAGACGTTAAATCCTTACGTAACTGATTAGTAAGTAACAGGATGACGTCAGTTGATGGAGAGAAAGATAAAGAAGCAGCCAAATAACCTGTTTTGTTCACAGAGAATAAAGTCAGCTCAGCAAACTATCAACTAACCGGCCCTGACAGCATCAAGAAACTAATTAAGAGCATCTTCAATACAAGGCTGATACAAATCAAGTGAAAAAACGGATGACATGAACCTTGAATTGCATTTTTATTTTTTAATACATAAGAAGTGCTACGGCATATCATTTAACTAAAATATACAGTCAAATGCACTGCACAAATTAATATGTGCAGAAGTGAATTTGTATTACAAAATTAGATGCTAATATACATTGCAGATGCTCCAAACACTCTTAATAAACACGCAATCAGATTTTTCAAAATGATACTTTAGAAACAGACACAAGATAGAGGATCAATACATAAGAAAGTGTATGTACTGAATAAGCAAGTGATGCTGGCGTGGCACAGGTCATTTAATACACACAAAAGCAACTATAGGCACATTTTGAACTAATTATCCCTAAAGTTAAATGCTGACGTGGCAATCCATCTCCAGATACCTTAATAAACACTCCATCGATTATTATTTCAATATAACACCTTTTACAAAATGTATCAAGCAGGATATAAGCACTCAGCTTATCAACCCTATAGGTGAATTCCTAATTAAGATACTGTACTATCAAAAAGATCAAAAAACAGTATTCAACTTTCGTTTTTTTTTTTTTTGCAGTAAGGGCAACTTTTACATTTTATAGGCTCACACGCTGACACGTTCACGTGTCAGCATATTATTGGATACTTTGGCAAAAGTTACCCTTACTGCACAAAAAAAACGAAAGTTGAATACTGTTTTTGATCATTTTGATAGTACGGTATCTTAATTAGGGATTCACCTATACTACGATACATTTTTTTCTTCAGGAAACCCTATATTATATGTAGTGCCGAAACCGAAGAATAAACCGAACAATAGTGTAATTCACCTGTAGGCCTAACCGAACCGAACCGAAAACCGAAAGAATAAATATGTAGTAAGGAATAAGAGTTGTACCAATTTTTTTGTAGTTGAAAACAGGGGAAGAGGTAAGCTCAACAGCATGAAAAGCAGCAAAAGACATATCAATATTATGCAAAGAGTGAAGGTAAGTAAGTTTATTAACAGCGATTGATTTGGTCGCTAAATCCGTTGATTTAATTTCGCGACGGATCTCATCGAGTGATTTGGAAATGAAGGATGATTGAGCAGAGCCTGGGTTGTGGAGACGGATGCCTTTGATTAAGTCGTCGACTGTTCGTTGGAATAGTGTTTCCATTAGTGACGGACCTGGACTACTGTTGTTGTTGTTGTTGCTATTGGATGATGATGATGACGTCATTTGATAATTGGGATCGGAATGGATGAGTCCGTCTGTTTGTTTAATGGAATTGGGGGTTTTGTGTTTTTCTACTGACAAGACAACCATGAAAGAGATGCCATTTTTTTCTTTTTCAATTTTAAGCTATTTCGGTGGTTAGCAAAGTAGGTAGTAACTTGAGCGGTATGTATTTTTGTTTAAGCAATGATAGTGAGAACCTCAATCGTAAAAATCGGCTTAAGCGGCCGATTACTTTTCGCATAATTGTTGATTGGCCACTAAGCGTTCGAATATATCATAATCGGCTTATTTAATCGGTTTGGTTAAAGATCGTTTAAAAATGACAACAAACCGATTAATCAGGCAAAATCGGTCTAATCGGACAAAATCGATCAAAGATCCCTTAAAATTGGACAACAAACGGAGGAATATCTATATTTGACTTTAAACTTGAAGAATTATGTATTATGTTTATATTTGAACTTTGATTCAATATACTTATCTCATACATATATAATATCTAAATTTACAATTATGTGCATAAAATTCCAATCCGATCAATCATCGCTTAACCGATTAATCGTTAGGCCTCTTTGTCACCCGACCGCCTCAATTAAATGTATTAAGCCTCATATCAATAACATGAAACCGCATTGCTCAAATGCTCTCTGATGCGCACAAAGTGCCTACATGAGAGACTAACATTGGCCTAACGATTTTAACTAAACTCTTTTATGACATTTCATCGAACACCTTACAACCTGGTGAGAACCATGACGAAATATGCTTAAATAATTTATCATGTGACACGTAGAATGTACATTGTCTTTTTATAATGTTCACTCTTGATTTTCTATGTGTCATAATTTTAGAGTTAAGCGATATCTTTAAGCGTTAATTTTAGTCATGCAAATCATTTTCTTTTTTAACGATGCTTACACATATGACGAGTGAATTCTCACAATTCATCACTATCTTTAAGCTACTCTTAAAGTGTTATTTCATTCGTGACTCTCATCACACCTAAGAGTCCTTACCGAACGTGAAAAATCAAACCGGATAACCCGTCAACCCTTCAATCATGCGTAGTAAACAATATCTATATTATGCTAGCACAATTAGCGCACAAATATATTTATGAGCGTCTTTACACTATATAACATAGATAGTGTCGTATGTTATGTGTTGCGACGGTATTTATAATTGAATTATTTCACGCGAGACATATTTTTGTATTTTGATACGGTTTATAATTGTACTTCTTTCAAGCTAGTCATATTTATGTCTGTCTAAGGGTATGTTTGGTAAAAATAGATATTGCTGGTGTTGGTACTGTGATAGATATTGGTTTTCACAAACACACAAACAATCAATACTATGGGGCGTACATTATGATGAGTTTAGAGAGAGAAAGTGGAAGATGGGATCCTTTCTAAAGAGATAAAGTAAACAAAAGAAAGAAAAGTTAGATTGAATTAAAGGTCCAACCCTCTACCTTGGGAGGTAGAGGGTATTTATAGTTACATACTAAACGTCCTCCTTGGATGTGGATCGAGGCATCTGATGGGTAAAGACCGTCCGTCCTCCACTGTTGCACTAAACTAAAATAACAAGTAAATAATGTAATGTCTACGAGCTAACATATGGTAGACTAGAGTTGGGGTGACCGACTCTTCAACATGGATTTTCTAAATCCTAACAATCTCCCCCTAAGGGAGGTCACCCCATGAAATACATTTTGTATCCTAGCATTCTATCTTTATCTTCATGCTCGAGCTTGTAGACTTCAATTCTTCAATCCCGTAATCTTTGTACTTTAGTAGTGATACTTCAAAGTCCGACTGCTTTGTACTTTCAGTGGAGGTCTTTGAACTGATCCACATCTTTGATGATTTTGAGCTTTCTTTGAGATCATCGACCATAGTGATCTCGGATCACCCTTTATTGTGTTGCCTTCATGTGATGTTGTGACTTTTGGACCGACATGCTCACACTTTCGGATCATGACATCTTTTCATCAAAGTAGCGAAAGCATCTTTGTTGTATGTCTTTGATGTTCATGATTTTCTTCATTAAGTGTGAATCTTTGTGAGCATGCGGTACGTGAATTGACTTCTGCAAACAACAGTTAGCACTAAAACATCGAAAGTGTCTTTGTTCACTTCGTTGAATATAGTTGCAAGAACCACGGTTCCCGTTGATCGATATAAATACTTCTTGTGATCGGTATGATTCCTAAGAATCTCCTTGACGAGGTTTCACAATTTTCTTCTAGCCGTTCTCAAACCGGGCGTCCCAAATTAGACAACATAGAGTGAGTGAACCAACAAATTGAGATTTCTTGATTGATAGAGAATGATTTGAAAAACAATCGCGTATTGCTTAAGAGAAAGAATTTTGCAATCGACGAAGGTTTAGAAGAGAATCAATTTTCAATCATAAATACTTTTGTATTTGAAAAAAGTACACATTCGATGTGCTAGAAAAGAAGATTTGCACATCGAGCGGTTTTCCAAAAGTATTCGTCAATTCATTTCTGGACCAAGGTTGATTCAAGAATGAATCGCCCCATCGTTTCAATCCAGTTGTCACAAGCTTGATCTTTAGAAAATATCTCACATGTCACCCACCAAGAGCTTGTTTGTTGTTGGCTCTGAAGGATTTCCATCTTCATCGTGAATACTTTTACATATCACTCGGATGTTCGAGCAATACCGCAAGGATAATCGTGGGACTCTCAATATATACTTACTTTCCACATTGTGTAAAACAACAAGTCTTCATTAATTTTGTGTCCTAATGAGATATTGTGGATGATCTTTTGGCTCTAGACTCGATTGTGCATTTGGTTTCCTATGCGGAGACTAGGGAGGGTCTCCTTCTTCAATATCAACAATCTCTAAGAGAAAGTCGATAGATTATGTGGGTTCCTACTTCCCGTGAGAATGAAACAAGACCTTTTAAGAGGAATTTGAGTAGCTTGGGAAGTTAGGTGCGATCGTCCTTGGTCCATGATGTCTTGTCTTCATTACCGGTGTTACCTTAGTAACCACCAAGTAGCATATGTATTGAACCCGGTTTACGCCCTAAGGTTGAATTAATGGAGGGCTATTTCTTTTCACCCTTTTCACATTCAATTCTTTTCATTCTTCAACCCTTGCTTACGAGACTTCTTTACTAGAACCTTGTTGGGTTTATTCCGCTTCTAGCTCTTTCTCGATCCGCACTCTTCCCATTTCTCACTTTTCTCCTTTTTCATCATACCTAAGGACTTCTACACTATCTAGTGGATTGTCCTGGGTAGATCCTCCGACCTGGCGGGATCGTGAGAACGAATACCTAACCTAACCATCCTTATAACACAATGCATAAAGTAAATTGGTATGTCTTTTGGTATTGTTCTTTCCTTCTTGAAACCAATTGAAAAATCATTTGGAAAAATCAATCAAGGTACTTGTAATATACAATCAAAACATTTTGTACCTTAATTGTTTTGATCATTTAGAAATGCTCCCCCTCAACATGTGCATATGATTTTGAAATTGTTTAGCACATAGAGGCAAGAGTTCTTTTGAAATAATTTCTTGTTGGAATCACTCCTAAACAGTATTTCAAGTATTTATATCTCATATGTAATAGGTAGCTTTATTATGGCCTTTATGTTTGTTTAAGGTCAAGCTTATGTAGAAGGCCCATAAGCTTAGGCCCAAGCCCACATAAGAAAGGATGGGAACTAGGAGTGTTGCCCTAGGTTCCCCCTATAAATAATCTTGTAAACCCTCATTTGAGGGTTGGTTGTTCAAGTTATTCTCTTCACACATTCACCTACGCCTAACCGTGCTACTCTTAATGTGTATGTGTGCTTGTTTACTTGTTCAATCGCCTTATCTCTTTCTATTAAGCTTGTGTTGTAAAACTAGTGACCTAACAATGGTATCAATCGCCAAATAGTTGGGTGTACTCGTTTGTTTTGAAGTTTTGGTTTTGGGTCTTCTGGCGTAAAGATAACGCATCTTTGGTTATCTTAAAACTCGTTTTACACTTTTAATCCAAGATTCTTGTACTTTCAATGTTTTGAGGTGTTAAAATACTTGTTTTTGGCAAAAGTTTCAAACTTTACGCGTGGTTTACGTTTTAAGCTTGTTTTGTTCGTGGGTGTGGTTCTACGCGTAACCCGTTTAGCGATTTTGGTACATCAAAATTCACACTTTTGTGTTCTTTTGGTACTATTGAAGCTATTCCATAACAAAATCGGTTTAGAAACACATTTGGGCAAAATCAAAATTACGAGTAATCTTCTGCGTATCAAAACCCTAATATTACGCGTAAGATTTTCCTTGGTTTGATCTTGATTTTACGGTTTATTCCGTGTTTTCTTACTTGGATAAGTCCGAAAATACGTCGACTTTGGATATCTTTTGCCTTTGTGAGTGTAAAGATCATTTGAGCAAAACCCTAAAATTACGCATAAGCATAAGCTTACGCGTAGAAATTCTACGCATAAGATTCACTTTACGCGTAAACTAAGGTCTACGCATAAGGTAATCCTACGCCTCGTTTCACGCCTAACTTTTGTCTACGCATAACTTTAGTGTTTTACCTACTTACGTAGCTAAAACCTCACGCGTAACTCCTTTGTTACGCGTAACTTTTGGTGTTTTACGCATAAGTGCTAGTTGGTTCTTGTCTTTTCTACACCTAAGGACACTTCATCAACAAAGGTTCATTCGACTACAAAGATCCATTTTACCACACAAGTTTATCATCATGTCTCAACCACCATACTCTAACTATTTCCCTCACACTTATAATCATCAACAACAACAACAATTAACTCCACAACATCAACAATGGAATCAACAACAAGCTATTTATCAACAACAATTTAATCGAGAACATACTCCACAACTTGGTGCAATTCCACAACCACAAATGGTTCAACCATCACCAAGTCTTCAAGCTCTACCCTACACAAACGATTTCAATCAACATCCATCACGAAGCACTATGAAGGAACCCACTTGGTTTGCAAAGATGTGTGAAGCTTTAGCGACCAACAATCAATTCATGAAGTGGATCACTTGATAGACCTCAATGCTCACTCCGAAACTACGATTAATGGGTGATAAGGTTCTTTAGGTTTTGTGATCTAAAGAAGCCACATGGAAAGTTCTTAAAGAAGGTTATCTTGGAAGGTCCATTTGAGATGCCTCTTGTCATTGTGCCGGAGATCCAGCTGCTCCACCACGAGATGAACAAACCAACATTGCTCATTGCGGATTTAAATCCTCTGAACTTCTACACTATGAAGGCGATGAACTTGCAATGGAATACATCCTCTTAGGATTACCAAACCCAATTCTTCGTAGTGTTGATGCTCAAAGACGCACAAAAATGTGGGATCATATTAGCCTTCTTATGGAAGGATCAGACTCAATCGGAGGATTTGGAATCCAAAATTTACTTGGCTTATGAACACTTCATGATTGAACACGAGAGACACTAGAGTCCTATCATCATCGATTTTCGGACATCATCAATGATTTGGATAAACACAACATCATCATGCCAAGAATTGCGGTGAATACTAAGTTCTGAGTAGTCTTGGTCTGAATGGGAGAAGTATGTCATCTTTCTCCGTCAGCGAAGAATATGCATCATTCTACTTATGGATTGTTGTACGATTACTTGAAGCCTCATGAAAAGGAAGTTGATCGGGAAAGGATTCTCCGTGCTCAAATTGCTAAACAGTCACAACCGGACAATCAACAACTTGCCTTGTATGCTCAATGAATTATCCTCTCAACCAAAGAACTCAACCAAGCGCTTCAAACACACCTTCACAAAGAACAACCTCAACCTCAACAAAATCAATTGGTTCCATACGGCAACAATGCTCAAGCATATGTCGTTGAAGCTCTTGAGAAATCGATCCATTCGAAGCATTGCAACAAGGATTTGTGATGATTGCTAATGCTTTTGGCGTTACACCAACAAATCCAACAATCGCATTCGTTCCTCATCTAACACACGGACTCAAGTGTTGTGAACAATGGACGTGTTGAAGTTGAGAATCGTGATTATGGTCGTCGGATGGGCGGTGGTCAAGGGTTTAATCTTGTGGTAGGAATAACAACGAGCTCAGTGATGGAGCAGGAAATGCTCGAGAATCGGTTAAATGGTCTTAGATGCTACAACCGCAATGAGAAGGACACACAGCTAATGCATGCCCAAAGCCAAGGACTAGGGCGATGCTTATTTCAAAGAGGCTTTACTTTTGGCTCTTAAGGATGAAGTGGTGGATCTTTTACGGACAAAGAACGAGCTTTATGGCGGATGCGAGACTCGGATGATGATATGGAGGACTTGCAGGCTAATGCACCGTTATGTTGATGGCTAATATGCATGAGTGCACATGAGTGTCTGGCCCGGTGTATGACAACGATGGCTTGTCTCGGTGCCGAACAAACCATCATCATATCTCGAACTAATCTCTCGCTAATATCTCGAATCCGCGCGGATCGGTATTCAAAATGAGTCTTCTACATCTTTTTCGATGATTTTCAAGTTAACCACAGTTTACATTTGACGATCAAGATGACCTTATGGTTTCCTTTGATAATCAAATTGACTCGTGGTCGTGCTTGAGGATCTAAAGAATGATCATGTTGAGACTCAAATTGAACAAGATGATCTGTTGCCTCATCCGGATTTTGCTCGGTTAATTCAAGACCATAAAATCAAAATGGAGGAATGTTATGCATTAAATCAATCTTTAAAAAGTAAAATGCACTGTTAACCAAGGATTTTGAATGCTTACAAATGCAACTCAACTTTTTCAAAACTCAAGAAAACCGTGAAAAGGTTTTGAAGCTTTTGCAAAATCTCATCAAAATGAAAAATACTTAGAGACGGATCGTGATCTAGCCGCCTCGAAGAATGCTTTGTTATGCGAATTAGAACAACTGAAACACGAACATAAAATGCAAATTAACGCTCTCACCTTGGAAAATCAAAAGCTAAAGTGAGTTGTTAAATTGTCAAAAGAGTTCTCCGTGATACAAAAAGCATTCAACGAATCGGGTAGATGACCTTCTTGACGAAATTCTCGGCGCAAAACAAACTTAAAGAGTTTAAAAGCATTGTTTACAAACACGGTGAATCGATAATGACTATTGAAAAGTTTACCTTAAAACCCAATCAAAAGGATATGGAAAAATCTAGCGATTACAAACCAAAGCTTTCACTAAAAACATTCAAACCAACTCCGAAGTTTCCGGTCAAGAATACAAAATTGATAATCTTGTCATGAGTGTTGTTGAATATCATCGTCAAGAGGAAGTAGATCACGAAGGCGAGTCGATCAAAATTAAAAAGCGTTGTTTACAACAAACCTTTTAATTATAAAACGCGATTACTTCGTCACACCAACGGATTCTTCTAACACACCACGGGTTATCATCAAAACACACGAGTCTTCTATTGTTAATCCCAAAACAGACTTTGCACAAACTTATGGTCCTTTACCTTCCATTAGTGAAGTAAACTCACAACTGAAAATCGAAAAATTCTTGATATTTTGACATTTTCATGGTGACCTCAAAATTTTACAACATGAGATAGAATATCGATCCGAAATCAAAGTTGAACATTTTCAATCGCCTCGGCGCGAGAACAAAGAGACATTTTCGAAAAATCTTTTACCTAATGTTAAAACTTGAAAAGTTGTGCAATTGCTCAGAAAAGGATTTTCATAAGGAACTTGGGGTAATGAAAACGTTTTCGAAAAGCGAAACATCTATTCGAACACAAAGCAAAAAGAAACTATTGAGAAAAGATGTTGATCGACTCTTGGAAGATGTTATCTGTCTTGATATCCATAATGTTGTGTTACTTCATGCCTTGCCATTTGCATCGATTATATCTCTGCGATATTGTTGAAAGCTGTTGTAGCTGGAGAACAACGATAATGTGCTCGGATCGAGTCTTTAAAAGCGAAAATAAACGATTACACGGAAATTTACAATGCAAAACGTCGTCTTCATTGGTGTGAAAAGATATTCACAATCATCAACTTAGTTTTCAAAGAAAATCGCTCGGTTGAGTGCAAAATCTTCGATCCTAAACTTGATCAATGGATGATCAAAGCGTGTCTTTGAAAAGTCAAATCTCAAAATATGAACAAGAACTTTTAAAAGTTAAGCAGAATATGGTGTCATATTTGATTTACTCAAAAGACTCGACTTGAAGCATCAAACGAACTTGATCACTATCTTGCTCACACTAGAGATGTCATGAATTTTCTTTGAAATATTCGTTCGAAAATCAAGATCGATTCACACCATCTCTAAGTTACGGGAAAAGTTAGGGCGGTATGAACAACACGCCTCTTGTGATTAAGAGATTAGCACCGTCACACTTAGTAATCGTGAACCTAGAATTCCCACCGCCAAATCACAAGTTGCTAATGTGTTTCCCTCTCTTGAAACAGAATAGTTGCATCTTTTCCAAGCGTCGACACTTCACAGCCTAGGAGCACTCAATCGAAGAATAGGAAGTTGCGACCTAAGAAAAGATCAATAAAGAATGCTAAAGTAGAAGAACACCCTAGGACTCGAATAAAAATCATGTTGCTTCCACTATAGATGTTGCGTCCCGCAAATGTAATACAAATAGTGATGTAACGAATGCTAAACCGTTAAGTATTTTGATATTCGATCGATGCACCTTGTGTTATTGTCGAAAGAGTATGAATTCGATTGTCATGACAAATGTGTTGCTAAAACTATAATCTCGATTACGGAATCCTAAGAATCGAATACCTCTAGGCCCACTAATCATTCTAAGTCACGTGCTTGGTAAACCACCTTCTTTAGATTCTAAGGCAACCATTGCTATCACAGTAGCTCCGCTTCACCTCCCAAGAATGTAGTACCACCTAGTGTTTTCACTAAGACTAAAGCAAAGAGTAGTTATAGATGGCGAAATGGATATATAACACACTAGGATTTAAATGGATGCCTAAAATTGTCAATGTGTGTATGTCTAACGTACACCTTGAACCCTCTAACATTTCGGGTTCCACATCTACTTCTATTCCATCCGTGTCGCATGTGTAATGCGGTGATCTGATCATTCTCTGGATTGTTGATAGCGGATGTTCCCGACACATGACGAGCAACCTTAAGCTGTTATCAAACTTTATTGCAAAGTTCATTGGCACCGTCGATTCGGAACGATCACTTCGCAGCTATCATGGGCTACGGAGATTATGTCAATGGGAACATCGAAATCGGCAGGGTTTATTATGTGGAAGGCCTCGGCCGCAACTGCTTTCGATGGGTCAATTTTGTGATGGAGATCCGGAGGTTGCTTCGGGGAGAAAACTTGTTTCATTCGTGATCTACAAGGAAACGATCTTATGTCCGGCTCGCGTAATTCTAGTCTCTACACTATCTCTATGCAAGACATGGTTGCTTCCTCTCCCATTTGCTTACTTTCAAAGGCAACATCTACAAAATCTCGGCTATGGCACCGCGTCTCTCACATATAAACTTTCAAACCATCACCAACCTTGCTCGACACAAACTCGTTGAAGGACTCCCACGATTTCGGTATTCAAAAGATCACCTTTGCTCGACTGTGAACAAGGGAAAAGCACTCGTGCTCATTTTCCTTCAAAGGTGGAACACGACTCTCGACATGTGCTTCATCTTCTTCATGGATCCGCGTGGCCCGATCTTGCGTGCAAGCGATCAATGGCAAACGCTACATCTTAGTAATTGTCGATGACTACTCACGATGGACTTGGGTCTACTTCGCCCGTAGCAAAGACCAAGCTCCACAATGATCATCACCTTTCTCACAAAATACGAGTTCGACTCCATAACACCGTTCGAATAATCGAGCGCACAAAGGAACCGAATTTGTTAACAAAACCTTCGTGAATTTTATGAGAAAGTGGAATTCAACATCAAACATCTATTGCACGTACACCGAACAAAGCGGAGTTGTTGAAAGGCGAAACCGAGCGTTAGTGGAAGCTGCAAGAACAATGTTAATCAATGCTAAACTTCCAGATTACTTATGGGCGTGTGTATCTCTGCATGCTATACTCAAAACCGTTCTATGATCACAAACGCCACGACAAAACACCTTCGAGCTTGTCCATAACTATAAACCGAACCTCAAACACTTTCATGTATTTGGATCCCTTTGCTATCCGAATAATGATCGTGATGATTTTGGAAAGCTCAAAGCCAAAGGCGATATTGAGTCTTTATTGGATCTTGTGACAATTCTAAAGGTTTCCGAATCTGGAATCGTCGAACTAAGGAGGTAATGGAAGCGATTCATGCTCATTTCGATGAACTCACGAAATGGCTTCCGAGTATATGACTTAGAACCGGTCACAACCGTTTAAACTTCCTCAACCCCATCATCGGTGAAGAAAGCCCTCACTAACTCGTCAACAAATGGAAAGGTTATTTGCTCCTACGTTACGTGACGATATTGATGAGCGTGCTCTGGTGTATCCATTGTTTCCATTGCCTGACGATAATATTCATATACGATACACTGCTACAACAACTCATCGTTGAAGATGCACCTACACCATTGACTCAACACAGTGATTGAACACACCGCTTCCAACAATGATGAACGGTGATGATATTACGAATGAAGTACCCCACTGCAGATTTTGATCCAAATCGTTCTTGACCCGTTTGCCAATGAGGCTGCGCACGGATGTCGCGGAATCTTCAACAAACCATTTGAATCCTCGAATCGCACAATGTATACCAACATCAACCTCTACACATAGATGGACAAAGACCATCCTCGGCTAACATTATTGGCAACCCGAATCAACCACTCGTTACGAGACAACGTCTTCACTCGAGACGGTGAACATTGCATTTATGCACTCACCGTCCGCCAATCGAACCTAAAAACATTAAAGGCGCAATGACAAAAGGCAATGGATTGAATCCATGCAAGAAGAACTCAACCAATTCAAGCGTCTTGAAGTATGGGAGCGGTTGAAAGACCAGCGAGAATCTCGTCATTGGTCTAAAATGGATTGGAAAAACAAATTGGATCTTTGAAGGGCGTCATCGAAACAAGTCACGTCTAGTTGCTAAGGGTTATCGTCGGGAAGAGGAATAGACTTTGAAGAATCTTTGCTCCGGTTGCTCGTCTTGAGGTCGTTCGGATATTCATCGCGTTCGCGACTCATATGAATATGACGGTCTATCGGATGGATGTCAAAGCAGCGTTTCTCAATGGACAACTAAAAGAAACGGTCTATGTCGACCAACCGGATGGATTCGTTGATCCCGAGTTCTGAAACATGTCTACAAACCGAACAAAGCCCTTTATGGTCTCAAACAAGCCCTCGGGCATGGTGCGATAAGCTATCATCTTTCCTCATTGCCAATAATTTCACCAAAGGCTCGGTTGACCCAACTCTTTTATACAATATCACGGGCACATATCTTAATTGTTCAAATTCGTGGATGACATCATTTTGGGTCTACACATAAAAGTTTTCAATCGCTTTTGCAAAACTAATGAAGAAAATTTTGAAATGTCCATGATGGGTGAACTTACGTTCTTTCTAGGATCGCAAGTTCATCAATCACCCGTGGTATTTTCTGAGTCGATCAAATATGCCCTTGAATTGTTAAACAAATTTGGAATGAAAACACGTGATACTTATGCCACACCAATGACTCATACCAAGAAGCTGAATCTTTGATTTACATGGGAAATTAGTTGACCCCACCAAATCCGAAAGTATTATTGGGTCCTCATGTATCTAACACTAGCAGACACGATATTGTCTTTGCCGGTTTATCTATGCTCCCGTTATCGATCGCGACCAACCGAAACCCACCTCTGCGAGGCTAAGCGAATCCTCAGATACATCAAGGAACCATTAACTTGGGATCCGTATCAGAAGGATTACGGTTTTGAACTAATCGCTTTTCAAACGCGATTCGCAGGATGCTTAGACTCGAGAAAAGTACTTGAGAGCTCTACAATTTCTCGGTGATAAACCGGTGTCTTGGCAATCAAAGCGAGGATTGTACATCGTTGTCATCAATCGGCGAATATGTAGCCATGTCCGCGTGTTGTGCTCAAGTCATTTGGATGAGAACACAACTCAAAGACTATGGTTACGTGTTGTGAGAATCGATGTCTTTGCGACAATCGAGTGCCATTGCAATCTCGTGCAACTCGATTCGACCTCGAAATCAAAGCGCATCGATCTACGCTATCATTTCATCAAGGACCACGTGGAGCAGTGCAGTTGAATTATACTTTGTGGTCTTGAATACCAATTGGCGATCTTCTCACCAAAGCCTTGCCTCCGCTAGGTTTAATGAGTTGGTCCACCGAATTGGTATGAGGTGTTGACTCAAGAGGAATGGATGACCTCTTAAAGCAGTCTTAAAAACACATCAAACACCAAAACATCTTTTGTAAATAAATTTTCAAAACAAAATACAAAAATATAAAATCCGATAAAACAACAAAAATATTCTCCTAATCTATATTTCTTTCAACATGGCAAGTACATTTCTTCCGTCAACACTTTATTCTTTCAAAATTCAGTATTTCTCCGATCAAGTGTTGAGGGGGAGAAAATTAACTCTTAATTGTTTCAAACATCTGTGTACTTGCATGTTATCATAACTCGGTTGATTCTTTCACAATTGATGGTACACTTTCTGGTTCAAAGACACTCCTCGGACTTAAAATTTATAATCGTTCATTATTTTCTCAAGTCAAGGGGGAGTGTCGTCAAGTCTCTTTCTTAAAACCTTTGTTTGGTAACCAAAATGGAAGTTAAAGGCTTTGGTTGAAAAAGGAAAAGGTGGAGGGACTAAAGCGCAAAAACCACAAAGTTATTTTGATAAAACACCCACCTAACACTTTCACCTCACATTTATTACCAACACCTAAAAGATCCTACAGCGTAGAAATTGTTTAACAAATCCGCGCATTGGATCAACGATTTGTAAGTGGTTTTATGATCTCAACATGTTTTTAAACATAGGTTTTGATTTTGATACAAATCCAGCGGTCAAATCTTGATCTATGCTTGATTTAGTGTCCTACAGCGTAAGTGTATGAACACTAAATCAAGAATGGACGTTTGTGGTTAATAAGATTGTGTCAAAATGTTCCTTTACATCTATAAACACATGTTCATTACCCAAACATGCCCGGATACGAATTGATAACTTTCAAACATTAGGGTTCTTAGGTCAAATTGGGTATTTTTGAATATGAAGTGTTTTGGTTAAAAGATAGTTGGGTTATGCTCTTGCGTTGTTAAATTGATAATTTCCAAAGTTTATAGCCACCCGAAACACGAATTGGTCATCAATTGAAACTAGGTTTAAAGCTCATAAACTTTGGGTATTTTGATTCTCAACAAATTAAGTGTTACAACTTGGCTTACATACTCACAACATGTCTTTAACATACCGAGAAAAAGTTTAGTGCATAATCTATGGCTAAAACTCATACAGCGTAGATTTAGGGTTTTAGACTACGGCGTATGTGTTCTACGCGTATCTGTTAAAATGAGCTAGTATGTTTTGATCTGCGTGATAAAATGATGTTACGTGTTAACTTTGATGATTTGATAAACTTATTTCGGGCTTTGCTACGCTTAAAATTTAGAATCAAGGTCATTTGCAATTCTCGCATAAGGATTATCCTCGCGTAGTCATGTTCAGCGTAAGAATAATCCTCGCGCATAACATCTACGCGTAAGGTTCTACAATGGACTACGGCGTATCCTGTGAAGGATATCGTGTGATGGTGACCTCTACGCATAAGGTCAACTCTTACGAGTAGCCTTACGCGTAAGGTTAATATATGCTCTACGCATAAGCTCTCGCCTAAGGTCTTCTTTTCCTACGCGTAACATTTCTTACGCGTGGGTAGGATTCTCTGCGTAAGTTTCGCCTAAGCATATATCATTCACATCTCGCATAACTTTGCCAAAACTACGCAACCACGGATTGACATTCATGATGAATTGTTACGTGTACAAACTTGTAAATAAACTTATCATATCATCACGAATCCAAAATGTCACTAATAAACTTAAATAAATGCGATATGTTGTGAACAATAAGTGATAAAATAACCTTTAAAACTTAAAGTTAACTAACTCATGAAACATTTCACGACATCATTGAACTATTGAACATACAAGTGACTTAGGACTCGTAACAATCATTATCACTGTACATTCAATAACTGAACAATAAGACCTTACATTGACTAACATTATGTCTTCGATATGTTGGTTCTTTTGGCTAATGTTATTTCGAGATCACGACATGGTGAACAAATGAATGTGGATGCACGAAGTTCTCTCATTCTTGATATCTATCCTCGTGGCTATCCAATGAAGATAGGAAAGAATAATCTCCGTGTTGACTTTGACACCCTCACTTGCTCGAATCTTAGTGTCTTATTGCTATTGATATTCTCGAGGACTCATCCGTATCGAACATGCTTACTCGCTCTGCAACTATTCACGAGATCTACATCCAGCAGTTACGGAACACTATGGAAAGGGTCGAAGGACGAATCACATGACGGTGACTCGAACCACAAACAAGTCACCATTACACTGCGAGACTTAAGAAACTCTCTCCTTATTCCCGATGTCAATCCAGCAAACTTTATGCCACACTCTTGAAGAGCTAACTCTCGATTCTTAATCGATATCGGTTATGGCGAGGCTACGAGGAGTAATCACCAAGCATTCTCGCGTAGAGCTTAAGAGTATTCCTCGACCATGGAGAACACTCTACATGATCATCACCAAGTCAATTTACGGTGGTGTGACTATGAGCATCCTAAGCTCATGGGCGCAAATATTTTGGGCATTGGTCAACATGAAACACATCGCTATCGAAGCTCGATTTGGGATGACATGATGTCATTTCTCAACAAACTTGGCTTAAAGATTCCTACATCGAGATACACTAAGCTGTTGATCCGAGAGCACTTGGACTTCATCACGATATTCCCAAGCTCAATGACCCCGACAATCACGATATGTTGGCGGAACCTATTCTATCTGTCGAGAATCAAGGAATCGTCTACAAAGAAACAAGGTCTTTGTCTTTGCGGATTTCCTTAGCGAAGATGTCGAAGCTCAATCGTGCGAAAGGTATCACAGGCGGTCGAGACAAGGCAAAGTTGGTCATCTCGACGAAAAATCTTACGGAACACTGTAAGGAGAACGAGAAGAGGAAGTCGCGAGAAGCACAACAAGTCTTGTGAGTCAAAGGAAGGTTCCTAAAGGAAACCTCCTTAAAGGATTGTTCCGTAAAGGAAGCCGAACCTATTCCCACACTTGAACCACAAAGACAACTTAGGGACGAAAGCTACGAAGATCTTGTCTGGATGAAGAGTTTCATTACTCTGCAACTGCAACGAAACACACACCTCGTGGCAAAACCTCCAAGTCCTCCATTTGTCGAAGAAAAGGAAGACTCCGACAATTGTACCCTATGATGAGAGCTCGAAGATGAAGAAGAAGAGCAACCGGATAAATCATACGGAAGAAGTTCAAAATCGCGGACATCGTCAAAAGGTGAAGAATTTGCGAAAGATCAAATGGGTGGCCGGAGGATCAAGTGGTCTTGCTTGCTCCTCTCCAGATCTGATGCGGTTAATCGACCGATAAGGGATGCAGTGCCACCACTCTTCTCGCAACAACAAAAGCTGTTGAGGATACTATTGTATATGATTTTGAGAAACCGGGCCGAGAAAGATAAAGATGATGATTATCTGAAGTTTCTTACGGATAGTCCTACACTCCACGAAGGAAACTTGAACCACCAAAGGACCCGAAATCTCCTCACATCTCATCATCATCGGTTCTTCGTCTCATTCATCACAACCACCATCAAAGAAGTCAACGGATCATCATCCAAATCGTGAAGAAACCACCTAAATCTTGGTTCTCAAATACATGAAAGAATTGTGAAAATCACAAACAAGTTAGAAGAAGGACATGCTCCGTAAAACCGAATTGGTATCTTGACCAAATGCACGATGCCATGATGAGAATGACAATTGCGAGAAAGAAAGGAAAGTTATTCAGAATTCATGAAAGGTCATAGTAAAGAGGAACTGAGCGAAATGATTGAAGGATACACTCAAAAGCACCTTCATGATATCATTCCAAAGTCCACAAGGAACTGGAGAAGGCAACAAGAGATCATACTACAGTTTCTTCAAACCTTTGTCCCGGTGTGACTAGAGAAGTATTTTCGAGACAACTCACCCCTAACATCGTCGCATTGGTTAAACATACAATGGCAAAAGAGGCGATCTCTACGAACTGAGTTAATCGCTAAACTAGTGATGCAAATGTCAAAGCGATGCGGGCGTTTACTTCGGATGAAGCTAAATTTTTGAAGGTCTACTTGATTTTCAACTCGGATCATCATGCAAGGAGTCACCGATCAACCCAAACGGCCAAGAGATGGCGATGATAAGGATAAAGACTACGCACCAAAGCGTCGAAGCGATCGGTGAATCTTCTTGATGCCACCTCCTCTACAACGGACTTCGTCTCAACAAAAGTCTCCTCCACCTCGGTCTTCAAGCGATAAACCTCGGGGCGATTCCGAGTTACCACCCCTGACTCAAAAACGGTGACTACTTTGGTATACGGGTGGTGACGATGAAGAGGTCCTCGAGCCCTACAACAACCCTTTCTCCCGAACAAGGATGAAACGGAATCATCATCTAAGCCTTGAAAAAGAAGAATAAGGCGCTTCATCATCGGCGTCGTATCATGGCTAGATGATGATAAAACCAAGAATATGAATGGTTTGCTACACTTGTTAACAACACTCCACCCTCAAGAAGGTCAAGAATTGGTGAGCGGTAATACCTTGGAGCATGCAAAGATTTTGCAAGAAAGGTTCAGCGTGAAGAAGATAATGAAATCGAGTTGAAGCGCATCAAGAATGATGCATTCCTACTTTTGAAAAACAGCTCGGAAAGTGCAATCGAGGTTGAATATCACCTTGACAACATTGCTCGAGCCATGTCTAACAACATGGATTGGCTCAACCCGAAAGCAAACATCGACTTCACCAAGCGGGACAATCCTCCATATTACACCGATGGTCTCGACCTCTACCTACCATTGGCCAACTGATCGACCTAAGTTCCTTTCGGACATTTCTTCAACAAAGACTTAGATTTTCTTCAACACGGTGGCGATGGTTCTAGGAAATCGCTACATCTCGACACTTCCATTCCTCACGCAATATACTACGATTGTATAGCCATCGAGGGCGTGCTACCCACATGTTCTCCGACAAAGTGGTAGCATATGACCAAGATGCAATGTATGGGATTCACCATTGGCGGGCAGCGAAGAATCTACTCTGAAGTCGCTTGGTTGAAGTCTCAACATGCGGTGTTCGATTACTAAAAGTATCGTTGCCATCCAACATGTTGGTCTATCGTCTAAATGGGACTACACTTTTCTCGAAGATTGTGGTCAAAGACAAGGCGAAAGGACTATGCATTCTCTGAAGGCGACTTTGAGAATTTGAACATCAACGATATTGAAGACATGTACCTTGCCAAAGTTCAAGGTCGCATGAGACAATTTCAAGCGGAAGTACAACGTGAATTCATCAAGTCATTGCTCATCTTCATCGAAGCATAGTCATCAAAGAACGTGTTGAAGATCTTGACTTGCCGTTGAATCATATCGAAGCGTGTAAACTTCACTCCACCACGGCTTGATCTTCCGACATCAACCGGCTTAAACAACTTCGCTCATCGGCAAACCTTTGAGTCGTTTCGCGGTGAACTTCAACACAGCAATGGCGTGTGGCGATCTTCACAAATTTGGAATCACACTTTGAAGCTGGTCGGGGATGGATTAGCTTATCGGTTGAAGGATATACATGAAAAGATTGGGAACCCAAAGCGATGGAACTCTAAGGGCGAAGGGATGTGAGAAGGATCATCGAGAATGATTGATGAAAGGTTGTTCGAAGGGATCGGACCGCCTGACGATTGGAGAGCTTTGTTGGTGAGTCGACCGAAGGAACATTACCGGCTTTCAACGCCTGTTTGCACTCTGGAAAAATCCTTTGGACTTCACGGTACCCTTGAATTGTTTCCTTCATATAATTTTGGATGTGTGATTATATATATCAATGGCTTGTGCACACATAATGATGTACAACCGTAATTGTCAAGAAAGGACCACGTAGTGCGCCTCGGTGCCACAATCCTTATAAAAGGAGCGAAAGCTTCTTATTTTTGAGTAAAACCTATCAAACCTTTCATTTTCAAGGTTTTGCTCAAAAGACAAGTACTCCCCATATGATTTTCAAAACCTCAACCGTTTATATCACTAGTTGAGGGGAGTATTTGATTTAAAACTTTGTTCTAAATTGTTCATAGTGGTCACTCTTCCCGCAACACTCAAAATGGTCATATTTATTCTCAAACGTTCAAAAATAACATTTTATATGCCATTTTGAGGGGAGAAAATTTATGTGATAAGAAATATGTTGTACAAAATGCAAATGAATCGTGTACCTCGAGACTTAACCAACGAATTGTGAGTACTAAACCTGTTTGTAACTCGAAAAGACTTGTCTGGACGGGTAATAATTTCAAGCTAGTTAGCTAGTAATGTAAGCGTGTCTCATGAAAGGACTTGTCTAAGTAGAAAGTACCATTCGAGATACTCTTGGTAGACATGAACTCGGCGGGTATGACAACCTTTAGAGGTTTGTCTACACCTTCAAGGTAGTTATTAGAGCTAGTTGTCACCTAAAACCGACAATGTAACTCTTTAACTATTCAACGTAATCGTGTCTCGCGGGAGATTGTCTATCTTTAGTAGATCAATTCAAAAGTGCGCACTCTTTCCTCATTGTGCATTTAAACCATTAAAACTCTTTAGCACATGTGGAGGGTATTTATGCAAAACTTATCTCTCGCGATGGTTCAAACATGTTTTCATTTACAAACCCTTTGAGAGATATTTTTCACATCTGATGGTTTAAATGGCAAACATGGGTTAGTCATGGGTTATAAGGTGACTAAGGTTAGGAATAACTGTCCTATGATCCGCCAGAGCGGAGGGATCTACCCAAGGACACTACCATTAGTTAGTGTTAGAAGTCCTTAGGAATGATTATAAAAGGAGAAAATGAGAATCGGAGAAAGAAGGAGTTGAAGAATCAAAAGAAATGTAAAGTAAAGGGTGAAAAGAAATAGCCCTCAGTTATTCAACTTAGGGCGGACAAGGGTTCAATTCATATACTCTTGGTTGTCACTTAGTGACACGGTATTGAAGATTAAAAGTCGTCATGGACCCGATGGCGCATGCACTAAACCTTCTTAGCCACTCAAGTTTCTCTCAGCGAAGCTTGTTTCATTCTCGGGGAACCTACATAAACTATTGGCTTTCTCTTGAGATCATCGGGTATTGAAAAAGGAGACCTCTCCTAGTCTCCGCTCGGGAAAAAACCAAAACGCACTATTGAGTCTAGAGCCACGAGATTCATCAAAAGATCTCTTAGGAACACTTGACATTTAATCACTTGATGATCAACAAATAAGATCATCGATGGTTCATATCGAGTCCTTCACGGATCTTAGCAATCATCGAGAACATTTATGAGAGGTTCACATACATGATCCTCGGTGATTGAATGGAAACTCTGCCGGTCGACATCAAATGACCACGGCGGTCACCGGTAACTCCCGTGGATTACGCTGAGTGTGTCTCAAGCAGTCTCGATCGTGAGGTGATGCTTGATTGTACCTCGGCGACTCATCTAAACTATAGATGTGCCCGGTACATCGCGTTATCTCACTTGTGGGACTACTAGTTCGAGAACGGCCTTTGTAAGAATTAGGCGTGTTTTCACACTATGATGTTAACACTCTCGAAGTTCAAACTTGTAAGTCTTAGGAAACCGCTTATTACTAAGCTGTTTGAAATGTTTTCTTCTTATGGAAGCTCCGGAGCGGGATGATCGTCTTGATTCTTCTCATGCTCACGCCAACATCATCACCAATGGAAGTTCTATTCAAAAGCAACACAACCGTCGAATGATTCTTCATCAACCAAAGAATCTACAAAGTTAAAGACTTAGAGAACTTCATCGGTATTGAATTCCAACGTCATAGGCGTGTGAGCATGTTGAAGAATGGCGTGGAACACTTTGGAGCAATGAAGGCACTGAAGCGGTGATCACGAACAACAACATACTATCACTTTCACCACAAAGAACAATGATCAAAGAACAAAGTTAAAGATGACGTCGAAGCATAAGCGTTCAAAGATAACTATCTCTACTGGGGGAGATTGTTCGAATCAAGGCAATTCCTCTCACAAGAAAGAAGAATGTCGAAGACGTCACGACTACTATTACATCAACGCCTTCACCGTTTACATTCATATATACTTGAGGGAGATTGTTGGAATCACTCTAAACGATATTTCAAGTATTTATATCTCATATGTAATAGGTAGCTTTATTATGGCCTTTATGTTTGTTTAAGGTCAAGCTTATGTAGAAGGCCCATAAGCTTAGGCCCAAGCCCATAAGAAAGGATGGGAACTAGGGTGTTGCCCTAGGTTCCTCCTATAAATAATCTTGTAAACCCTCATTTGAGGGTTGGTTGTTCAAGTTATTCTCTTCACACATTCACCTACGCCTAACCGTGCTACTCTTAATGTGTATGTGTGCTTGTTTACTTGTTCAATCGCCTTATCTCTTTCTATTAAGCTTGTGTTGTAAAACTAGTGACCTAACATTTCTTGATCACAAATTCCATAGAAAAAGCCATTTGATTTTCTTGGTAAATTCTCCCCCTCAAAATGTGCGTTGGATGTTTGAAATCATTTAGCACATAGAGGAAAGAGTTCTTTGAAGTGCTTTCACGATCACACAAGCCATTAAGAAACCATTAGAAAATCAATCAAGTTACTTATGTTAGAAATCTTTGTACCTTGAAAGTTTATTTTCTTTTGAAATGCTCCCCCTCAATATGTGCTTCGAGATTCGAAAGCGTTTAGCACATATGGGAGAGCAGCCTGCATAATTGAATCAAAATGATCACCTTTTATCAATTTTTATTATTAAATCACAAATTCTCCCCCGATCAAAAATATCAAAACCTTTGAGATTTTGGATCCCAAGTGATTTAATAAGGTTTAGAAAACATGGAAGAAAATGTGCCTGATTTAAAAGCTCTTCTGGTTTAAGGTTAAATGCTCCTCCACAATCATGTGCATTATGTATTTCAAAATCGTTTGACACATGAAGGAAGAAGTGCTTTTGAAACAATCACCCTTTAAAACCGATTTGAGATTTAAATCACGATCTCTCCCCCGATCAAAAATTTCAAACCAATTGAGATTTTGGATCCCGATTGATTTAAATCATTTAGAAAAATTTGGGGAAAGACGTGACAAAATTTAATTTTGAAAGATGACTGATAAGGATCAATTTTAGGCATTAAAGATTGTTAGTGTCAGGTATGATAGTTTTAAGAGATCTTTAAGTTAAATAAAACAAATTCACAATCAAACAAGAACAGAAAAGATTTTATTTAAAAAGATCTTTGAGTTTTAAAGAAAATCATACCATGACATAACATTAACTCTTTAGATCACCACTTTATTACGTATAAATCGAACTTTTATGAAAAATATCGTTTGAAAATATTTTATTTTAAATCACTCTCCCTCAATCAATGACCGTAGTCGATGATTGAGTGACTTAAGTTTTGATAAAATGAAGTGTGGTGATTTCCAAAGATTAAGTCCAATTTATTTTCAAAACCAATATTTTCCATTTTCAAAACAATATTATTAAAAATTGTTTAAAAATGGTATCATCACTATTATCCCGCATAAAGATCGTTAGGTGGTGTAGAAGTTGCTTATGTTGTTTTTGTTGTAGGGCTTGGAAGAAAACCGTCTGCTAATGCAGTGAGACCTCTGAAGTTGCATCTATCGTGCCAACTATCCATAGAGATCTAATTAAGCTCCGTTTCTTCTTTTTTTTCGACTCAAGAAATAGTTGCCCTTTCCTTTTGGCATCCAATCATCTTCTTTTGTGGGATCCGGATCGGGAACATTCTTTTAAACCATCTTATCTGCATACGTTAGTCAACACAAACAAATATATGGTGGTCGACAACACCCAAACAACAATCGACTAATAAAAGTCAATTCAACATATCAATCAGATCATAAAAGGCATGGGAATTGTGTGTTTATCAAACTCTAATCATCTAATCCTAATAATCATATCCTAGATTCCTAGTCCTTCGACATAGGTAAATATCTTTTTCAGTTAAGCACGTAGGATAATTAGATAAGCTCGATAGATGATATAAATTTGAAAACATTCTCCCCCTCAATCAATGACTCATTTTCTAAAAAGTTTTAAAAATGCTGAAGTCATTGATTGGGTTTTGCAAATTTAATGAAAATTCCAAATCTGATTGATTTTCAAGTAACTCATTTTCCACCATTTTGTTAAAACAAATATTTTTCTGAAGAATTTTAGAAGGAAAAATATTTGACTGGGAACATCAGTCCTTCGACATACTTTCCTCATTTTGTTTTAGGATAAGTGCACGAAATATTAGTAAATTGGTTTAGCGCAACACTTTTCTTTCTTGAAGAATGGGTTGCTATGTCAAATAATAGCAAACCATGATTTAAGCACGGGTTCTGATCAAAAATCGCAAGCCATATTAAGAGACATGTTTTGAAAATAAATATTTACACCTTTTGCTCGAACTTCATCTAAAGTCCGTGCCATTATTAAATGACATTTCTAAGACCGTAGATGTTATCGATACCAGAAGACATGTCATGAAAAAAACATTTTTTTTTACTTTTTCAAATTTTTTGATTTTTATGGATTTTTGTAGGTTTTATATTTTTCTATTTTGGTTTTTGAAAATTATTTACATAGATAGAGAAATAGTTTAAGAAGATGATGATACAGTATGAGATAAGGAAATCGTTCGACACTTTGTAGAAGATAGAAGTCATCATCTCTTAAACTTTCACCACCAAAGCATTTGAGGCTCTTGAATCGTCGCAAGAACTTGAGCCTTCAAAAGTGAATCTTTAGCGACTTCCCCAAACCGAAAATCCTCGTAAAAGACCATTTCCCCAAGAAGAAGAAGTAAAGCAAGCAATCTAATTGTATGAAGCTCAAGAACCGAAGAAGATGATAACAACGGTAACAAGTTAACACGGATCATTTATGCGATTATCATACCGGAATAAGCGATTGAGCCCGATCACATGAACTTGTTGTGCGTCCCCAAAGTACACATTACTCTTCGAGATTGAGCAAGAAGTTGTCTATCTAGGGGAACAACATATCAACATCTTCATTTTACTAAGAGCATTCCAGTTATCTTCCATATAACCATTCATCCCATAATGTACACAAGTACCTAACAAGAGAAGAAACAACGACATCACGATACCTGGTTGAATCACTTGATCTTCTCTGCAGATGTCGACTCCAGAATAACTGATTAAGCTCGATCATGTGAACATGTTGTGCGACCCTCATGTACACATATCTCTCCCGTGATGGTTGCGATCTCATCGGAATCATTATTAAATTGTGTACATGAAGCACTAACCGGAAGCACTTTATCATAAATCATATAGAAGATGTCGATAAGCAATATCATCTCACGTTCCAAGTATTCTTCTCATATTTCTTTCTACTGAAGGCTGAGATAACACATACCAAAAGTATCCAGAGACCAATTCCTCCCAAATGGTTGGAATAATACATCCTTCCCCCAAATAGTTGGAATAATATATCATTCCCCCAAATAGTTGGAATAACACACCAAAGGCTACGAGTTAAACACTGAGTTTCTCTACGGTTATGACATTTGTCTTTCCCGAGATTACTTCAATAGAGAAGAAGTATTAAGTTCATCACGTGTACTCGTTGTGTGTTTAGATGTATGTCTCCTTCCCTCTTCTTGGTTTTGATACCTCGGAATCGAAGAACACATTATATATACTAAATACTCTTGAAATAGAGAAGAACAAACAATTAGCTCAATCAATCCTGTGAGAATCAAGCACTCTGAAACTATCTCTAACTATCTTTATCAACCCATATGTAGACAACTTGAAGTGACCACTAAAGAAGAAAACCCGATATACCAAACTTGAAATCGGTCGAATTCCCGCATTTGTATCTTAAGCTTGCACTTAATGATGGAAGAACGGTGTTGAGAATTTATGCACCAAGCAAATATCTAAGTGCTCGATACTCAACCAAAGTATGAGACATTAACACCTCTTGTGATTATCCACAACGACATCTGCGTATGACCTTTGAGTAAAACAACATAACTCCATAAAGTGATAGTTAACCGGTCTTCAACCATACATCCCGATCGCGGTAACTAGATAAACCAAGTCTTCAACTCAAATTCTTAAGCCGAGCAAGTTATCAAATAAGAACACGCCTTAGTGAAAGTCGACTTCAATCTCAAATAAGTGATAAATGAGTAACTCAAGTAATCAACTTGTGTCAAATGCCCAACACGTGAATAAACATACAATCGGACGTACATTGACTCCTTTGAATGAACCGGAACAAATGATTCCTCAACATCAATGCATTCTTCCTAAAGGTATACATGTAGAGGCGATCCGGAAGATTCACCAATAATGTCTTGAGCGGATGAGGTAGTCATTTTCCTTAATGTTCATGAGGTTGATTTTAGCGTGCACAATAGAGGAACAATAATCCGTGAAGATTTGGCAAAGGAATACCAAAGAGCGGATCATTGTTCAATAGTGCAACTACAATATCATGATAGTCATTATCAATGCCTCGTGAAATAGCGGAGATAAGGTTTTTGAGAATTCGAGAAGTACTTCTTAGATGGTGAACCAGTTGAGTCGATGAGGAGCCGGAGCATGAGCTTGAAACTGGATGATCAACATTTGTTGGAGGTTGGAAGTACTCATCAAACATATCTTGAAAAACAATGAATCCCAAATAGTAAATCCCAGTTATCCTTAGTGAGTGAAGACATTAGGCGTTGGAGAGTCGTATGACCATAACTCAAGCATCCATCAACATGTAGTATATTTCCTCTTCTCCCCCTCAAAAGTTGCATCTGAAGTTGCCATTTTTGATTTGGCAAAGGAATAAAAATACGATCAATGGTAAGCAGATCCCTTGATGACTGACATTTACTTTCTTCACTCTTCTCCCCCTCAAAAATTGCAAATGAAGTTTGCCATTTTGATTGAGCACGTGAATAAGAATATACACCAATGAGCGTAGATCCACGAGGATTGAATGGGCATGGAAAAACATGAAGCTTGTTGATGAAGAATGTCGATGAGAATGGTCATAAAATGAAGATTTCTCTTACGAAGATAAAGCGCCTTGAGGCATACACTTTTATTTTCTTTGAGGAGCGGGCTGAAGTGTTATCTCTGAGACACCATAATGATGACGTCTGAGGCTGGCGATGTGAGCAGACGTCATTCTTGATTGAATATCAAGGTTGAGTTACATGAACCCGTGAGTTATGAGATATCAATCCTTTTGTTATCCATACTTTAAGCCGGTCCATGTATTGAAGGATCGAAGTATCTGCAATCGAGTAAGGACTACTGCACTAACATTACAAGCTTGATTGCATATATATTGGTTAGTGACATTAGTATCCAACCCTTTGGGGTTTCACGATCAACCTTGATTTTGCCATCGGTAAACAACTTTCGGTAGGTATCCACCTAGGTCCAACATTCTTAAAAATTCTACCAGATGGTATCCACTTATGGCAAGGTCTAGGATTGTTAGGCTTCTTATGCATAGTGGAAGACTTATCCTTATTCCTAGTTTCCAAAGATTTAGCAGTTGGTATCCATCTAGGCGAAGTTTTCGGTTTGTTTTGCTTCATATGCACAGTAGATGACTTAGTGAAAATCCTAGACTTAACAGGTTCAACCTTGTATGAGCATTTACTTTCTTTAGGGATTTTGAAAAACAATTATCATGATTTGCCTTAAAGATGCATTTCAGACAATTTGAGCAAACAACTTGTTTGGATTCATAAAATGATCTAGAGTTCTTAGAGTGATCTGCTATGGGAATAGTTTTATTCGAAACGCAACTACTCTTAGATACAAGCCAATCCCTAGTCTTTAGTTGAGTGTTCCTAGGTAATGGTTTAAAACTACTAGCAGTGCCTTGAAATCTAGTAGAATTCATCACCTAGGTCTAGCACCTAAAATTCCATCTTTTGAATCATGCCTTTTCCTAGCTTCTTCTAGATCATAGTTCTTGAACAAGTCATTCATATCATGTGAATTCTTAGGCAAATATGGTGAAGTGGTGATTTTGACAAAACTTGTTTCACATCAACTTGGGAGGCAATGCCGTGTTTTTGAAAATTTTGTTCTTCGATTTAAATGTAGTAGGCTGCCTAACAACAGATCGGTCTCTAATGGAATGAGAAATTGGCTTCCCCAAGATTGATGGTTTTGTAAAATTAGTGTTCACACTTTTCCCTACAGTTTTTCTAAGCTCATTCTTTAAGGCAACTATCGCAAAACTCTTATCCTGAAGTTGAGCTTTGAGTTCATCAATTTTTGCTATCAAAGATTTTGTTTGTTCCACGGACTTAGTTCTAGTTTCATTGACATAGTCGCTTAGGTCCTTTTGAAGCCGTTTCAAAGACTCATTTCGTTAAGTAATTTAGCCACATAACTTTCCAATTCATTATTTCTTGTTTTAATAGCATCAATGTCTTTTTATTCATGACTAAATTACTTTTCATATTCGGGACATAAATATGTTTCTTCATATTGTAAATGGTTGAGTCTTTGTCTTGGTGAGCTTTCAAAGTGTTAATTTCAAAAGTTCACGAATTCGAAGTTCAATTTTTACATGGTTTGTTAAGTTGAAAAATTTCTTCTTTACTCAGTATCGCAATTTCAAGTGAAATGCAATGTTTTCAAGATTTGACAATTTGTTTGAAAGTTCATCAAAAGCCTTTTATCAACCATATATTTTGTTTTGAAACACTTAATCTCGGACTTAGCCTCGATTCTGAACATTTATCAAAGTCATGTTCGACATCATGATCGGTTTGTTTAAGTACTTTAGCGGATGCACTATGTTGAGCGATAAAGGGTACCTCATTACATGACACCGCTCAATTTAAAGTGCGATATCTGTATCCACATCATGTGTAACAAGAGTCACCGGACCACTGGATGTGTCAAGCTTATCAATCTACGAGCCTATGTATTCGGTGTCAATTGATCCATCATCCGGTGCTTTACCCGACTCAACACTACAATCTTTTGATTGTGCGACATTCATTCCATTTTGATTTGAAAGATCTACTTCTTGTGTGTTAGAGTAATCGAACAATGGTTACATAATTATTTGTTGTCTTTGACATTACGCATTCGACAACACCGATTCTTCAAGCGATACATTACCCAACTCATCACAACTATCTCTCAACCGCACGGACTCTCTTCCACTTTTCATATTTCGAGTAACTTCCACAATATACTTCTCTACATTATCCATGAGATGGATAAGTGTCTCTATGAACACGCTAATTTCCATTCGATGTGTCTCTTGAAATACATTTCAATCATGTCTTGATCATAATCTGATGTAAATTCCCCACTGATGAATGACTGAAATTGGTTGTAGATCACTTGAAGTGCAACACTCAAACTATCCTTTTGAACCTTTTCTTTATCGATTTGTTGTTCCAATTGTTCTAAGTTCAATAGTAATGTTCCCGTTAATGTGGATAAATCTTGACGGAAAAGGGCATTGCATGTTCGTTCCATTCCTATCGATGTGAGTAACATGAGGTGTGAGTGAAGTTGTTGATAAGGTTCAATGCTACTTTCCTTTTGCATGGAATTCTGTAGCCTAAACTGGTGCAATTCTCTCTCTTCAGACTCTGAGTGTGAAGATCTCAAATCATCATTGATTGATTCAAACAATGTTTAACCGTTCAGAGTAACCAATACTTTCTTTGTTGTCCACATCATCATATAATTTAAGCACATTTGAAATTCTTGACATGATGTAGCGTCGTGATTTAAGCCGTATAAGACATGATGTAGTAGTATACACACCGATAGATTTGTGTTAAATTATGATTGTTTTAGGATTAGAAATAGAATCTTTGGTTGAGATTTACTAAAATCAAGACCAGACAGGTTAAGCAATGCCAATAGAACGTGTTAAGATAGGATGGATATTCACCGATAGACAATTGTGTGTTAGGACTTATGATTGTTTGTAGGATTAGCGAGATGTTGTTATGGTTGAGATTTGGATTGGTTTATGAAGTTTTGTCGGAGAAATTTAGGTCTAAAAAATTAAAACCACAATAACCTGTCAAACCGCAGAGTTTCAGGCCTCCAAGGTTGCTTAACAAATCGCACCTAATTGCACGTTTTACGGAGAAAATTGCTTAAACAGACAAATTGCTAAACAGACAAATTGCTAGACAGACAAATCGCTAGACAGACAAATCGCTAGACAGACAAATCTCTTCAGATACATCGAATCTGGACAAACCGCTTCAGATACAACGAATCTGGACAAACCTCTTCTAAGAATAAGTGACAAACCTCTTCCAAGAATAAGTGACAAATATCTTCCTAGAAACTCTTCAAAAACTAAGCTTTTCAAATCCAAAAACACTATAACCAAGATCAATTAAGCCTTCCAAACCAAAACCTAAATACTTATAATAATTCTAAACAAAATCCAAACTTTAACACAAGAGATGATCCAAATGATGTTAACCACTCTAAACTCATTCAAACCCAAAAACCTTATGAAAACCACTAGAAATCCAAGAACATGAAATATGAGTGATCAAACCATGGCTCTGATACCAATTGATAAATATTGGTTTTCACAAACACACAAACAATCAATACTATAGGGCGTACACTATGATGAGTTTAGAGAGATAAAGTGGAAGATGAGATCCTTTCTAGAGAGAGAAAGTAAACAAAAGAAAGAAAAGTTAGATTGAATGAAAGGTCCAACCCTCTACCTTGGGAGGTAGAGGGTATTTATAGTTACATACTAAACGTCCTCCTTGGATTGTGGATCGAGCATACGGTGGGTAAAGACCGTCCGTCCTCCACGGTGTTGCACTAAACTAAATAACTAACTAAAATAACAAGTAAATAAGGTAATGTCTACGAGCTAACATATGCAAGACTAGAGTTGGGGTGACCGACTCTTCAACATGGATTTTCTAAATCCTAACATCTTGTGTCATTATTCATCTTTGGTCTTGATCTTGATCTTGAAAAAGATTATAAATACTTGAAGTAACCTTTATTGTCGAGATTATGGAAGATTTTTTTAATAATCTCTTATAAGTTCTGTCTGTCAAACAAAGATTATTTTTAAGTAGCTTATTTAAAAAAAAAAAGCATAATCTCTCTATAATCTCATGTGCATAACATAGAGTAAAACTATTTCTAATTGTGGCTAAAAACAAGTGATAAATGATATAAATTGTTTTAAAAGAAAATGCTAAAACTAGTGATGAATGATATAAATTGTTTAACCAATTCATCAATACTACCTCCGTCTCAAATTTTATGTTCATTTTGACTTTTTCAATTAAACTTTGACTTTAAGTATAATTTTTTGTATTATATAATACTTGATGAAAGTTATACCAATGATAATACATTTAAAACCCAATGTCTTATATAATAAAACAAAACCCCTATTAGAATTTTCATTTCAAAAAGTCAAATCATACCTTATTTGGTAATATTTTAATTATTATTATTATCTTTCTTCCAATGAATAATTAATAAAAACCTAAATATTTCTTGATTTAGGAAAAAAGTTATCAAAATTCATTTTTTTAGCAAATTGAGTGAAAACATGCATGTGTCAAAAGCATAAAATAATCAAACTTATAACAGGCGGAGTAATATACACAATAGTTAGGGGTTAAAACTAAAAATTACAAGAACAAAACCGCCCAATAATTCACGAGCAACACTTGCAGCCACTTTTGTTCTTTCAACCCTACTCTTCCAAATCGAAAATTTTTTAAATTGAAGAAAATTAGGGTTTGATTAAAGTTTTATATTGATTAATAAAGATGGCTAGGAAGATGATTAGAGAGTAAGTCGATTGGTGGTTTAGGGTTTATGTAAACGATTATTGCTTTTAGGTGGTTTGATTATGTAAACGATTATTGCAATTTGAAGCACGTCCAATCAGTTTGCTCATGAATGGGTTGATTGAGTTAGGTTTCTTTGTCAAAACGGGTCACACTGGTGACTGGTCAAGCGGGTTGAAGTTCTTGAATTATATATTTAATGAATACACTACTTTTAATTCATGTTTTAGATTATTATCAAAGTACTGATATCGCTTTTATAATTATATTCAACAATGCTTTCATTATAACTTAGTTTTATTTCATGTCACGTAATAGTGAATTGACAATATGAGTTTGATCAATGGAGTCCAAGAGGTTGTTTATAAATTGAATACGCTTTTTAATTAAGTCCAATTTCATCCGCCAAACATGATGTACATATTCTCATTCTACATGCTCATGCTATCATGAACAAATGGATGACCGTGTAATGGTTAGTATTTTCTTTCCCGCTTTTTATGGTCACAAACTTCATCAGGAACATGATTATGTGTTCTTTGCTGTTGTTTGGAATAACCAAAAGCTATTTTATACTTTAAGCATATATATGGAGGAATAATATCGCCCATAGTTAGTGGGATCCTGCATATTTATGCATTTATAGTTTTGAAACTGTTCTTTGCCTTCTAAAATGGTTTTGAACTTTTTTCATATGATACTTTATACTTATCAAATTATTTTGAAGGCTACTTAGTCTGGGGACAACAGTCTAGATACGGGTTCGTGTCGCTTCGGCTAGGTTGATGAAAGGGAACGATTTTGTGGTAGCAAGGGTATGGCATGATTATGGTGTTTCAAGAGATATATTTTTAGTTGTCTTTATTGACTATTGCTCAGTCTTTATGTATGTTAAGTTCATAACTTTTATCCACGTTTGGTGGAAATTCGTACGATCATATATTGTTTAGGATGTGATCACTTACTCGGATAGTCGTGAGTTGTTAAATGTTGTGTTTCCACCAAAGGCTATTGGTTATTAAAATAGTCTCAATTGTGTTTAGATGCTCAGTGGTTGCCTTATAATTTTAACTTTATTACTGTAAGCTCAAGTTTTTAGTTAAATTTTTGTTGCAAGGTGTTGTTTGGAGCCATTCTATGTTTAATTGAAGCCGTTTCAAGTACCTGACTATCTTTAAGGGCGTCTACAGCTAACGGTTTGTGAATCCTAACTCTGGCTATGGAAAAAGTAAACTATAAGGATATATATGTTTCATTTGTGTAGTTATAGAGTCTCAAATTCATAATCACACACCACCGCTATCACAAGTTATGTATCAATTCTCCTTAAATCTAAAAAATTGTGATTGTCTATTTGATCATGCATCCATTTTGTACTCATAGGCGATGGTCTTCACTACCATGTTGAAAGCAAAGTTTCATACTTAGATTAATCTTCTTGGCGATCCTTGAACTCTGGAACACGTTTGTGTTTTTTTATAGGATATCCTAAATTTATTTAGATTCTTATATTTGATATGGACGAACTATCTTCAACAAGTAGTGGAAAAATTGACATATTAGTCAGACTTGCTTTTGTTCATACATGGGTTATGTATGTAGTATAGAAGTTTTATGATATTCAATAGTAGAAAAAGTCAAGGGATATGCATATGCATAGAGGTCCACCATGATGGATGTAGGCCATAACTTGCTTACAATGACCACTTAGAACTTACTTAAATGCAGATCGAATATCTCATGACTTATTCTAATGAATTACATTTTTAGTTGATTTCTTTTGGTTTGACTAACCCGCTTAACCTTTTACTTGCCAAATTGTTCGACTTTTCCTATAGAATACTACCAACTTCACCTCAAATCGTATGTTTTTATATTAAGTTGCTCAAAAATAAATGTTCAATTTCATATTTTAGCCGATTAAAATAGTTTTTAACAATCAATATGATATTCTTTATTGAATAAAAATTGTTGATTTGAACTGCTTTGTGTTAGTTAATAATTTGTAGATGATATCGTTGTAGACTTTAATTTATGTGATACGAAGCGTTAGTTTGATATATGTAAATTTAATTTTCCTTTTTATTAGAAAGGCATGTTAATGTAATATATAAAAGTGTGTTTGTTGGTTTATTAATGCTATACTCCTTATTTGTTAAGAAAAATTATTTGTTAATTTATGATGTTTGTTAAGAAGTTGTGATTAAAGTTGAATAATATACAGTTTTATTTGCGGTTGTAAGATTTGTTTTTGAGTTTGTGTATTTGTTTGAGATGCTTATTTTGCCCGCTGTTTTGACTTTTGAATGAATTTATGTATTAATTGAGAGCAAATAAGCACTTTAAAATACGTAGTTTTGAGTGTTTGGATGAAACTGTTTATTTGCATCTTTAGTGATAGAGGACTCTAAATTAGGCAGTTTTGAGAGTATGGTTGATTCATCCTTGTGTTTTAAGCAGACTAGCAGTTTGTAAAGACGATAATAACTTCACTATTATACGAGAATTTCAAAATGCTGCTTTTTTCTTATGTATTGAGTCGAACAAATTATCAGTTGTATTTGCAATGGTTGAATAGTATGAGAGATAATCTATTGTTGTTTCAAATTTGGAGTATTTCGTGTGTAGAAATGATGTATCACTGTGCTGTTCTTTCTAATGTTCATTATAGTTTACTTTGATTGAGAATCGTGATGCAAATGAAGAGGTGCTGAGGAAATTTGACATGAACAGATATGCAATCTTCACTTTTTTTTTTTTACTTTTTTTTTCTTTTTTTTAAAAGTTTTTCATAACATTTATATTTCTTATTATAAACATACATACACCAATAATTAAACCCATTGTTGAAATCCAAAAAGGTTTTTGAAGGTTAGTTATTTGCATGATTTTCAATTTTTCAGATTTACTAATCATAAAAAAAATACAAAATTTGTGAAACCACGTTTATGCACGAGACTTATGTTCTTTATTGTCTAATTATAAAATATTATAATAGTTGAACTTACAAAATTGACAGGATGATACAACCATTAATATTTCAGCATAAGATTAAAAATAAATTGATCTAAATTATCGATACATAAACACTTTGCATGCGGTATTTAAACTTTATACATAAAGATGACCGCATGAAAGTAACATATATATATATATATATATATATATATATATATATATATATATATATATATATATATATATATATATATATATATATATATATATATATATATATATATATATATATATATATATATATATATATATATTTTACCATGTACATCGTTAGGAATCGAAAAATTCAGTCATTAAAGTGTCGGTCACCTCAAGTATATGTAATCATTAGAAAGCTCGTAGTCGTAGTTATTTAATGTTAGTAAGTAGTTAGTTAAGTAAAACCGTGGAGGACGGACGGGTCTTTACCCACTGTATGCCTGATCCACAGCCCGTAGGTGGTGATTATATGTAAGAATATAAATACTCTCTACCTCCCAAGGTAGAGAGTTGGAGCTTATAATAATATTTTCACTTTCTCTCACTAAGTTCCCAAACCTCTAACTCTTTCTCTCTCTAAAACCTTAAGTTGTACGCCTAGCTTGATCATGGTATAATGTGTTTGTGAAATCCAATATGCTACAATTGGTATCAAGAGCCATGGTTTGATCATCTCTCTTACTTATCCTTGGATATCTAGTGGTTTTATATGGTTTTTGGGCTTGAAAAAGTTTAGTGGTTTTTGCATCGTTTGGATCATTTCTTGTGTTAAAGTTTGAATTTTGAGTGTACTTTTGTGTTTAGAATCATTGTAAGTGCTTGGGTTTTGATTTGGAAAGCTTGAATCACTGTGGTTGAGCTTGTTTTGGATTGAAAAGTGTGGTTTTGAAGTTTTTCATCTTAGCGACTTGAGTCTCGGTGTGTTTTTCTTCAGTAGCGACTTGCTTGATAATTTCAATGAGTTGTAGTTTAAGTCATAGCGACTTGATCTTAGCGACTTGTTCATTGAGACAAACCGACAAACAAGACAAGTTAGTGGAGGTTCCACTTTGGCTAGCGACTTGGTTGGGTTAGCGACTTGTTTCTATTATTTCTAGCGACTTGTCTTTATAGTTATTAGTGAGTTGCTCTTAGCGACTTGATCTCGTGAGTTGTTCTTTAGCGACTTGTCGACTTAGCGATTTGTTGAGGTAGCGACTTGTGTTTAATGACTTGATTCACAAACGACTGAGTCTTTAGCGAGTTGTTATTTAGCGACTTGTGTTTAGCGACTTGGCACAAACGAGTTGTTCTTTAGCGACTTGTCTACCTAGCGATTTGGTGCTTTAGCGACTTGCATAGCGACTTGGTGACTTAGCGACTTGTCTCAAGGTTATAGCGACTTGGTAGATTTACTTTCTAAAACGGTTTTCTCTTGATTTAGTAAAATCCGTGAAAGAATCTATTTCCTGTTTAATCATAGAGTTATAAAATCCGTGAAATCAGTGAAACATGTCTACCAACGTGCCTACAATCATATCTCATGGTGAGGGCGTTCAAGCGGTGGTTGAGACACTCGTCCCACCCATGCGTGATGTAACCGACTACGACTCATGGGCTCAAAGAATCGATCGCATCGTTATGCGGGAAAGGAAAATGGAGTCAACATTCTCAAGTCAATTGATGAAGGACCGTATCAGTTGAGACAACCGAGACATACTTGATCTGCGTCACGATGGCTCGGTGATATTAGGACCGGATAGACCTAAAATGTATGATGAACGGTGATAAGGAGAAGAAGAATACGATCTTGATATCGTGGCTTCAAACACTATACTTCTATGTCTTCCAAAAGACATTTACAAGGCGATCAATCACAACACCGAAGCCAAGGCGGTTTGGGATAATGTCAAGATGCTTCTCTCGGTTTCGAATTAACTAAGGAAGACAGAGAATCACAATGGCTGATGATGAATTTGAGCACTTTAAGATGAAGCCGAAGAAAGTGTCTATGAGTATTACGTGAGATTCCACAAGCTTGTGAATGATATGAGGAATATCAAAATGCCATGCCAAATATTCAATTGAATTCAAAGTTTGTGAACAACATGAATCCCGAATGGCATAAATTTGTCACATTTGTGAAGCTAACCAAAGGATTGAAGAATACCAACTATGAGCAACTGTATGCATTCCTTCTTCAGAATGAGAGACATGCTATGTTTGAACGAAGGATTCTTGAACAGTTCAAAACTAAACAGGGAGAAACAAGTTCTTCAAATGATTCAACAACCTTTTACACAAATATTGGAATTACCACCAAAGCTTCACAAGTCATACCCACGGGTAATGGTAATTACAAACTCATCCCCATCCGGATATAAGCCTCCGAGACTCGAACACATTCATGGAAAACTTCATCAATCAACTGTCTCTCATGGTTAGTCAAAATATGAATTCCACCTCACAAACCAACAATAACCTCAGAACTGCATCCAATCCACACAATCAAGCTATTGTCAGAGATGGAAAAGTTATGGTGCAACCGGTTCAAGGAAGGCAATATGAACAGGGAAGAGGTGGAGTAGGTGGAGGTTATGTTGCAAATCAGAATCGGGGAAGGAATGGAAATCAAGGTCAAGCAAAGCCAATTAAGTGCTACAACTGTGGTGGTGATGGACATATAGCAAGGAACTGCACATCTCCAAAACGTCCTCAAAATGCAGAGTACTTCAGAGACAAGATGTTACTTGTGCAAGCTCAGGATAATGGTGCTATTTTGGATGAAGAGGAGTTGCTGTTTCTTGCTGAGGGAAATGCCAAGACATATGATGCAGATGTGGATGAGCAGCCAATTCAGGAGATAGGTCATAATCATCAGAATGCCTTTCAAGTCGCTGACTGTGATGCATACGACTCTGACGTCGATGATGAACCTCTTGCATGCACAATTTTTATGGCTAGCATTTCTCCAATGGTCTCTCCAAAGGTCTCATCATCACAACAAGCTGGTCCATCCAAAGAATCAATCATCTTAGAGGTATTAAAACTATATGATGATGTTGATCAACAAAAGATTCATGATAAAGTGCAATCACGGAAATTTGACTCGAGATATTGCTAATATGGGTAATAATAATATTGTCCCATATGATCAATATGTGATCCAAAGTGAGAGTGTGATTGAACCAAGTGATGCATCTTATGCAGTCAATGATGACTATGTTTTTATGAATACACCGCATGTGCCCACGATGACTCGGTATCTCTCGAATCGAATGCCTATAAAGAACAAGTTGCTATTTATGAACAACGTGCTAAGTTTGAGTTAACCACCCGTGGCGGAAATGGATGACCAAATGCTACAATTATTAGAAAAAGTAATTTTAGAGAAGAAGTGTTAAAACAAGAGTTAAACTCCTTACAAGAAAAGCTTTCTAAAATCATAAGCAAAAGCAAGAGCTTCAAGAAAATGTTAAAGTGCTTAAACAAGAATTTAACGCTAAGGAATCAAAACTTTTGAATGACTTTTATAATCTAAAAACTTTGAAAAACAAGCTTGAAAATAAGTTATACGTACAAGGAACACCATTCGATCGCTCACATGGTCACTAAGCATAAAGTTTTAAGCGATAAGCATAGTATTCCCATTATTAAGAAACCCAACCCCGAGTATGGTAAGAAAGCAAAGAAGCTCGGAAGGTAATCTATGATGGCTATGAAATCCTTAAACCTAGGCGAAACCTAGTCATACCGAGTGCACCGAGGAAGATAAGCGAGTTAAAAGAGGTTACTAGGAAGAAATTGGATGAAAAACTTAAGAGCCTCATGCATAGAAAACAACATCGCTTTAAAACACCAAACTATGCTAAGGATAATTGGATTGCATTTAACAAGTTTAGACCTCAAACACAATGACCCTAAACAAGTGTTCGGAAAAGGATATGGACAAGAAAAAGTCGATGAATTTGTTGCACGAATCCCCATGTAGGAGAATGGTTCCCGCCACTATATATCCCCCCAATACACCAATGCATCTAGTTCCTAGATCTATTCCCACTAAAGCAAAACCTTAATCGGTGGTATGTTATCTATCGCTTATTTGTTGATTTTGAGAAAACATGTAAGAAAAGGATCACACCCATCGGGATAATCAAGGGAAAGGGTTTTGAGCAAACTAAAGAATGCTATTTAACGAGGTCATGCCCTTCTTTAAACAATTAAAAGATCAATTTGAGAGTCTTAAAAAGGGGATGGATTCAGATATTAAAGAAATGGAAAAGGAATTTGATGCAATGATAGTTGAGGTCAATGACTATGAGCGTGAATTAAAATACAATGAGATTGAGAGGAAAAACTTGCATACCTTAAATGAGAATCTGATTTTTGAATGTATCACTCAAGATGTGTTTTACACTGCCACGAATTGTTCTATTAATGCATCCCAATTTCATGAATTATCTATTGCTCTGAAAGTCTCCCATGATCGTGTCATTGAGCTCGAGAAACCAACTCTAAATTGCATGAAAAGTTGAGCAGGATGATCATGATAACTGGTGAAACAGCTTTTCTAAATTGGAAGTTGAACATCTTGCTTTGCAATTAAAATATCAACATCTAAAAGAAAATGTTAAAACCTCAAATGTCAAAACATCCTTGGATGCCTCGAATTTGATGCGCTTTTGAAATTAGCAAACGTGATGAACATATTCGAGCTCATTGTAACACGATCGGAAAATGAGAACCCAAATTGCACAATTAAAGGGTGAAAAGAACAATGTGACTAGCTCTCAAATGCCTCCTCCTTTAGATTCTCAGTATTCTTAAACTTTTCATCTTCAAAACTTGGTTAATGTTTTACAAAAAGAAAATGAGAGTTTTCTAGAAGAAAATGAAAAAGTTAAACTACACTTTAAAGAGTTATATAATTCAATGAAAGTCACTCGTGACAAGAACAACGAAAAAATAACATCCTTACAAAAGGAAATTGAGAATCTGAAGAGTCAGAAAAAAGGGAAAATGCCACTTGTCTTCAATGAGAATGTTGCATCGAAGTCATCTGATGATGCAAATATCTTGTGATTAAATACATTCCTCCTCATCTTAGGAATAACGAACTTGTATTTCATAATTATCTTGCTCGCTTTAAGGATAGTCTTAAATGTCTCCAGTGAGATTGTGGAAAAGGACTTCATAAATAAGCCACTTGATAGTGAAATTAGGTTTGCTTGCATTCGAATAAACGATCTCAAGAGATGTTAGAATGTTTAATAGCAACATGTCCTAAATCCTTAGGTACGAAAGGTAAAGTTGTGATGCCTTGCTCGATGCCTTGTGATAAGTATGCAACTCATTCCATGCCCATTACTAAGCAAGTAAACTCTAGAGTGCCTTCAAATAGTTCGCATCCACGCACTTCTAGTTCAGGAATGCAAAAAGTAGCAAAACCAACTAATGTTCCCATAATTCCCTCTACAGGAGTAATCAGTGACATAAAAGCAAGCGGGTCAAAGCCTCCAGGCAATACAAAGCAAGATAGGACCTCGCCAGCTAAGAATGTGCATTGAAAGAGAGTAGAAGACCACCCTAGGAACACTAAGTTTGAGTTGAATAAAATAAATCGTGTTGGTTCTAGTATTAGCTATAAGCGTGCTGTAATTAATTCAAATTCTGCTACTTTTGGCAAAACATGTAATGATGATGGTTTGGCTTCTGTTACTAATTACGAATGTGGTGTGAATGAGTTGAATAATGCTGTTAAATGCCCTATTAAAATAGTGAATACAATAAATCAAGCTAAGAAGGCTAGAAAGCAATGGCGAAAGAAGGTTAGAAAACATTGGAAACCCACAGGAACGAAATTTAGTAACATAAGCTATCAGTGGATACCCATCGCCGCAAATTCAATCTTAATGAGATGTGCCCTAAATTATCTAGATCAATGCCCATTAGAAATGGATGCCTCTTGGTAGAACTATTCCTTTAAGAAATGAACACACTTTGAATAGGTCAAATCTGAGATACTAGCACCTGCATCTATCCCCGATGATTCCAGTGTTTCTACTCACGATGTGGGAGCTCAATCAATGTTACTAACCAAATGGAACCCATTCTTGCATGGGATCCTAATTATCGATTATCCATTCTTGTATGTGTTCAACTGCAGATCGTTCAAATCGCTTACGTGGTACCGGACTCAGTTGTTCCAAGCATATGACCGGAGATCGCTCATGACTCATGAACCGTGAGTAAATTCATCGGGCTCATAGATTCGGGAACGACCATTTTGGAGCAATTATGGGTTATGGAGACTATGTTGTTGGCAAAAGTGTAATCTCCGGGTATATTATGTTGAAGGTCTTGGTCATAACTTGTTTTCTTGGTCGATTACGTGATTCCGATCTCGAAGTGGCTTTTAGAAAACATACCTATTCGTTAGAGAACTTGATGGTGTGGAATTGTTAAGAGGAACTCGTGGTTCAAATCTATACACCATCTCTATCGAAGACATGATGAAGTCTTCGCCAATCACTTCTTTGTCGAAAGGCTTCTAAAACAAAGTCATGGTTATGGCATCGCTGTCTCAATCACTTGAACTTGGCACCATTAATAACCTTTCCGAAAGGATCTTGTCGAGAGATTACCCAGTTAAAGTATGAAAAGATCATCTTTGTTCGACTTGCCAATTGGGAAAAAGCGAAATATGCCCACAAACCAAACCCACAAACTCGAATGGAAGTTCTTCATACCGCCATATGGATTTGTGCGGACCAATGAGAGTGCAATCGATAAATGGGAAGAAATACATTTTAGTCATTGTTGATGACTACTCTCGATTTACTTGGGTAAAGTTTTTGAGGACAAAGGACGAAACTCCAAATGTCATCATCAAACTTATCAAAGCGACGAGTTCGACTCAACAATATTATTAGAATTGTTCGAGCAGACAATGGCATGAGTTAGTTAACAAAGACTTAATTCGGTTTATGAAAGTGTTGGAATCGGTCATCAAAGAAGTGTTCCACGAACTCCTCAATGAATGGTGTAGTTGAAAGGCAATCGAACTCTTGTGGAAGCCGCAAGAACAATGCTTATTTATTCAAAGGTTTCAATGTTTCTGCGAAATTTGAAGCCATTGCCACGCTTGTTACACCCTAAATCGTTCTCTCATACACATCTCATGGAAAACTCCATACTGAACTTGTCCATAAACGCTGATCTTTCCTACCTTCGTGTGTGCAGTGCGTTGTGCTATCCAATGAATGACGGTCAAGATTTAGGTAAATTAAGAGCTAAAGCGGACATTGGAGTTTTGTAGGTTATGCATCAAACAAGAAGGGTTACCGAATCTACAACAAAAGAACTCGAGATATCATGGTAATTATTCACGTCACGTTCGATGAACTGTCTCCGCAAATGGCTCCGGACAATCCAGCCTCGACCCGCATTTCAACCTTCATCATGTAGTCTATCGGTTCTACTCTTGTTTCAAATCCTCATCAACAACTCCTTATGTACCTCCTTACGAAGATGATTTGAAGAAATTGTTTGATCCAATGTTTGATGAACACTATGAGCCAAGTGCTAATGATATGTCAATTCCATCAACAGAGGCTATTCATATCCCTTTCAACGGTTAACCCTTGGCTTCTATGTCATTAAGTCAAGAAGCGCTGCTGATCACTCTGTCTCATCAACAAATCATCAATCATCAAGTGTACATCATGGAATTGTTTCGCACCCTAATGGAGAGAATCCCTTGCTACTCTGAAGATTCCCTATTTGAAAACATATTTGCTCTCGAATCATCATCGAACCATCTTCATCAAGAGAAATTGACTCTGCTACTTGGTTCCTCAACAACAACCACACGAACACCTTAGAAAATGGACATGATCACCCATTGGACAACATCATTGGAAATCCCTCTCGTCCGGTATCCACTGCAAACAACTTGCAACCGATGCCTTATGATGCTTCTTCAACTCCGTACTATCCAAAGTCGAACCAAATGATGTTAAACCGCCATGAATGAAGGCAGTGGTTCAATGCCATGCAAGAAAAATTCATGAGTTCGATCGACTAGATGTATGGGAATTAGTACACGATCCCGATCGTACTATGATCATTGCTCTAAAGTGGATCTTCAAAGTAAAACTTGATGAGCATGGTGATGTTTTAAAGAACAAGGCTCGATTGGTTGCAAAGGATACCATCGAGAGGAGGTATTGACTTTGAAGAATCATTTGCTCAGGTTGCTCGTATCGAGGCAATCGTAATCTTCTTGGCTAATCTTGCAAGTAAGAACACGGTAGTCTATCGGATGGATGTAAAGGCGGCTTTTCTTAATGGAGATCTTAAAGAAGTCGTATACGCCCGCCAACCCGAAGGTTTTGTGAATCCAAAGCATCCTACTCATGTCTATCGCTTGAAGAAGGCTCTTTATGGTTTGAAGCAAGCTCCAAGGGCATGGTATGATCGCTATCAAAGTTTCTTCTATCTACTAGATTCGATAAAGGAAGCGATTGATCCGACATTTTCACCGTAAAGTCGTGCAAACATTTAATCCATGTTCAAATCTATGTTGATGATATTATTTTACCTCGATCGACCCCAATGAATGTGACCGTTTTCAAATGAAATGGGTTCCAAATTTCAAATGTCAATGATGGGACAAATGTCATTTTCTTGGGATTACAAATTTCACAAAGTCCACGAGGCATTTTATAAATCAATCTAAATATGCTAATGAGATTTTAAAGAAATTTGGATTTGATTCTTGTGACCACATTGACACCCCATGATAGAGCGTACTAAAATTTGGATGAGGACCACTCGGGGATCATGGTAGATCAAGCGAAATATCACAAGATGATTGGATCACGATGTACCTCACGACCGATGAACCGAACATCTTGTTCATTGTATGCATGTGTGCTAGATATCGAATAAGCCTACTAAAAAGCACCTTGAAGCGGTCAAACGGGTCTTCGGTATCTCGAAGGAACCATCAATATGGGACTTTGGTACCAAGGATACGGTATGTCACTAACGACTATCATGCAGATCTTGATCATGCGGGATGTCAAGATACACGTCGAAATGCGTCTGAGGTGCTCGGTTTTTGGGCGATAAGCTTGTGAGTGGTCTTCAAAGAAGCAAATGAGTACTTCTATATCCTCTACAGAGGTGAATACATAGCCATGTCATCTTGTTGTGCTCAAATCCTATGGATGAGATCCCAATTATCGACTATGGCTTTGAATTCAACAAAATCCCTACTGTTGTGATAATAAAAGTGCTATTGCTCTCTCATGCAACAACGTTCAACACTCAAGAGCAAAGCACATCGACATTCGACATCATTTTATCAGGGATCAAGTGGAGAACGGTGTGGTGGAACTATATTTTGTGAGGACTGACTACCAATTAGCAGACATCTTCACCAAAGCTCTTCCTAGAGAACGTTTTGAGTTATCCTTCCACGACTTGGTGTAAAGAGTCTACAACCGGAAACACTCAAACTTCTTCAAGATGAAGACAAGGAGTAAAGGTCTTTCTTCATCCATATCTTGTAAATAGTTATTCAAAAAGCAAAATACAAAATTACAAAACCAACAAAAAGTAAATAGAAAAATATAAAATTTTCAAAATCCATAAAAATTAGAAAATCTTGAAAAATTCCAAAAAATTATTGTTATTCTGTCATGTTTTACTTATTCGATATCATCTACGAACTTTGTGTTGACATTCAAAGAATGTCACAGGCTTTTAGATGTTCTTCGAATGTACATAATTTGTTTAAAAAAAAAATTTTTTTGGGAGAAAGTAAAACAGTGGTTTATTGTCATTTCAGGAAGTAACCCGTTTTAAAAAGAAAGAACAGAGCCATGCTTAATCTTATTTTATTTTCAAATCTCATGCTCTGATTCTTATTTGAATGAAAAATATTTGTCATCTAATGAAAACAAAATTGTTTTGAAAATACCTCGTACTCTATTATTCTTGTAAATCATCTGTGCTTATCATCTATCAAAATCTCTATCTCTCAATCAACAACTTGTGTCATTGATTGAGGGGGAAAATGATTTCAATCGAATTAAAAAGTGTGTTTTTAAACAATTGGCACGTAAATGAGCAAGGTTTACTTTTGGAAAATCAAAATGAGCAATGTTTTATACAATTGATTCAAAACCTTTTCTAATGTTATGTTTTCAAAAGATACTCATGCATGTTTGAGCAATGGAGTTTAAAGTCTGAAGATTTGATCCTTATCGGTTAAATGTTTCCATAAGCAAGTCACAATTCTTCTCAAATGCTTTCAAAAACAATTTAAATCTATAAAGATCACAAATTTCAAATGATTTAAAAATTGTGATCGGGGAGAATTTGTGATTTAAATTGGATTTAAACCGATAACTCGATAATTGGTTTTATAATTGTTTAGAAAACTCTCCTCCATTCATGTGCCAAACGATTTCAAATTTTCCATGCACATGTTGAGGGGAGCATCTATTTTAAACCAAAAGGGATTGAAGCGTGATTAATTTATTCCAAAGTCTGGAGCTTTCCCTAATATGTGCAAAACTCTTTCAAAACTTCGATGCACATATTGGGGGAAACAATTTTCATTGAAAACCACATTCTTTCCGAAAATATCTTTAGCGTATGTGAATCAGCGATTTTTATCGGGAAAGTAATGTCGATATTTTTAGAAAATATTTACCAAAAGTGAATTCTTCCTCTTGCCTCCATGTGCCAAAATGGTTTTAAAACATATGTTGCACATGTTGAGGGGAGCCGTTTTCTAAAATATCAAAAACAATTCGGTACAAAATGCCTTGATAATATATCACAAGTATCGGATTGATTTTCAAATGGTTTCAATTGGTTCCAATGGCGAGATAAACAATACCAAATAGACCGACCAAACTTACTTTATGTATGGTGATATAAGGATGATAAGGTTAGGTATTAGTTCCCATGATCCGCGAGAACCGGAGGATCTACCGAGACGATCCACTAGATAGTGTAGAAGTCCTTAGGTATGATGAAAAAGGAGAAAAGTGAGATATGGGAAGAGTGCGGATGAGATAGAACTAGGCTGGAATAAACCCAACAAGGTTCTAGTAATAAAGTCTCATTAGCACCGAAGGGGTTGAAGAATGAAAAAGAATTGAATGAGGAAAGGGTGAAAACAAATAGCCCTCGAATATCTCAACCTTAGGGCGTAAACCGGATTCAATACATATGCTACTAGTTGTTACTAAGGTAACACCGGTATTGAAGACAAGGCGTCATGGACTCGATGACGTTCTGCACTACATCTTCCCAAACTACTCAAGTTCCTCTTAAAAGGACTTGTTTCATTCTCATGAGGAACAGGCATCATCTATCGACTTTCTCTTAGAGATGGTTGATATTGAAGAAAGAGACCATCTCCACAGTCTCGGCATAGGAACCAAATGTGCACAATTGAGTCTAGAGCCTCGAGATCATCAATAAATCTCATTAAGGACACAATCAATGAAACTCTGTTTCGCACAATGTGGAAGAGAGAATATAATCTTAGAGTCCTCGCATTATCCTTGTGGTATTTCACGAACATCCGGTGATATGCAAACATATTCACAATGAAGATGGAAAGCCTTCTAAAGCCAATATCAAACAAGCTCTTGGTAGGTAGCATGTGAGATCTATCCAATAGATCAACCATGTGACAACCGAGCGAAACAATGGGGCGATTCAATCTATGAATCAATCCGGTTCGAGTTATGGATTAGCGGATACCTTTGAAAAACCGGTCGTTGTGCTTAAAAATCTTTTCTAGCACATCGATTGTGTATTAATATTTCAAAATTAAAGGTGTTTATGATTGATAATTCATTTCGTTAAAACCTTCGTTGTATTGCAAAAACACTTTATCTTGAGCGGTTCTGATTTTTCAAATCATTTTCCATCAATCGGTGAATCTCTATTCATCGGTTCACTCACTCCGTGTTGTCTTCTTTGAGACGTTCGGTTTGAACAATAAATAGCTGCGAAACCTGTCAAGGAGATTCTTAGGAATTATACGATCACGAGCGGTACTTGTCTTGATCAGCGAGGCAAGTGGGCCGTGTACCTCGATTCAACGAAGTGATCAAAACAATTTCTTGCGCTTTATTGCTAATGTTGTATGCGGTACACCCGACGCTTACCGGTGATCGAATGGTGAGGTCAATCCATAGCCGCATGCTCACACATCATTCATTTCAAAAGAAATCATTATTAATGCATGAATGACTCGATATTCTCACTCCATGCTTACCTTTCTGCTGTGCAAATATCATGAATCATCTAAAGCTTCCGCTACTCGATGAAGAAATCATGATCCGAATGTGAGCATATGGGTCCCTTCGTCACAACATCACATAATGTCAACACCACAATGGAAGAGTGAAATTTATGCAAGTGATGATCTCAGTCGGCTCAAAACTCATCATCGCGTGGATCGGTTAAAGACCTCCACTGAATTATTCAAACATCAAAACATGAAGAATCAAAGACTACGAGCTACGAGAGAAATGAAGTTAAACAAGAATTCAAGAACAATCTTAATGTAATACTGTTTGTATTATGTGTAAATTGAGGTGACCTCCTTGGGGAGATTGTTAGGAATCGAGAAAATTCGAGTTATTAAAGTGTCGGTCACCCCAAGTACATGTAATCATTAAAGCTCGTAGTCGTAGTTATTTAATGTTAGTAAGTAGTTAGTTAAGTAAAACCGTGGAGGACCAGATGGTCTTTACCCACCTGATGCACGATCCGGCCCAGTAGGTGGCGATTATATGTAGATTATAAATACTCTCACCTCCGGTAGAGTTGGGCTATAATAATATTTTCACTTTCTCTCACTAAGTTCCCAAACCTCTAACTCTTTCTCTCTAAAACCTTAGGTTATGCGCTAGCTTGATCATGGTATAATGTGTTTGTGAATCAATATGCTACAACATCAAATATAATTATAAATGAAAATTAAGAATGATAATTAAATAAAAAGATTAAGATATTTGTTTTAAATAAATAAAATACATTATTGAACATTTTAGAAAAAATACATTAAATAATAATTTCGTTTATATATTTTACAATAGTATTGTATAATACAAAAGTGTATTTAAGGTCAAATATTGAGTTAAAAAATCAAAATGGACATAAAATTTGAGATGAAAGGAGTAACAAACAATTTAAACTTTAAGGGTCATTCTTTAAAAAATATAAAATTTAAGAGTCATTGTGTTATGCTGTTAAAATTAAAAATTTAAAAGTAAAAAAAATAGTCCCATGCCAATGCCAAGATTCGAACCAAAGACCTCATAAGTTTCCCAACAATCCTTAAACCAATTGACTAAGCTTACCATTATGCCTTTTCTTGCCAAAGTCAGTGCCTAATGGCTAATGTATTAGTAATAGGTAATATGATGAAATATTATCAAAAAACTGTTCACCCAATGACATGATCAAAATTATAAATACTAAATGACTTGAAAAAATGGACCTAATATTTTGGCCCGCATAGCATGGGTTTATAGAGCTCAGTTTAAGGTATATCTTGCAGCTAAATATTTAGCCCAAATTACATACAGTTTTCGATTTGGCACCCCTAACCAGCTAATTAACATCACTTATCTAAGCATGTATTCTTTATATTCTCAAGTAGCGTGATTGGTAATTCTAGAATAGGTGGTGCTTGTTGATGAATGATGATAGACCCTGCTATTGCCGCACGTACTTTTATTGGTAATTCTAGAATAGTTATTTAGTACTGTATTTCTGATTTTGTGACATATCTTCAACAATGGATATAAACAATAAAACTTGATGCCTAGATGGTGAAGTACTGAAGTTCTTTTAATGATGAAAACCTCGAATAAGCTTAATATGACTATAAACATAATTTAACTTTTGGGTGTAGAATATACTAGCTTGTTACAGTACGTAGTTCATAGTGAACACATTGATATTTATGGCATTTTAAAGATTGATTTTCGCAAGCTAGCTCTGTTCAAGTTTGGAATTTAAATTTCTTCTATTTAAAGCTTAGAATAATTTTCGTCGATTACTTTTTTTTTAACAAAATAGGACTTTTGTATGTTGTTCGGATACAGTTATTAACACTACCTTGTGTTTTACGATGAAGTAAGTCTTCCTCTCTAATTTAGATTCGTAACTCCGCCCTGGATCATGAACACTAATTTTCTTCTTGCGACTCGAGTATGAACTTTACAGCGTTTCATGCACTTAAGTTCATACGTATCCCTTAAGTGTGTATAATTAATCACCTTGTTGTAGTGACATGAATTTTATATCTGTACCAACTACCAAGAGTACATTGATTTCTACTTGATGCAAAGAATATCTATATTGTGAGTTCCGGAGAATAAAACTGATCGCACACATAATAAAAAAACGAGAAAATGGACTTAGTCGTCACCAAGTTCAACAAATTTATCAATTATTAAGCACCATTTATGTTTTGCAACATGTCGAAACAAAATTCATGTATCAACTTTGCTTTTCAAACATTAGAGCAAAAATTGTATGTCTTTGATGGAAGAAAATACCTTTTCATATCTACAAATAATTCTTGAAAGAATTTTAATATATCCTTCAAAGAATTATTGAAAAAAAATAATAAAAAATTGTGAAGAAGGAAGCTCATGATCATTGCTAAACAATATGTCATAATGAATGTAATTGGGCTGTGATCTCGAAAAATTCATCTTCTTGGCACGAAATGGTTAGGCCTCCCATTGAATGATCAAATCCGAATTCTTCCTCAGATTGACGTAACAACTCTTGAAATAACGGTTGTTCCAAGTATGCTATTGGGACAACAAACCGCCTCTTCTTGTTCTGACCAACATACACCGCTAGATGACCTTTTGGTACATCCATATAAATTCTTTTGCTACGATAAGCGTTCAATTTGCTAAAACCTTTTACATTAGAAACCAAAGAAGACGGCAGCCTCATTAGACCCATATGTTAGCTTGTAGAGTGAGAACAAGAGTAATGTACTAATGTATAAGTTGTGTAGCAACCGGCATTATAGGGGCAATACTTGTTTATAAAAATACGAAACCATTTGTGACAACTGGTGATTTTTCAAACTTGTTTAATAATAAAGTATTTTTATTATTAATTGTATTTCATTTCGAGCTTTTCATAACTCAATTGATTTGAAAACGAGATGTTATTTCGTAAAGCGTGAAAAGGGGCACACAACGCGTATCGGCACAACCATAACTCAATGAAGGTTTTATTTTCTTATTATATTAATTACGAGAAACTAGTCGTGTAAATAATCGTGTTTTGTGGAAAAACTATTTTAAACGCAAAGGCATAAATTTCATGTCTTATATTGATCGTTATCAAGCCCAAGCGCGTCCCGAACCTCAACCTTGTATAAGATAGCCAAAATTTCACATATGGTCCCTGAGTTATATTTTACACCACGCCCCCTCATCTTCTATAAACCTTGCATTTCATTTTTATTCTTTTCAAAGTTTTGAGTATTTAAAAGAAGGGCATTTCTTTTTATAAAAACCCTAGCAGGTTTTGCTACACCTCTCCTCTTCCTCCATAGTCAGCCGCCGCACCACACATCTCATTTTCCGGCCATTCTCCGGCCACCTGAGCCCACACCGCCGCCACCCTTGACTCACCGCCACCACCACCTTGATCATCTCATCATCCCCGTCATTTTGACATACTTCACGCGCCCATAGGTTTAAATTTAAAATAGTAAGCTTGGACCATAGCGGCATATAATCATTACAACGAAATAATGATATGTATGAATGTCTATACGTTAGCTCTAAGTTCATGCAACCGATACTCGACGGTTTCTGTATGCTAAAGATGTCATACAATATAGGGGCATGAAGTGTTTGTCCCTCACTTGGTTATGGTATCGTTTCGCTTTGGCCTAAGCATGACCAACGACGAGTCACCCTCAATAGATCTATTTATAACATTCGCGTTTCCCAATAGAAATGTGGTTCATGAAAAGGGCATTCTCTAGGGACATAAGGGCTTAGGCTAAACCATGTAATAGTAATCATGTAATAGTTTTGGTCCATAAAATGTTTTGCATATTTCTACCAAAAGTATAAAACAATTTATCAAGTAAAAGTGGGGCTATGAAACTCACCTTAGCAAATGTGAAATCCAAATGTGGGATTAGTGATGGTTGTGGGCCAGTGCAAACCGCGACCTAGATAAGGAGGGCAATGTTTAGTTCATTGTTTTAAGTCTTACTTAAAATAGTTCAATTGTTTTATAATTGTATTAAAGCGAAACTTTGGTTTGTAAAGTGATTAAAATGGTTTTCTAGTAAGTATCACGAAAGTATATATATTTTCATGTTGATACTATAACAATATTAAAATTCAAAGTTTGGTTTGAAAACATTTCGTCATTCTTTTAGTAAGTATATAATGTGTATATACTTATTTAAGTTGACACATGATAGTAGCGTCAAAATTTATGTTGGTTTATTTATTTTCTAATTGTATTTAGAAAATATTTGAGTTAAGTTTGAAGGCGTTCAATTTGATTTTTGCGATAAAATGAGATAGTAGTCACTTTTGGTTTATCAAACTTTGCTCTTAATATTTGCAACCTCGATGAGTTATGCGTTTGGCATATACATGACTAGAACATATTAATGTTAAAATCTTGATGTAATCTTACTAAGCATTATCTCTTATTTCTTGTATTCGACTCGTACATTTGATCTCTTGTCGATCGCATAGGTTTACACCTAAGTTATAAGATTTTGAGACACGATAATGAGCTTAGTTTTATTATCGATATCCGTTTATGCTTGAGTTCTATTTTTGACCGTCAAAATGCTCAAACAAATACTCTCATTGCTCAAGTGAGCATGGCCCAAAATGGTGTATGTATGAGAAAAAAAAGGGCTTGACCCATTGATGATTTTAAAAATTTTTGGATTGTGTGACATAGTTTTACAACGAGTGATAAAAGTTTTAGATACACATTTCATTCCCATGTTTTAGTACCAAAGTATGCTTCTTTGGCATGAGTTCAACATGAGTTGTTTAGACTCGAGACACACTTGACTTAATATGAATACTAACGAGTCATGACTTGATCTTGTGATAACCATGGTTAACTCATTTTTTTCTTTTAGATGCCAATTTTTACTACATCTTTAGTACTATCCGAAGGTGTCGGCTCGCATTCTTTACTTTGACGGAAAACAAACTAACAAGTTTTATTGCCAACAAGTTTCAACGAGACCAAGATCCTCTAAAGCACAAGGATTATCAATACACATAACCCTTCTTGTTCTCGTGATCCATGCTACTCGACAGAAAACATTTTAACAAGGTTAAAGACCATCTCAACTTAGTTTCGAGACTCATTAGACCTTGGTAGGCTTCACAAGACTCATCTTTCTAAGTTCCTATTCTAGCGGGGAGACCCACCGACCCATTTTGTAAGTGACAACTTCGTCTAAGGCAACAAAGGTTGTTTATCAATCACAAGGGTTTAATATCGAATACCACTAGTTCTTAGTCTAACTTTTAAAACTTAACCTCCGTTTCCTTTGTTTGTTCACTCGACGAGTAACATAAAGAACCAACAACAAATCAATTTTACATGAGAATTTATCATTTATCAAAATCACAAAATTTATCACAACAAAACTCTTAACGAATACTCGGATCACAAACAAACACCCTTATTTAACATGTTATTATCACTTTTATTGTACATCAGTTTCTAAAAAAATTAAAGGCGAACCTTATGAAAGTGAGCGAAAGCGAAGAGCTCTCGAGGCTCCACAAACCAAACCTCAATCGAATCAGAGCAACAAACCCAAAGTTTTACAATACCATAAGAGCACTTTTCTTGTGTGGTGGATTGAGATTTGTTTTGTGTGACCTTTAGCCTCTCAAGTTACATAAAAAAATAAAGGAAAACTTTGACCAAGCTTTACATCTTGCCTCTTTGTTTGTGGCGAAAATGGTTTACTTTCAAAACCAAATTTCTTGGGTTGGTGTAAAGATTTGTTTGTGATTTATCTTGATCTCCATGGATCTCCTTGAAGGTAGGCGCATCTAGATAGAGTTGGGAAAGATTCTTTCATGAATATAGTATGGAAGATGAGGAATATTAAGATGAGGGTGTCGGTTTACTTGGTTTGGGAAAGATTAGCCTAGGGCGTGTGAAGGTGGAGAAGCGAGTTTTATGGATGGAAGAGATGAAGATATCTACCTTTTACACCTATTTGTCATGTGGAAAGATAAAGAAAAAAGGGTACTTTATTTACTTGTGTGTGGTTTGTCGTGTATGGAAGGAGGGCATGTGCACCATTTTATATTTCATTTTTTCCAAGTCCCTTTTAAGTGTATTTTCTTTTATACAAAAATGAGTTAATATAAGGTAGTGTAAGCAAATGTAAGTAAGATATGTATAATGTGCACTTATGATTTATTTTGTGTAGGTATTTGTATGTGGGAATATTAGTGTTTAAAATGTATGCATTTACATTATAGTTATGTATGTTTTTACTTGAGTCTTATAAAGTCATTGCTCAGTGATAATGTGTTTAAGTATTTTGTGTCCTTGAAGTCATATTGTGACCAAGGTATCATCGTTTGACAACTTTTATAACGTAGTGTCTTATTATTCTGAGCACGAAATATTTTATCTTTGTAATATTCCAAGTTGTTGACATTTGTTAATTGTTTTAGCGAGTCCTTATCATAGTGTCGATGCAGCGTGTAGTGTCGGTCGGGAAGAGCGAGATAACCTCTCGTCTTATAATTTAAATCATAAGACAAAATAAATTATTCATAAAATGATATGAATGCAAAAGTGGTGCGATTACCTCTTGTATGCGAGTTAGCTACTCAAATGATCGAAAGCTTATGCATGCTTAATAAATTTGGCTTAGTAAAATGAATTACTAATTATCGGTTAAATTTTGGTGAAAATTTAGTGTCACATCCTCCCGTCTTGGAAGAAAACCGTCCTCGGTTTCGGTTAGGATGCTGTGAAGTAGAAAGGTGTGGGTACTTGCGTTTGAATTGGTCTTGGTTCCAGCGTGTATTACGGACCTCTTTGAGAGTTCCACGGACTTTGGCGATCGGGATGCGGCTTTTAAGCGGTTTGATTTCTATCCATGATCTCAATGGGTTCCTCGACAAAATTCAATCTTTAAATGACTTGGATTTCTTCGAAGGAATAGCAAGAGTTTAAATCGGAAGACATTTCTTTAAGTTGCACGTGAAATCGTTGTGCAGGCTGATTCTTGTGGTAATTCAGGCGGTATCTCAGGTCCGATCTAGCAAGAATTTTGAAGGGTCCATATAACGAGGATTTAGCTTTCACGCTTTTGGCGATCGCGGTTGCTTGTAGTCGACTTTTGATTTGTACAATCTTCTGGTAGTTTCTTGGATTAACTCCGGACGATGGTGACTTTCTCAACTTGACCCGACTGCGGTGATCTACACTTCCGACCATAGAGTGCTTCATATGGTGCGGCTTTGATACTTATGTGATGATTTGTTGTTGTAAGAAAATTCGACTAATGGAAGTGTTTATCGACCATTTCAAAGTCTATCACATGCTCTTAGCATATCCTCTAGTGTTTGGATTGTTCTCTCGCTTTGTCCATCGATGCATGGATGGTAGCGGTGCTCATGTCGAGGTTAGATCCTAAAGCATCTTGAAGTGATTTCGAAGTTTGAGGTGAAAGCGGCTATCTCATAAAATGATGGAAATTGGTACACCATGGCGTCGATGATTTCCTTGTATAGTTGAGCTAGTTTTCCATTCCATCACTTTCCTTCATCGGTAGGAAATGTCTTTGATTGGTGAGGCGGTCAACTATTACCCAAATAGTGTCGTAGCCTTTAGAGGTTTTAGGTAACAGTGATAAAGTCCATAGTTATCGTTCCCATTTCCACTCGGGGATTTGGGTTGTACTAGTAGACACGAGGGTCTCGATGTTCGACTTTAACTTTTGAGCAAGTTAAACATCGGTGACATATGTTGCAATGTTGGCTTTCATGTTGGGCCACGATCAATTTCTTCAAATCAAGATACATTTTGTCGGATCACGGGTGGATGGAGTATTTAGACTTGTGGGATTCATGCATAATGATGTCGCGAATTCCTCCATAGAGTGGTATCAACTTCGCTCTTTGAAACACAAGGTTCGTCCGACCTTTTACGAATCCGTTTTCACTTCGGCATCCGTAAAGGCTCTCCTTGGACGATTTTCTTCCTTGAGTGCTTCAATTGAGCCTCGAGGATTTTGGTTGGAAGGGTGAACTAATTGTCATACCGAGGATCGACTCTAAGAGGTTTTGTCGCTCTTTTCTCTTGAGAGCATCGGCCTACATTAAACTTTACGGATGGTAGCAATTTCGATCGTAATCATTGAGTAATTCTAACCATCGGTTGTCTCATGTTGACTCTTTCGATCCAAGATGTGTTGTAGACTTTTGTGATCGGTGTATCGACACCGCCGTGCCATACAAGTAGTGTCTCCAATTGCAGTCGAGAACACATTGCTCCTAACTCCAAATGTCGTGTGGTTCTTCTCATGTGTCTTCAATTGGCGAGATGCATATGCTATCACCTTCTCCCTTTGCATTAATCACTCCGGGCCCCATGTGAGCGTCGCAATATCGACAAAGTCTTCACTACCTACAGTAAGGCGAGCAGTTGCACTACAACTTTTCCTTAAGGGTTGAAAAGCTTCTTCTTTCTCTCCCAGGTCAAACTTAGCATTTTTGGGTTGTAGTTAAAGATTTGGAAATCTTTGAAAAGCGTCAATAAATCTCTGTAGTACCAGCAAGTCCTAAAATTGGCGTATTTCGGTGGAGTTGTGGGTGTCGCCAATCCTTTATTGACTTCGATCTTAGCGGGGTCTACATGTATGCCTTGTTTGTCGATTACATGACCTAAGAATTGCAGTAGGTATCCAAAATTCACACCGAGAATTGCATCTGATTCTTTCTTCAACAATTCTAAGATTAACCTAAGGTGCTCTTCGTGTTCTTCGCACTCTTGGAATAAATTAGATGTAGTCTATGAATACGATCACAAATTTATCAAGTAGGGTTTACACTCGGTTCATGAGATCCATGAACACGGTTGGTGCGTTGGTTAACCCAAAACATGACTTGGAACTCGTAATGTCCATAACGAGTTACGAAGGCGGTTTGGGAATATCTTCTTCTCGAACTCTTAGTTGATGGTATCCGGACCTTAAGTCGATTTTGAATAAACACTCGAACCTTGAAGGCGATCGAATAGGTCATCGATTCTCGGGAGTGGGTAGCGGTTCTTAATGGTTAGTTTATTCAACTCGCGATAGTCAATGCACATCACGAAGGTTCCGTCTTTCTTCTTGATGAGCGATGGGTGCTCCCCATGGCGATGAGCTTGGTGCGATGAATCCTTTTCCATGAGTTCCGACAAGCGGTTTGATAACTCTTGAAGTTCCGTTGGAGCTAATCGATAGGTGCTCTTGCCAGTGCGGCACGGAGCACTAAATCGATCGAAATTCAACTGTCGGGTCGGAAGTCTGAAGTCTTGGAAAGACTTGAAATTCTCTTACTATTGGCACGTCCTCAGGGCGTTTTCTTCTCCTTCGTCTTCGTCCTTTCCGGTGACTTGTGCTAGGAAGATATGACATCCTTCCTCGATACACTTAACACCTTGGTACATGAAATGACATGCAATCTTGAGCGTTTCTTACATCTGTCTCCTTCTATTGTTAGCACTTCATCTCCGGGTATCGAGCGAGTTTCAAATGGCAAATGATGTGTTTTTTGCTAGATCCATTCCGACAATGACATCGAAACTACCCATACTCTGCGGTATCAAATCGATATTGAATAGGTGATTTAACGAGGTTAAGGGTGCAACCTCTTATGATGGTATCTACCCTTTCTATGTTACCGTTAGCTAGTTCCGCGTTGTATGCATTTAATGCGGTTGGGGTAATATCGAGCAATGGACTAAATGTATTGGAAACAAAACTCTATCGGCCCCGTATCAAACAATATGGATGCATAACGGTTATTTATAAAGGAGCGTACCCGTCACAACATTCGGGTCTTCTGAGCTTCCACTTGGTTCTGACATAGACTCTCCCACGAGCTCCTTCTCCATTTCCACGATTACTCGTTTGTCCACATTTCACTGAATCCTGCCATTCCCATGGCTTCTGGATTCCCTCGGTTTCTGGATTTCCTTCACGACCTTGGTTTACGGTCTTTCGGCATTCATTCTTATAATGCCCTTTTCACCTAACAAGCAAGTTATATTAGCTTTTGGGTCTGGTGGGAGTTGTTTGACTGTCGCCGGACTGCGGTTCTGGTTAAGTGTCGATCTTGACAACTCGGCATAACGGTACACGCCGTGATGCGGTGTGCATCGATTACAATAGTGCGGTCCACAGTACGGTTTTCTTTCTGGCATTTCTTGCATAAGCTCTGCAACATTTTGCCTTTTGTTGTGGTTGTTGTGGTTGTTCTATTGTTGTTACCACGGTATTCATAGTTGGTGTAACCTTGAGAATGGTCATCCTATTTCCTCTTCTTGTCAACCACTTTTCCATGGAATCCTCGATCACTTGGTCCATGAGTTTGTTGGCTACCTCGATGGTTTCATGGAGATCAATAGCCTTAGAGGTGGTTACATTGCCCTTGATAGGTTGAGGCAATCCTCCGATGTATCTCTCCAATAATCGGGTCTCGTGGGAACCATTTAGGGACACAACAAAGCTAGCTCTTGAAATCGTGATTATAAGCGACCATATTGGTACCTTGAACCTTTAGGTTCCAAAACTCATCTCGGTTTCTTGATCTCATTCACGAGGGCGATGCTTTGATACCATTTCCTGAAGTTCTCCGGCATGGCATAGAACATCGATACTAGCGGTTTGAAAATTGTTCCACGGTCGGCGACATCGTGAAAGTGAATGATGCACTTAGAATCTTCTTCGCGTTGCGATTGAACACGGTCTCGAGCTTTCGATCCGCTAGTTGACCGGCAGCTCCTTGATTCTACTAAAGCTTCCGGTCATGGTTTTAAAGTCTTGATAAGTACAAGTGCGGTTGTGAGTGGGTGGTCTTGAAGTTCCGGCATTAGTAGGCGGTGATTTGTTGCGGCTAAGCGGCGCCGCTCATTGACTAGTTGGTCGATCATGGCTTGATTCATGATGGGTTGGATTGGGTAACCTAGCGGGGTAGTGGCTGTGCGATGCGGGTGTGACTCTGTTTGGAATAGCGACATTTGCGACTTGGTTGCGTGACTCTGTTGTGATGGGAGCATTGGAGGCTCCACGGGGTTGATGCGTTTTGATCTTCGTTTTGGCGGCATTTACGTAAGAAAGGTGATGAGATATAGAACCTTTGAAACAAGGTAAGTGTCACTAATAGTGTGGTTATTAGTTAGATCATATGTGCAATCTATAAGCGTAAAGACAATTGGCTAGGAAAATAAGTTTGTCATAGATAGAATTTCGGTTACAAGGTTCCTCACGATACATGATGAGATACTAGTTGGAGTACAAGAAATACAGCGAATACAAAGGAAGTACAATGGAAAATACAAGCGAAATGCGATGAAAATGACTAACACTAAGTATAGCTCGGTTTAGTGTACTACAATCATGCAATGGAATCTAAGGATGATGATGCGTAATCGCTCTATGGTAGCAATCGCTCTGTTGTGTATCCTCGATCTCTCACGTCTCATGTGATGCCAACATAGACTCTAAACCCGATGGTCCTCTGCCATCCTCTGCAGCGGTATCTCTGCGAATCCACAGCGCTCTCTAGCTCCTACAGTGTCATGTGTCAGTCGACCTCACCCAAGCTCGTACTGGCATCCAACTCTCGCGTCCTCAACACAGTCTCAACCTAAAATCTAGTCGTATCCTCTCGTGTCTCTCGGGTCCCATGCTCTCAAACAACACATCGGTAACTCGGTCTAAACCCTCCGACACGGCTGCTCATGAAGCTTGCAAGCGTGTTGGATCGATCCTGGGCGATCGGGAATGGACTCTAGCAATGTCTCATGAGAGTCCAGGCAGATGAGTATCCTCTCATTGAGGTCGGATCATCTTGGAGATCGACAAGTCGGCTCGATGCGTGCCTCGGTAGTGCGGCTTCCTCAATGGTCTCAGCATCAGTGGTGCGCTCGGCGCTCATGTGCTGCAGATGGTACAAATGAAGCGATGACGGGCTATAGCTCGGGTGAAGACAAGTGGTGCAGGCGATCAAGCAATCAATATCCTCAATCAATCTCTTACTCTCCTCATTGTGGAGAAAAGCGGCTGCCTTAAAATCCAATGGTGCATCAATATCCGTCATCGTCGATCTACGAGCCATCACGGAGCTCTGTCTAGCTCTGTATGCGAACAATCTCAAACCACATGTACTCACATGCTAACTATGCTAACATAGCAGGACACTCTCATTCGTATGGGCTCGGTAATTCCTCCTCGGGATCCTCTTCGGATCTTCTTACGGATCTTCCTCGGAGTAAGAATCGGTAGATCTCTAAGTCTCGATGAGGTGGTGACTCGGTGGGTGATGGTGTCGGTGACTCTGAGTAGTAGAAGGACCCATGTAGCGGCTGAGTCATCCAGAAGCTAGTGCGGTACATAAGAATATCGCTCGATATCACGGTACTCTACAATCATCGGGGCTTTTCTGCGTCCAGCGAGGTGATGGTGGTGGTGAGTAGGTATAAGTGGAGTAGGTGCAATAGTGGGTGGTTGCTAGTGTGGCTGCATATGGATCGGTGGTGAGTGTGCAAGCTGGCGGATGGTGGGTGAGTGAGCTAATAGGATGTCCTCGAACATCGTGAGGAAAGGGCTGAGAAGGCATAGTCTGTGACAAGGCGGTGCATATGTGTAAGTATGTGGAGAAAATATGCTCATGATGGATATGAAATAGTGTATAAGTAAATAGGAAATAAAACATGTAATCTTATTAAATGAACTTTAAGTAAAATGGTAAGTAAATGACGGCAATGGTGATCGTAGTATGATGTTTTGTAAAAGTAGTTATAGTTTAGGGTTTATATGTACCTAGTTCTCTATAACTTAGGCTCTTATACCAATCTGTAACACCCCAAAATTGTTTAGCGGAAGCATCGTGTTAAGGGGCGTTACGGAGTTGGTAAATCATAACACAAGTAATAAAGAGCGGAATACATACTCCGTTTGATTTCATAAAATAGTTTTAAAATATTATCTTCTGACATAGTTTAAATAAATGGGCACAACCCATTAGTTATAGTGGTCCCAAAGTAGAAAACATCATTTTGTGTAAAACACTTCTTTAATACTACTACGACCATACTTCCTTCTTGCCTGCCTTCATGAACAAATCTTAAACACACGAGAAAATATGCTAAAGGTCATTAAAAATTTGGTGAGTTCATAGGTTTAAATTTAAAATAGTAGCTTGGACCATAAGCAAGGCATATAATCATTACGAATATAATGATATATGTATGAATGTCTATTCGTTAGCTCTAAGTTCATGCAACCGATACTCGACGGTTTGTATGCTAAAAGATGTCATACAATATAGGGCCCATAGAAGTGTTTTGTCCCTCAACACTTGGTTCCGACATGTCGTTTAACTTTGGCCTAAGCATGACCAACCCGAGCGGAGGTCACCCTCAATAGATCTATTTATAACATTCGCGTTTCCCGTAGAATTGGCGGTTCATGAAAAGGGCATTCTCTAGGGACATAAGGGCTTAGGCTAAACCGTAATAGTAATCATGTAATAGTTTTGGTCCATAAAATGTTTTGCTCTCACCCAAAAGTATAAAACAATTTATCAAGTAAAAGTGGGGCTATGAAACTCACCTGCAAATGTGAAATCCAAATGTGGGATTAGTGATGGTTGTGGGGCGGTGCAGAACCGCGCGACCTAGATAAGGAGGGCAATGTTTAGTTCATTGTTTTAAGTCTTACTTAAAATAGTTCAATTGTTTTATAATTGTATTAAGCGAAACTTTGGTTTGTAAAAGTGATTAAAATGGTTTTCTAGTAAGTATACAAAGTATATATATTTTCATGTTGATACTATAACAATATTAAAATTCAAAGTTTGGTTTGAAAACATTCGTCATTCTTTTTAGTAAGTATATAATGTGTATATACTTATTTAAGTTGACACATGATAGTAGCGTCAAAATTTATGTTGGTTTATTTATTTTCTAATTGTATTTAGAAAATATTTGAGTTAAGTTTGAAGGCGTTCAATTTGATTTTGCGATAAAATGAGATAGTAGTCACTTTTGGTTTATCAAACTTTGCTCTTAATATTTGCAACCTCACGGCAAGTTATCGTTTGGCATATACATGACTAGCGAACATATTAATGTTAAAATCTTGATGTAATCTTACTAAGCACATTATCTCTTATTTCTTGTATTACGACTCGTACATTTGATCTCTTGTCGTCGCATAGGTTTACACCTAAGTTATAAGATTTTGAGACACACGATAATGAGCTTAGTTTTATTATCGATATCCGTTTATGCTTGAGTTCTATTTTTGACCGTCAAAATGCTCAAACAAATACTCTCGTTGCTCAGTGAGCATGGCCAAAATGGTGTATGTATGAGAAAAAAAGGGCTTGACCCATTGATGATTTTAAAAATTTTGGTTGTGGCAACATAGTTTTACAACGGTGATAAAGGTTTTTAGATACATTTCATTCCCATGTTTTAGTACCAAAGTATGCTTCTTTGTGCAAGGTTCAACATGAGTGTTTAGACTCGAGACACCGACTTAATATGAATACTAACGAGTCATGACTTGATCTTGTGATAACCATGGTTAACTCATTTTTTTTTTTTTAGATGCCAATTTTACTACATCTTTAGTACTATCCAGAAGGTGTCACTTCGCATTCTTTACTTTTCGAAAGAGGAAACAAACTAACAAGGTTTTATTGCCAACTTAAGTTTCATGAGACCAAGATCCTCTATTAAAGCACAAGGATTATCAATACACATAACCCTTCTTGTTCTCGTGATCCATGCTACTCGACGAAAACATTTTAACAAGGTTAAAGACCAACTCAACTTAGTTTGAGACTCATTAGACCTTGGTAGGCTTCACAGACTCATCTTTTCTAAGTTCCTATTCTAAGCGGGAGACCCACCGACCCATTTTGTAAGTGACAACTTCGTCTAAAGCAACAAAGGTTGTTTATCAATCACAAGGTTTTAATATCGAATACCACTAGTTCTTAGTCTAACTTTTAAAACTTAACCTCCGTTTCCTGTTTGTTCACTCGACGAGTAACATAAAGAACCGACAACAAATCAATTTTACATGAGAATTTATCATTTATCAAAATCACAAAATTTATCACAACAAAACTCTTAACCAAATACTAGGATCACAAACAAACACGATGGTCTAAATACTCATCATTTTGTACCATTTAAGCGCAAAAATCATCGACGCTGAAACACATCAAAATGATCAAAATATCACAAATCGTGTTTTATGTGTTTTAAATGCAAAAATATCAAAATCGGATGAAAATATCAAATTTGCAAAATTGCGTTTTAGTCCCCAAGTTTCAAAAGTTGTCAAAAGGTCCACACTGACACAAAATTTCAAAGAAAAGTCACCAAGGTCCTTTTAAAATCATAAGTTGTCAAATTTAGTCCTTTGGTGAAAAATGTTAAAAGTTTGAGAAAATTACAAGTTTAGTCATTCAAGTTTCAATATTGGCGAAAATGGCCCGGAAAATAAAATGGCAACTTTGGTCCTTGCATTATTAAACTTTGTCATTTTTAGTCCTTTGAGCAACTTTACAATTGGCGGGAATGGTCCTTGAGTTTTGAAATTACACTTTAGTCCTTGGAAGTTATAAACCTTTCGAACCATTTTGGACCTTGCTTGTTGTGACCCATCACAAAGCATTTTGGACCCCACTATTAATAACACAGTCTTGCTTGGTCAAATGGTCAACAGACCTACCACTTGCCATTTCTCCACCATCCAATGCTCTCTGCATCCTCACCTCACCCTTCCTCTCCTCATCACCCTCCATGTCCCCACCTCATCACAAATCCAAGAAACATTAAATGATCCTCTCCCACTCACTCAATGACGGTTAAAAAAAGACTTTGGCGCAAAATGATCAAATGGCTAAAATTGCATCTCTTCGTCAATGGTCTCGATTCTAGTGGGATTTGCTCGAGAAAGTCAGGGAAGCACATTTGGGTATAAAAGAAAGAAAGAGAAGAGGAGGAGGCAAGTAGTGTAGTGTAGTTTAGCTTTTATGTCGTTTTTAATAATAATGTCTTAGTTTTCTTCAAAAGCGTAATCTTTTGTTTTAATTACTAAACTCAAGTTATTTTGTGGTTTGATCAAGTTTCAAGCATTAATTCCAGTTTCATGTTATTTCATCTTTATTTCTTGTTAAATTTTCAAGTTTCCATTTCATACAAACAAGATTCATACAACTTGTTAATCGATTCAATAAGCTTATATAAGTTTTTATAGCTTTTATAAGCTTATAGTTAATTTTAATCACTTTTGAAAATTAACCAAAGTCAACTTTGGGCTCAGTTGGATTGGTGACAATGGGTGTTGCGAGAGGTTTATTTGGAGTGGAATAGATTAGGTTAGGTTAGTCTTTGTTCGGTTTAGCCAAGCGGTTGGACATCTTTCAAGCGGTTTTGGCTTTTGGTCAAATAAAGTTAAAGCTGTCTCATTGGGTTTAGTAATGAAAATGGTGATGCGAGTTGATAATGGGTTAAACTAGCTTAGGTTAGCTTAGGTTTTGTTTTGGATTTGCTGCAAACCATTTGGATACATGTAAGTTAATTTATCGGTTTTCATTTTTCAAGTCGGTTTTGCAATTCATGGTATCTGTATACGTGATCATAAAGCTGGTCAATCTTGTTTAGTTATATTTAGGATTAGTGAACCTAGTTTGATCCTTGTTACATATTGGTTCATCGGTTTGCTCATTTTTTAGTCTTGACAGTGAGATTCTAGGGTGTTTGGTTTGGTACAATATCATCTGAGGCCTCATCGGTGGGAATCTTTGGTTGTTTCATGTTTGTTTAATCATTTTAGAACCCATTTGAGTCACACCTTGTGCCTTTTAAGCAAAAGTCAAAATACCAAGTTCACTCCTTGACAGTTAATGTCGAGGATTATAAGTCTTAATTCTTCATATTGATGTATAACTTAGTGTTTAAGATTTAAATCGAGTTTATCATAGCTTCTTTTAACACAATCAATCTATAAAATCGGATCAAAATTGGCAAAAGTCAAACTTTCGGTTTCATCAAAAGTAAAAATGTTTCAAAAGGTGGATTCATGGACCTTGCGGCTAGTCTTGTATGTTCAATTCAAAGTTAGGGTTTCAAACTTGGCACAAGTGTAGTCGTAGGTGGTCTATAAGGACTAATATCTTTTTGGCTAAAGCTTCTTTGATAAGGCTTGCATAAGCTCAAAGTCACCCCGTGCCTTCTTCGCTTGAAACTCGTATTCATTTGAGTTTTAAGATCTTGTGCAAGGTGCACGGGGCTCACTTGAGCTCCTCTAGGTCTATATTTTGGTTTAAACACTGTTGGCGGGGTCTACTACTAGTTCCAATTTTAGTTTGCGATTGTAACTTATTTTGATT